>CAVLGL010000126.1:8459642-8977142 GCA_963668995.1 Parnassius mnemosyne | reverse complement strand
GGAGGCCTGTGCCTCTGTGGGACGTAAATAGGGTGCAATTTTACTTACTTTACTACTACGAATATAAGCCTTTCTTGAAATAATTGCCACGTTTGGCAAGAGGGTCAGTAACCGCAGTTTTTATTTTTATTTAGCTTCCCTCTGTCGAAACCCATGCGACGATATGGGCTAGTGAGTATTATTACACCGCCACTATGAACATCTTTTTTCTTTTCTATGTTGTATGTTTTGATCGACGTAAACAAGTGAGTCTGTTTAAACTAAAGGCGAAATGACACATAAAAAAAAAATATAAAACATGCGTGAGAGTCGTGGAACACTCGGTTGGAACGAAGTTCCTTTCGTAGTATATTATTATTGATAAACGTATTATATTATTGATTAACAACTACAAATAAATGAATTACTAGCGTCTATCAAAATGAAGCGTCATTTAAAATAAAATAATATTTCTTTCATGGAAAAATAAGAGAAAGTACGAGTGAGATAGATATTATTCCATCTCGCTTCCTTATACTAAGTCAGAAGGGTTCGTGACGAAAAATCTTACACTGTTTCTCACCTAGTCCCCATCCGCCAAATTCGTACCGTCCGATATGGAACTTCGTTCCAAAAATATTTTGACAATTGAAAACAACGCAACCCCATTAATATCTTAAATATTACAAATAATATTGTTATAACTATGATTTTCATACAACAGAAGCCATGAAAATTTCATAAAACTTTTCATGAAACGTTACGAAAGCAAAAAGCTAGAGAGTAAAGATAATTAATATTTCTATGTATGTATAAGCTATTTAAACAGAATATTACTATCAGACTTTTAGGGTGAAATATTTGTCTTCTTTTTATATAATTAATGACTATTATTCAAAAATCTATACTTAATAATTACTGATTAACTAACTGCAATATTACTGGCTGGAAACTTATGCGCATATTTTTTTCATTTGTATTACAGTAACATACTATTTCTTATTTTTAATAGCATCTGTTGAAATTACTTCCAACCAAAGTCAATTGACCATAACCGTATGTATCATTAGAAATATACAGTAATTCTATGCTTTTGCAACCAAGAGTTGCGAAATGGAAAATACAGTTGGATTTAATTTACATATTTTTAAAGATAATACGCGCGTTTGAAAAAGTTATTTTGTTAAAGATGTTGATTACATATTATGTGGGCATCACTTAAAACCTTAAGAAGATTAATTGAATTCTTATAAGATGCCTGGCAATATTTGTTTAATGTATCGATTTTGCCCTCCATTGCAAAGAACAAAATAGCCGGATCAACATCAAGGAAGTAAGAATCACAAAGCACCTTGAAAAATTTAAAACTCTGTTTAGTACCAACTTCTTATTAGTCTGTGGCTTAATACCGTTTGACAAACCAATGTATTAATTCCAGAGTTCATGTAGATTATGGTTCATGTAAGATTTCCAGGTTACGAATAGGTCGGTGCGATTATATTACCTATTTTATTGTTATTTTTTTATTTTAATTGACAATCGTGAGTCAATATAACCAGAACAAAGAAATTAATAAAATAAAGTCATAAATTCATGCGGGCCGAAATGAAAAATAGATTGTTCATGTAACCGATACACGATAGTATAATAATACAATATATCGGTGAAAGAGGGCTTAATAAAAGAGGAAATAAATAGAAGTCCCTCCCTCGTTTGTGCAGTATAAATATAAAGTTCATCGGAGGCGCTCACCCACGGAGGATGCCGTCAGTCATTCTAAGAGTCCTTATCAGTATCGTAAAGAATGTTGTGTTGTTAGTGAAAGGTAGTCTTGTGTTTTATATTGAGACAAGCATTATTGCTGTTGGTTTGCATACTTAATCTATTTTGGTGTTATCATGTAATTACAGTTACACAAATGTATGATTATGATCGGGTCGTATTAAGGTACCTCTGGTCGAATGAGAGCTAATAATTTTCTGCTCACCAGATGTCGCTAGTTGACACCGAGGTAAAGTTTTTTGTTACACAATGTAATTTAATTGAGAAGTGTTTTTAATAAAAGTTTATCAGTTCCTGGAGAGTATTAAAACAATGCGTCAGTGGTTTGCTCTTTCATTTATTGCACATTTTAAACTTTTTTTTAATTTTTCTACTTTTATGAATATCTGTGGTTTGGTTTTTGGTTTGATTTGGTGGAACAGTAGAAAAACATAAAATCGTTTTAATAAAAGAAATAAAATGGTGTTACTTATCATTCCACCTTATTACAAAATTAAATTTAGTCTTCTAGCTTTCTTTGCAGCGAACAAATGAATTACCTACTCGGTGTCGATGTCAATTCTGCGGTGGATTGACATTAACGTCTTTCCTGGCCTGTGGAGTCTCTCAAATAAGTTTTGAGAGTTTCAAAGAAGACAAAGTCCTCTCAGGAGTATATGTAGAAACAGGCAGTGTCGCAAGATCTTTAAAAGTTTGTGAATGTTTGGAAATAAGGCCTGGTTGCATTCTCCGAGAGCTTCAATAGGACATGTTGGTCGATGTAGTTCAGATTCTTCTACCCATTCTATCCGCCATATGTCTAATTCAGCTTTTACATAGTCCCATTCTAAATATTTTTTATAGAGCTCAAAGTAGTTTTCTTGATAATTTTGATTAATTTGTTCTTTCCAACACGACGGAATTAAAATGTTGAGAGATGATAATGTATGTGGCTTTATGATTTTGGAATCTTGACTGAAGCTGATCAATGAAATCGTCCAAAAGTGGAATCATTATAGTAATCCTAAAATAAGTTTCAGGATCTTTTGTGTTGTAGTGTGCCCTATGCTCTTGGCGTGACGTTATTCGCGGAATTTTCATTTCCTCGTTTACAGTACTGAGCAAATTCTGTGCATTCTTGAAAAGTAATCAGCAAATTTTAAATCAATATTTTGACGAACATCTTCATTAGTCTTTATAATTAAATCGACATGTTGTAAAGCTGCAGCCAAATCGCATAGGGGAGATTGAAGTATTTTGCATAGTGTCAGTGTGTATGGGAAGAACATTCTTAAGCAACATAAGCTTATAACAAAATCACTTGAAATGACTGATTCTGAGATCAAAGAATTAGCCTTTGACGATGTTTCAGAATCCATGTCAGTGCTTAAGTCGTCTAATGTATCAACAATAGTTTCATAAATTTCTTTAAATCTTAACAACCCATCATGATTTTCTACCCAGCGGGTCTCACACATTGCCGTAAGGTTTTTCCATTATGTTTCAGGGAAGTTTTTTCGATATTATCTTTATAACACTTGGTTCGTTTTGCCGGGGACTTAATAAAATTTCCAACCGGTTTTATAATCCCAATAGTTTTTCGAATAACCTGGCAAGAATGACCCAGAGTTAAATTCAATGAATGTGAGCTGCAATGAACGTATAAGGCTTCTAGATGTGACTCACGAATTACTGACTGTACACCTTTAAAACTTCCTTTCATCGAAGAAGCTCCATCATACCCTTGTCCGACAAAATATTCGCAATCTACTTCCAAAGATTTTAATTCAGATAAAATTGCATTAGCTAAATATCTTCCTTTTGTATTCTCAACTGTTACAAAAGTTAAAAAATCTTCACGCAAGATAAACCCATTATCTTTTGGTTCGGCATATCTTAGACAAATGGACAACTGTTCTTGTCGAGAAACATCAGTAGTTTCGTGATTAAGGATTGAAAAAAATTTCGCAGAATTTAATCTTTGCACAATTTTTTTCTGGATTATTTCACCACAAATTTGAGCGTTGGGTTTGAGCGTTCAACGTCATATTTTCTGTGTGCTTTATTCGATTTGAGTCTCCACATCTGCTTCTCATCCGTAAGATAGCACGAAAGTTTCCATCATTTGTTTCTAGCTCAGCATCATTGAATTTTATTGGACCTGAGTCTCACGTACCTCTCAGAGCCAATTCCTGACGTCCACATAATTTAATTGTTTCAATAATCGGAATGAGCCGTTTCCGATTTTCAGCTTTTTGCGCTAGGTATCCGCTATCAATCTGACTTACATATATATTTGGTTGAGATTTATTATACACCTTCATAAAATTATCAGCCAATAATACAGAAGATTTGTGGTACTGGCTTTTACTGTAATACACACTGTGGTACAGCATCTTTCCATTTAGTGAGCGGCTGAGTAACTAAGAATTTCAGCTGCTGATGAGAGCCTTTACCTGCGCAATCTCTGGCAAATAATACACAATATTTTCATAAAGCACCTTATTGCCCTGTACTCGTGTAAACCAACCACCAGAACCGTTCAAGCCATTGCATTTGAAATTTTAGCTTTCTTTTATCGTCATACGTCACTTACTGGAAACTTGAATGTCTCTTCTGGCATCCAAGGAGATTTCAACAACCTGTACTTTAAATCATCACCAATTTTGGTGTTTGATCCCGTATACATACGCCCACATCTAAAATATGCTGAAAAACATCATCCACAGTCCCAGTTTGCGCCCTGAAGCAATGAAAAGGGCTACCCTCCGGGAAGCGGGGGAGGGAGGTGGTGAATGCTCTAAGCATACCACGACAGCCAGCTGCGTGGTTATGTGGGACTCACTGCGAAACCTAAGTGCCTACCTACTAAACACCAACAGTGGGACTGGCATTGGCTTATGTGGTTGTGGCCTTTCTGCCGAATCGGAACGAACCCCCTTATGGAAAAGGGGGCGCTGGGGAAAAAAGGGCGCAGTATATATATATATATTCCGCAGCCGCGGCGCAACGAAACACCGAGAATAACCCGTCTCATTCTAAGCTTATTGAATATTCTCGAAATGCAGTTCGATCACGTCCCCGAAGTTGCGTTGCTTGTGTAGTTGGCGTAGCACGTAGTTTCGCCGCTCCCTAATAGAAGTCGCTGCGCCGCTATTTAAGTATCGTCGTGCGAATACCAAGCGAGCATAAAGTCATACATAATAAAAATAACAGTAAGTAGAGAATTTTGTTTGTAGTGATTAACTATTATGTTGTGTAATATTATGGGGGGGGGATCAATCCCCCCTTGACCCCCCCCCCTGGCTACGGACATGGGTAAACAAGAGAGCAAGTTGAACATCCGCTCTATTAGTTGTGTTTACACTACTACTAATATCAATTTAATAAATAATTCACTACTATATACTACTAATCTTTAACAATAAATGATATTGAAAACATTTGTTATTATTATTTAGAAGGATTCTTACAGCAGCTGGTATACCACAAGATTTCATGTTGTGTCCCCTCTCTTCTTGGAATTTTTTTGGGCTCATAATTTGTATGATATTTGACGACTTGAAAGTTTATATCCAAACTCGAAGATTTTTTTAAGCGATCGAAACTAACAATAGAGCTGCTGCTGATCTGACTTACCTTTAAAATGTGTTTACGGTTATTAATGAAATATTTAACAGGTTTGCATCATAAGGTAATGAAATTAGAAGAAAAATGTTTGCAGCTCTATGCTCCCTATATAGTTTCCTTTTCCTTACCGCTAAAGCTGCGCTTTTCCAGTCTGTACTGCTGCCAATTCTTAGCGATATGAGCATAGAAACATTTTTATTATATTTATGGATATGAGAGTTGAAAGTAATTAAAAATTCATCTCTTAAGTTTATATTTCAGCTTCGCACATATATAATACTTTTAAATTTCGCTTAACTGAAAAATCATATTTAATTGTATTTTATCTTCTTTCTAACTATTACTTTGGAAATAATTTTAAGCATATTTTCCTTTCCCTAGACCGGTTTCTGTCTTTTTTCTTTTTTTTTTTTTTACAAAAATTCTCCATTGTTTCTGTTGTGCATTTGTGGGACTCCTTGTCGCTTAAGGATCGTCTGTTAAATATTTTTCTTCTTTTCATAATAAAGAAGTATTTTACTAGGAATGTTAATTTACAAAATTTTACGTGGTAGAGTCGAGCTGCGGCAATATTATTGTTGCGGCACGAATGGCTCGAGCGGAGAAGGACCACGCTCTCATAAAATACCGGCGTAAAATATCAGCTCAATTCTACAGTTTTGTGTAGCAAGTCTAAAAAACCGGATATCATTGAATAAAAATCAAAATTCAAATTCGTTGTCACACCTGAGAACTAATATGGAATGCCTTCTCACCAGTAAAAAAAAAAATATATGGAAATGTAGCTGCATTACGATTTTTTGATGAAAAAATAAAATTATAATTCGTGTTTCTTTTCCTTTTTTTAAACAACAAATTTGACAAACGATCACACAGTCCACATGATGGTAAATGGTCTATCCTCGATTGAGAATAAAATGTAGATGCGTTGTCATCCCTGAGGACTAAGACGGAATGCCTCAACTCCAGTGAAAAGGGTCTCAGTTCTTTACACACCATACGAAATACAGCAGTGTTAAGCTGCTATTTTACGCTGGTATTCTGTAAGACCGTGGTCCTTCCGCCGTCGAGCCGACCCATTCGTGCTACAACTATATTACTGCAGCATGGCTCTACCACGTATTACATCTATCCTGTGAGGCACGTATTCCCACAACATCTTACGCATAGACAAATGCTCTAGATTTGGCATGTAGTCATAATTTGTCTTAATTACTCTCAATATTAAAGGATACTATAATATAAGTTCAAGTACATAATTCGAAATTATACTTTATTTAAAATATTACATTTATTTTTAATACCAATGCAAAAAACGTTTAAAAATTATTAACGTTGGACGCGTGCAGTGTTCATGGTTATTACAATTTTACGAGTATTCGTTACGAATCATTGATAAATAGCAAAAAGCGTAACAGATATACAAAAAATATGGAGCGAACGTTTTAGAAATTAACTTTCAAACTTTCATTTTAGTTTTAGTTTTTAATTAACGAGTATGGATAAAATAAATAGAGATAAAGTTGAATGAACGTTCCACGTTAATGTTTACTAGTCGAATTTGTGATTATTTCTAGATAATACTATAATACTTAAAAGCCTGTTATCTAATCCAATCCTTATAATTTCATTCGATCTATTTCAGGTGTTAAATAATCATCATTATTACAGCCTTTCACAAGTTCACTGCTGAACATAGGCCTCCCCCAAGTTATGTCACAAAGCAATGTCCTGAGCCACCAGCATCCATCGACTGCCTGCATGTATTACCAGGTAATCACACCATCTAGCAGGGAGTTGGGTTATGTCGGTCACTCTGATTATACTGCGGATATCCTTATGCTTAAGTTTATCACGCAAAGAAACCCCAAGCATAGCCCTCTATATAACTCGCTGAACGACCTTGAGCGTCCTCATACGGCCAACAGTGAAGGACCACTTCTCAGATCCATAAGTCATCACTGGCAACACGCACTGGTTATACAATTTGGTTTTCAGGTTTTGAGATATACACCTACGGTGTTAAATAAGTTCGTCAGCACGGCTAGCATGAGCTGGGGACAAAAAATCTATCCCCCGATTATATCCACTGACATAAGATAAAATTATCTTGTCCTTATGCCAAAGCACGCCAATGGAGAGAAGTAGATATATCCCCGTTTGACATAACGAGTAGACAGACATATATCCCCCGCCCGTAGCATGGAGCCAAATGAAAGTTAAAAAATTATGCTTTTTTGACATTTAAAAGGAACAATTTTATCCTAGTTCATTGGAGGTGGGTATAAGTTATAAGGTATATTCATTCAAAAAATCTATCTAAGTCTAAATCTATCTCCCATTTTATCTACGGTGGATATTATATCCACCGATATGCCCATGCTCGAAGGGTGGATAAAACTAAGGAAGGGGAAAACATTTCCCGGGGATAAAATGGTCTCCTTCCCATGCTAGCCCTGCTTAAATTCCTAGAGGTGGAATCTACTCACTGAAAGAATTTAGAGGGCGGAATTTTTTAGAAAAAAAGTGAACTAACTTCTTAAACAATGTCAGTAAAAATCTCCAAAAATTTTATAAATTACTTTTAGTTGAATGAATTATATTTTACTAACTAAATAGCGCTGCAGTGTTACGTGTCACTGTAATAATATTTTGTAACCTTTTTTTTTGCGTCCAGAAGCAATTGGAAAGGGCCTGACCTTTATATACGTATATACAAGTACGCCTACAATACGATATTTACCGTGTAGTGACGGTGTAAGAATATCCACTACCCCATATTGCCCCGCGAATGTCGTAAGAGGCGACAGAGGGAAAGAAATCACGAAACGGAAATCAGTATCTTCCTAATAACGACTAAAAAAAAAACTGCGGCTGCCAACCCGCTTTGCCAAGCGTGGAAACTTTGGCAAATATCCCTCTATGAGGCAATCAATGGTGGAGATCCATGTTCAGCAGTGGACTTTAATAGGCTGTAAGTGTAAGGAATTTAATAATACAATGTATTATATAATTAAACGATATAGGTACTAGCGGATACCCGGCGTGTGCTACTACGCTAAAAACGAAATACATTTTGTTTATTTGTTTAAAAAAAAAAGGTTTTTTTATTTATTAACTTTTTATATAGTGCCTAATGCATTGTTTTAGTGGTCTAAAACCAAAGAGAATATAATCACTACGTTTAGTCTAAAAGCATCTTCGCATAGTTGCCACATAATATAATATGGCAAATATATATAGATAATAAATATTAATTTTGACAGAGGTTTGTTTTACCCTTGTTAAAATGGCGTCTATCACCACAAATAAATCTCATAATAATGTAATAAATTTAATAGTGTTTTTTTTTTCAAAATGTACTCCCGCTCTTTTAACATCAAACCTTACATATTATCACAAGCAATCGCAAACACAAAGGTGCGTGGGTTCACTTCCCCGATATCAGATCTATCCTTAGTGTGCGTGGTGCGTGCGGTAACTTCGGAGAATCGATCGGATGTAGTTACATAAACGCGATGGCAGCTATAATAAATTCTGTCTATAAATAAATAATCATTCATTTATTAATTTATTACACCCTAGAAAAGTCCCATGCTGATCCCTTCCCATAAATTGCCTCTTAATATTTATTAAAGTTGTTAAAAATTACATTGCGTACATCCGCTAGATAAAATAAAATGATGTGTTTTACCTAGTTTGAAGAGCACCTTTCGCCCTCCCGTCACCACTAAACCCAGCACCACTACTCCCAACACCACTAAACTAGGAAAGACACACTACTGACGACACTACACACAGTAAGTATTGTCATGTGACGGGGACAGTGCGGGAGGTGCTCTTCAAACATACGTGGTAGAGCTACATACAAACGGCTCGCTGCGGGTACACACACACATAGCGCAGCGATGTTTGCGTGAGCTCTCACTGACAGGTTCACCGACGCTCCGTCAGGGTACAAATCGGTTTGCGCCGGCTCAGTCAGAGTGTGAATGAAAGGGCTGTTGATCACGCGCATTGAAATAAATAGACGAATAATATTTCGTGATTTTATAGATCAATAGATCTATTATTTTTTTTACAATTAGAGTGAAGTTTAGAGATTGTGTACTATTAAATAAGACATTATAGATTTATATAATTATATATTTATATTAGATAATTAGTGTTCGTATAAGTTAAATTCCTAAGTTGTACAGTATGTATGAAAAATTCGAGAGAAAATAATACAATAGCCAGACAGTGGTGCAGTTAGTGTTAGTGGTAGTAGTGCTGGTGATGGTGATGGTGGACGGTGGTGCTGATCGTGCGGTGTTGGTAACGGTGGATGGTGGTGCTGTACGTGCTGAGTGTCAATGATTGCGGTGGTGGTGGTGGACAGTGGACCGCCACTGGCACCACTACCACGACCAGAATCACCACCACAGCCCTTACTACCGCCACCGTCATCCTGGTAGTAACATTGGTGGTGGTGGTGTATCAACACCGCCACTGCCCACTACCATCATCACAGTCATTACTAATACTATCTGATTTTTTGTACTCATGAATACGTTGTCTTACGAAAATGATATTGATAGAAATATAGATATGTATATGTAATCTGAAGCTAAGCATGAAAATAAGCAAAATATACAATTTTTGCTGTTTCAATTTTAATTACAAATAACAGACATGTATTATATTAAGTTACAATGAATACACATGTTGTTTTATACTATATAATATTTTCATTTTTTTCTTAAAATTTTCACATGCATCAGGTGATAACCCTATAAGAATAGGTAAAGATTTTCGACGATGTTAGGAATCTTTCCCCTTTGGTCTTCTTTACTCTGTGGTAGAGCCATGCTGCAGCTATATTAGTAGTTTAGTTGTGCACGAATGGATCGGCTCGACCGGGAAGGACCACGCTCTCACAGAACACCAGTGTAAAATGGCAGCTTGACACTGCTGTGTTTCGTATGGTAACTGTAGAGTACCGGAGACCCATTTTACTGGAAAAGAGGCATTCCATCTTAGTCCTCACGGGTGATGACGCATCTGCATTTTGATTCTTTATTGAGGATAAATGTAGATGTCTATGGGTTACAGCAACTACTTACCATTAGGTAGACTGTGTGCTTGTTTGTTACCCTATCCTATAAAAAAAAAACTAGGTAAGACATATCATTTTGTTTTATTGAGCGGATGTACGTAAAGTAATATTTACCAACTTTAACATAACGCAATTTCCGCAAAGTAACGCCTGATTCTATTAATTATCTTAATATTTATATTGCTAGGAGAATATTTGCAAAGTAGCCACGCTTGGCAGGCGGTTTGACGAGCGCAGTTTTTTTATTTATATTTCCAAAGAAGCCACGCGTGGCAGGCGGTTTGACGAGCGCAGTTTTTTATTTACATTTGCAAAGTAGCCACTCTTGGCAGGCGGTTTGACGACCGTAGTTTTTTTATTTACATTTCCAAAGTAGCCACGCTTGGCAGGCGGTATGACGACCGCAGATTTTATTTATATTTCCAAAGCAGCCACTCTTGGCAGGCGGTTTGACGAGCGCAGTTTTTTATTTTTATTTCCAAAGTATCCACGCTTGGCAGGCGGTTTGACGAGCGCAGTTTTTTATTTATATTTTCAAAGTAGCCACACTTGGCAGGCGGTTTGACGAGCGCAGTTTTTAATTTATATTTCCAAAGTAGCCACTCTTGGCAGGCGGTTTGACGAGCGCAGTTTTATATTTCCAAAGTAGCCACTCTTGGCAGGCGGTTTGACGAGCGCAGTTTTTTATATATATTTCCAAAGTAGCCACACTTGGCAGGCGGTTTGACAAGCGCAGTTTTTTATTTATATTTCCAAACAAGCCACTCTTGGCAGGCGGTTTGACGAGCGCAGTTTTATATTTCCAAAGTAGCCACTCTTGGCAGGCGGTTTGGCGAGCGCAGTTTTTTATTTATATTTCCAAAGTAGCCACACTTGGCAGGCGGTTTGACGACCGCAGTTTTTTATTTATATTTCCAAAGTAGCCACTCTTGGCAGGCGGTTTGACGAGCTCAGTTTTTATTTATATTTCCAAAGTAGCCACTCTTGGCAGGCGGTTTGACGAGCGCAGTTTTTTATTTATATTTCCAAAGTAGCCACACTTGGCAGGCGGTTTGACGAGCGCAGTTTTTTATTTATATTTCCAAAGTAGCCACTCTTGGCAGGCGGTTTGACGAGCTCAGTTTTTATTTATATTTCCAAAGTAGCCACACTTGGCAGGCGGTTTGAAGAGCGCAGGTTATTATTTATATTTCCAAAGTAGCCACTCTTGGCAGGCGGTTTCACGAGCGCAGTTTTTTATTTATATTTCCAAAGTAGCCACCCTTGGCAGGGGGTTTCACGAGCGCAGTTTTTTATTTATATTTCCAAAGTAGCCACACTTGGCAGGCGGTTTCACGAGCGCAGTTTTTTATTTATATTTCCAAAGTAGCCACCCTTGGCAGGCGGTTTCACGAGCGCAGTTTTTTATTTATATTTCCAAAGTAGCCCTGCGTAGCAGGCGGTTTGACGAGCGCAGTTTTTTATTTATATTTCCAAAGTAGCCACCCTTGGCAGGCGGTTTCACGAGCGCAGTTTTTTATTTATATTTCCGAAGTAGCCACACTTGGCAGGCGGTTTGACGAGCGCAGTTTTTATTTATATTTCCAAAGTAGCCCTGCGTAGCAGGCGGTTTGACGAGCGCAGTTTTTATTTATATTTCCAAAGTAGCCACACTTGGCAGGCGGTTTCACGAGCGCAGTTTTTTATTTATATTTCCAAAGTAGCCACACTTGGCAGGCGGTTTGACGAGCGCAGTTTTTATTTATATTTCCAAAGTAGCCACACTTGGCAGGCAGTTTTACGAGCGCAGTTTTTTATTTATATTTCCAAAGTAGCCACTCTTGGCAGGCAGTTTGACGAGCGCAGTTTTTTATTTATATTTCCAAAGTAGCCACTCTATGCAGGCGGTTTGACGAGCGCAGTTTTTTATTTATATTTCCAAAGTAGCCACACTTGGCAGGCGGTTTGACAAGCGCAGTTTTTTATTTATATTTCCAAAGTAGCCACTCTTGGCAGGCGGTTTGGCGAGCGCAGTTTTTTATTTATATTTCCAAAGTAGCCACACTTGGCAGGCGGTTTGACGACCGCAGTTTTTTATTTATATTTCCAAAGTAGCCACTCTATGCAGTCGGTTTGACGAGCGCAGTTTTTTATTTATATTTCCAAAGTAGCCACTCTTGGCAGGCGGTTTGACGAGCTCAGTTTTTATTTATATTTCCAAAGTAGCCACACTTGGCAGGCGGTTTGACGAGCGCAGGTTATTATTTATATTTCCAAAGTAGCCACTCTTGGCAGGCGGTTTCACGAGCGCAGTTTTTTATTTATATTTCCAAAGTAGCCACCCTTGGCAGGCGGTTTGGCGAGCGCAGTTTTTTATTTATATTTCCAAAGTAGCCCTGCGTAGCAGGCGGTTTGACGAGCGCAGTTTTATATTTCCAAAGTAGCCACTCTTGGCAGGCGGTTTGACGAGCGCAGTTTTTTATTTATATTTCCAAAGTAGCCACACTTGGCAGGCGGTTTGACGAGCGCAGTTTTTTATTTATATTTCCAAAGTAGCCACTCTTGGCAGGCGGTTTGGCGAGCGCAGTTTTTTATTTATATTTCCAAAGTAGCCACACTTGGCAGGCGGTTTGACGACCGCAGTTTTTTATTTATATTTCCAAAGTAGCCACTCTATGCAGTCGGTTTGACGACCGCAGTTTTTTATTTATATTTCCAAAGTAGCCACTCTATGCAGGCGGTTTGACGAGCGCAGTTTTTTATTTATATTTCCAAAGTAGCCACACTTGGCAGGCGGTTTGACAAGCGCAGTTTTTTATTTATATTTCCAAAGTAGCCACTCTTGGCAGGCGGTTTGACGAGCGCAGTTTTTTATTTATATTTCCAAAGTAGCCACTCTTGGCAGGCGGTTTGGCGAGCGCAGTTTTTTATTTATATTTCCAAAGTAGCCACACTTGGCAGGCGGTTTGACGACCGCAGTTTTTTATTTATATTTCCAAAGTAGCCACTCTATGCAGTCGGTTTGACGAGCGCAGTTTTTTATTTATATTTCCAAAGTAGCCACTCTTGGCAGGCGGTTTGACGAGCTCAGTTTTTATTTATATTTCCAAAGTAGCCACACTTGGCAGGCGGTTTGACGAGCGCAGTTTTTTATTTATATTTCCAAAGTAGCCACACTTGGCAGGCGGTTTGACGACCGCAGTTTTTTATTTATATTTCCAAAGTAGCCACTCTATGCAGTCGGTTTGACGAGCGCAGTTTTTTATTTATATTTCCAAAGTAGCCACTCTTGGCAGGCGGTTTGACGAGCTCAGTTTTTATTTATATTTCCAAAGTAGCCACACTTGGCAGGCGGTTTGACGAGCGCAGGTTATTATTTATATTTCCAAAGTAGCCACTCTTGGCAGGCGGTTTCACGAGCGCAGTTTTTTATTTATATTTCCAAAGTAGCCACCCTTGGCAGGCGGTTTCACGAGCGCAGTTTTTATTTATATTTCCGTAGTAGCCCTGCGTAGCAGGCGGTGTGACGAGCGCAGTTTTTTATTTATATTTCCAAAGTAGCCACTCTTGGCAGGCGGTTTGACGAGCGCAGTTTTATATTTCCAAAGTAGCCACTCTTGGCAGGCGGTTTGGCGAGCGCAGTTTTTTATTTATATTTCCAAAGTAGCCACACTTGGCAGGCGGTTTGACGAGCGCAGTTTTATATTTCCAAAGTAGCCACTCTTGGCAGGCGGTTTGACGAGCGCAGTTTTTTATTTATATTTCCAAAGTAGCCACACTTGGCAGGCGGTTTGACGAGCGCAGTTTTTTATTTATATTTCCAAAGTAGCCACTCTTGGCAGGCGGTTTGGCGAGCGCAGTTTTTTATTTATATTTCCAAAGTAGCCACACTTGGCAGGCGGTTTGACGACCGCAGTTTTTTATTTATATTTCCAAAGTAGCCACTCTATGCAGTCGGTTTGACGACCGCAGTTTTTTATTTATATTTCCAAAGTAGCCACTCTATGCAGGCGGTTTGACGAGCGCAGTTTTTTATTTATATTTCCAAAGTAGCCACACTTGGCAGGCGGTTTGACAAGCGCAGTTTTTTATTTATATTTCCAAAGTAGCCACTCTTGGCAGGCGGTTTGGCGAGCGCAGTTTTTTATTTATATTTCCAAAGTAGCCACACTTGGCAGGCGGTTTGACGACCGCAGTTTTTTATTTATATTTCCAAAGTAGCCACTCTATGCAGTCGGTTTGTTGAGCGCAGTTTTTTATTTATATTTCCAAAGTAGCCACTCTTGGCAGGCGGTTTGACGAGCTCAGTTTTTATTTATATTTCCAAAGTAGCCACACTTGGCAGGCGGTTTCACGAGCGCAGTTTTTTATTTATATTTCCAAAGTAGCCACCCTTGGCAGGGGGTTTCACGAGCGCAGTTTTTATTTATATTTCCAAAGTAGCCCTGCGTAGCAGGCGGTTTGACGAGCGCAGTTTTTATTTATATTTCCAAAGTAGCTACACTTGGCAGGTGGTTTCACGAGCGCAGTTTTTTATTTATATTTCCAAAGTAGCCCTGCGTAGCAGGCGGTTTGACGAGCGCAGTTTTTATTTATATTTCCAAAGTAGCTACTCTTGGCAGGCGGTTTCACGAGCGCAGTTTTTTATTTATATTTCCAAAGTAGCCACCCTTGGCAGGCAGTTTTACGAGCGCAGTTTTTTATTTATATTTCCAAAGTAGCCACTCTTGGCAGGCAGTTTGACGAGCGCAGTTTTTATTTATATTTCCAAAGTAGCCACTCTTGGCAGGCGGTTTGACGAGCGCAGTTTTATATTTCCAAAGTAGCCACTCTTGGCAGGCGGTTTCACGAGCGCAGTTTTTATTTATATTTCCAAAGTAGCCCTGCGTAGCAGGCGGTTTGACGAGCGCAGTTTTTATTTATATTTCCAAAGTAGCCACACTTGGCAGGCAGTTTTACGAGCGCAGTTTTTTATTTATATTTCCAAAGTAGCCACTCTTGGCAGGCAGTTTGACGAGCGCAGTTTTTATTTATATTTCCGTAGTAGCCCTGCGTAGCAGGCGGTTTGACGAGCGCAGTTTTTTATTTATATTTCCAAAGTAGCCACTCTTGGCAGGCGGTTTTACGAGCGCAGTTTTATATTTCCAAAGTAGCCACTCTTGGCAGGCGGTTTGGCGAGCGCAGTTTTTTATTTATATTTCCAAAGTAGCCACACTTGGCAGGCGGTTTGACGACCGCAGTTTTTTATTTATATTTCTAAAGTAGCCACTCTATGCAGGCGGTTTGACGAGCGCAGTTTTTTATTTATATTTCCAAAGTAGCCACACTTGGCAGGCGGTTTGACGAGCGCAGGTTATTATTTATATTTCCAAAGTAGCGACTCTTGGCAGGCGGTTTCACGAGCGCAGTTTTTTATTTATATTTCCAAAGTAGCCACCCTTGGCAGGCGGTTTGACGAGCGCAGTTTTTTATTTATATTTCCAAAGTAGCCACTTTTAGCAGTCGGTTTGACGAGCGCTGTTTTTTATTTATATTTCCAAAGTAGCCACACTTGGCAGGCGGTTTGACGAGCGCAGGTTATTATTTATATTTCCAAAGTAGCGACTCTTGGCAGGCGGTTTCACGAGCGCAGTTTTTTATTTATATTTCCAAAGTAGCCACCCTGGGCAGGCGGTTTGACGAGCGCAGTTTTTATTTATATTTCCAAAGTAGCCATTCTTGGCAGGCGGTTTGACGGGCGCAGTTTTTATTTATATTTCCAAAGTAGCCACTCTTGGCAGGCGGTTTGACGAGCGCAGTTTTATATTTCCAAAGTAGCCACTCTTGGCAGGCGGTTTGGCGAGCGCAGTTTTTTATTTATATTTCCAAAGTAGCCACACTTGGCAGGCGGTTTGACGAGCGCAGTTTTATATTTCCGAAGTAGCCACTCTTGGCAGGCGGTTTGACGAGCGCAGATTTTTATTTATATTTCCAAAGTAGCCACACTTGGCAGGCGGTTTGACGAGCGCAGTTTTTTATTTATATTTCCAAAGTAGCCACTCTTGGCAGGCGGTTTGGCGAGCGCAGTTTTTTATTTATATTTCCAAAGTAGCCACACTTGGCAGGCGGTTTGACGACCGCAGTTTTTTATTTATATTTCCAAAGTAGCCACTCTATGCAGTCGGTTTGACGAGCGCAGTTTTTTATTTATATTTCCAAAGTAGCCACTCTTGGCAGGCGGTTTGACGAGCTCAGTTTTTATTTATATTTCCAAAGTAGCCACACTTGGCAGGCGGTTTGACGAGCGCAGTTTTTTATTTATATTTCCAAAGTAGCCACACTTGGCAGGCGGTTTGACGACCGCAGTTTTTTATTTATATTTCCAAAGTAGCCACTCTATGCAGTCGGTTTGACGAGCGCAGTTTTTTATTTATATTTCCAAAGTAGCCACTCTTGGCAGGCGGTTTGACGAGCTCAGTTTTTATTTATATTTCCAAAGTAGCCACACTTGGCAGGCGGTTTGACGAGCGCAGGTTATTATTTATATTTCCAAAGTAGCCACTCTTGGCAGGCGGTTTCACGAGCGCAGTTTTTTATTTATATTTCCAAAGTAGCCACCCTTGGCAGGCGGTTTCACGAGCGCAGTTTTTATTTATATTTCCAAAGTAGCCCTGCGTAGCAGGCGGTTTGACGAGCGCAGTTTTTATTTATATTTCCAAAGTAGCCACACTTGGCAGGCAGTTTTACGAGCGCAGTTTTTTATTTATATTTCCAAAGTAGCCACTCTTGGCAGGCAGTTTGACGAGCGCAGTTTTTATTTATATTTCCGTAGTAGCCCTGCGTAGCAGGCGGTTTGACGAGCTCAGTTTTTATTTATATTTCCAAAGTAGCCACACTTGGCAGGCGGTTTGACGAGCGCAGGTTATTATTTATATTTCCAAAGTAGCCACTCTTGGCAGGCGGTTTCACGAGCGCAGTTTTTTATTTATATTTCCAAAGTAGCCACCCTTGGCAGGCGGTTTCACGAGCGCAGTTTTTATTTATATTTCCAAAGTAGCCCTGCGTAGCAGGCGGTTTGACGAGCGCAGTTTTTTATTTATATTTCCAAAGTAGCCACCCTTGGCAGGCAGTTTTACGAGCGCAGTTTTTTATTTATATTTCCAAAGTAGCCACTCTTGGCAGGCAGTTTGACGAGCGCAGTTTTTATTTATATTTCCAAAGTAGCCACTCTTGGCAGGCGGTTTGACGAGCGCAGTTTTATATTTCCAAAGTAGCCACTCTTGGCAGGCGGTTTCACGAGCGCAGTTTTTATTTATATTTCCAAAGTAGCCCTGCGTAGCAGGCGGTTTGACGAGCGCAGTTTTTATTTATATTTCCAAAGTAGCCACACTTGGCAGGCAGTTTTACGAGCGCAGTTTTTTATTTATATTTCCAAAGTAGCCACTCTTGGCAGGCAGTTTGACGAGCGCAGTTTTTATTTATATTTCCGTAGTAGCCCTGCGTAGCAGGCGGTTTGACGAGCGCAGTTTTTTATTTATATTTCCAAAGTAGCCACTCTTGGCAGGCGGTTTTACGAGCGCAGTTTTATATTTCCAAAGTAGCCACTCTTGGCAGGCGGTTTGGCGAGCGCAGTTTTTTATTTATATTTCCAAAGTAGCCACACTTGGCAGGCGGTTTGACGACCGCAGTTTTTTATTTATATTTCCAAAGTAGCCACTCTATGCAGGCGGTTTGACGAGCGCAGTTTTTTATTTATATTTCCAAAGTAGCCACACTTGGCAGGCGGTTTGACGAGCGCAGGTTATTATTTATATTTCCAAAGTAGCGACTCTTGGCAGGCGGTTTCACGAGCGCAGTTTTTTATTTATATTTCCAAAGTAGCCACCCTTGGCAGGCGGTTTGACGAGCGCAGTTTTTTATTTATATTTCCAAAGTAGCCACTTTTAGCAGTCGGTTTGACGAGCGCTGTTTTTTATTTATATTTCCAAAGTAGCCACACTTGGCAGGCGGTTTGACGAGCGCAGGTTATTATTTATATTTCCAAAGTAGCGACTCTTGGCAGGCGGTTTCACGAGCGCAGTTTTTTATTTATATTTCCAAAGTAGCCACCCTGGGCAGGCGGTTTGACGAGCGCAGTTTTTATTTATATTTCCAAAGTAGCCATTCTTGGCAGGCGGTTTGACGGGCGCAGTTTTTATTTATATTTCCAAAGTAGCCATTCTTGGCAGGCGGTTTGACGAGCGCAGTTTTATATTTCCAAAGTAGCCACTCTTGGCAGGCGGTTTGGCGAGCGCAGTTTTTTATTTATATTTCCAAAGTAGCCACACTTGGCAGGCGGTTTGACGAGCGCAGTTTTATATTTCCGAAGTAGCCACTCTTGGCAGGCGGTTTGACGAGCGCAGTTTTTTATTTATATTTCCAAAGTAGCCACACTTGGCAGGCGGTTTGACGAGCGCAGTTTTTTATTTATATTTCCAAAGTAGCCACTCTTGGCAGGCGGTTTGGCGAGCGCAGTTTTTTATTTATATTTCCAAAGTAGCCACACTTGGCAGGCGGTTTGACGACCGCAGTTTTTTATTTATATTTCCAAAGTAGCCACTCTATGCAGTCGGTTTGACGAGCGCAGTTTTTTATTTATATTTCCAAAGTAGCCACTCTTGGCAGGCGGTTTGACGAGCTCAGTTTTTATTTATATTTCCAAAGTAGCCACACTTGGCAGGCGGTTTGACGAGCGCAGTTTTTTATTTATATTTCCAAAGTAGCCACACTTGGCAGGCGGTTTGACGACCGCAGTTTTTTATTTATATTTCCAAAGTAGCCACTCTATGCAGTCGGTTTGACGAGCGCAAATTTTTATTTATATTTCCAAAGTAGCCACTCTTGGCAGGCGGTTTGACGAGCTCAGTTTTTATTTATATTTCCAAAGTAGCCACACTTGGCAGGCGGTTTGACGAGCGCAGGTTATTATTTATATTTCCAAAGTAGCCACTCTTGGCAGGCGGTTTCACGAGCGCAGTTTTTTATTTATATTTCCAAAGTAGCCACCCTTGGCAGGCGGTTTCACGAGCGCAGTTTTTATTTATATTTCCAAAGTAGCCCTGCGTAGCAGGCGGTTTGACGAGCGCAGTTTTTATTTATATTTCCAAAGTAGCCACACTTGGCAGGCAGTTTTACGAGCGCAGTTTTTTATTTATATTTCCAAAGTAGCCACTCTTGGCAGGCAGTTTGACGAGCGCAGTTTTTATTTATATTTCCGTAGTAGCCCTGCGTAGCAGGTGGTTTGACGAGCGCAGTTTTTTATTTATATTTCCAAAGTAGCCACTCTTGGCAGGCGGTTTGACGAGCGCAGTTTTATATTTCCAAAGTAGCCACTCTTGGCAGGCGGTTTGGCGAGCGCAGTTTTTTATTTATATTTCCAAAGTAGCCACACTTGGCAGGCGGTTTGACGAGCGCAGTTTTATATTTCCAAAGTAGCCACTCTTGGCAGGCGGTTTGACGAGCGCAGTTTTTTATTTATATTTCCAAAGTAGCCACTCTTGGCAGGCGGTTTGGCGAGCGCAGTTTTTTATTTATATTTCCAAAGTAGCCACACTTGGCAGGCGGTTTGACGACCGCAGTTTTTTATTTATATTTCCAAAGTAGCCACTCTATGCAGTCGGTTTGACGACCGCAGTTTTTTATTTATATTTCCAAAGTAGCCACTCTATGCAGGCGGTTTGACGAGCGCAGTTTTTTATTTATATTTCCAAAGTAGCCACACTTGGCAGGCGGTTTGACAAGCGCAGTTTTTTATTTATATTTCCAAAGTAGCCACTCTTGGCAGGCGGTTTGGCGAGCGCAGTTTTTTATTTATATTTCCAAAGTAGCCACACTTGGCAGGCGGTTTGACGACCGCAGTTTTTTATTTATATTTCCAAAGTAGCCACTCTATGCAGTCGGTTTGACGAGCGCAGTTTTTTATTTATATTTCCAAAGTAGCCACTCTTGGCAGGCGGTTTGACGAGCTCAGTTTTTATTTATATTTCCAAAGTAGCCACACTTGGCAGGCGGTTTCACGAGCGCAGTTTTTTATTTATATTTCCAAAGTAGCCACCCTTGGCAGGGGGTTTGACGAGCGCAGTTTTTATTTATATTTCCAAAGTAGCCACCCTTGGCAGGCGGTTTCACAAGCGCAGTTTTTTATTTATATTTCCAAAGTAGCCCTGCGTAGCAGGCGGTTTGACGAGCGCAGTTTTTATTTATATTTCCAAAGTAGCTACTCTTGGCAGGCGGTTTCACGAGCGCAGTTTTTTATTTATATTTCCAAAGTAGCCACCCTTGGCAGGCAGTTTTACGAGCGCAGTTTTTTATTTATATTTCCAAAGTAGCCACTCTTGGCAGGCAGTTTGACGAGCGCAGTTTTTATTTATATTTCCAAAGTAGCCACTCTTGGCTAGCGGTTTGACGAGCGCAGTTTTATATTTCCAAAGTAGCCACTCTTGGCAGGCGGTTTCACGAGCGCAGTTTTTATTTATATTTCCAAAGTAGCCCTGCGTAGCAGGCGGTTTGACGAGCGCAGTTTTTATTTATATTTCCAAAGTAGCCACACTTGGCAGGCAGTTTTACGAGCGCAGTTTTTTATTTATATTTCCAAAGTAGCCACTCTTGGCAGGCAGTTTGACGAGCGCAGTTTTTATTTATATTTCCGTAGTAGCCCTGCGTAGCAGGCGGTTTGACGAGCGCAGTTTTTTATTTATATTTCCAAAGTAGCCACTCTTGGCAGGCGGTTTGACGAGCGCAGTTTTATATTTCCAAAGTAGCCACTCTTGGCAGGCGGTTTGGCGAGCGCAGTTTTTTATTTATATTTCCAAAGTAGCCACACTTGGCAGGCGGTTTGACGACCGCAGTTTTTTATTTATATTTCCAAAGTAGCCACTCTATGCAGGCGGTTTGACGAGCGCAGTTTTTTATTTATATTTCCAAAGTAGCCACACTTGGCAGGCGGTTTGACGAGCGCAGGTTATTATTTATATTTCCAAAGTAGCGACTCTTGGCAGGCGGTTTCACGAGCGCAGTTTTTTATTTATATTTCCAAAGTAGCCACCCTTGGCAGGCGGTTTGACGAGCGCAGTTTTTTATTTATATTTCCAAAGTAGCCACTTTTAGCAGTCGGTTTGGCGAGCGCAGTTTTTTATTTATATTTCCAAAGTAGCCACACTTGGCAGGCGGTTTGACGAGCGCAGGTTATTATTTATATTTCCAAAGTAGCGACTCTTGGCAGGCGGTTTCACGAGCGCAGTTTTTTATTTATATTTCCAAAGTAGCCACCCTTGGCAGGCGGTTTGACGAGCGCAGTTTTTATTTATATTTCCAAAGTAGCCATTCTTGGCAGGCGGTTTGACGGGCGCAGTTTTTATTTATATTTCCAAAGTAGCCACACTTGGCAGGCGGTTTGACAAGCGCAGGTAATTATTTATATTTCTAAAGTAGCGACTCTTGGCAGGCGGTTTCACGAGCGCAGTTTTTTATTTATATTTCCAAAGTAGCCACCCTTGGCAGGCGTTTTGACGAGCGCAGTTTTATATTTCCAAAGTAGCCACTCTATGCAGTCGGTTTGACGAGCGCAGTTTTTTATTTATATTTCCAAAGTGGCCACTCTTGGCAGGCGGTTTGACGAGCTCAGTTTTTATTTATATTTCCAAAGTAGCCACACTTGGCAGGCGGTTTGACGAGCGCAGGTTATTATTTATATTTCCAAAGTAGCCACTCTTGGCAGGCGATTTCACGAGCGCAGTTTTTTATTTATATTTCCAAAGTAGCCACCCTTGGCAGGGGGTTTCACGAGCGCAGTTTTTTATTTATATTTCCAAAGTAGCCACACTTGGCAGGCGGTTTGACGAGCGCAGTTTTTATTTATATTTCCAAAGTAGCTACTCTTGGAAGGCGGTTTCACGAGCGCAGTTTTTTATTTATATTTCCAAAGTAGCCACCCTTGGCAGGCAGTTTTACGAGCGCAGTTTTTTATTTATATTTCCAAAGTAGCCACTCTTGGCAGGCAGTTTGACGAGCGCAGTTTTTATTTATATTTCCATAGTAGCCCTGCGTAGCAGGCGGTTTGACGAGCGCAGTTTTTTATTTATATTTCCAAAGTAGCCACTCTTGGCAGGCGGTTTGACGAGCGCAGTTTTATATTTCCAAAGTAGCCACTCTTGGCAGGCGGTTTGGCGAGCGCAGTTTTTTATTTATATTTCCAAAGTAGCCACACTTGGCAGGCGGTTTGACGACCGCAGTTTTTTATTTATATTTCCAAAGTAGCCCTGCGTAGCAGGCGGTTTGACGAGCGCAGTTTTTATTTATATTTCCAAAGTAGCTACTCTTGGCAGGCGGTTTCACGAGCGCAGTTTTTTATTTATATTTCCAAAGTAGCCACCCTTGGCAGGCAGTTTTACGAGCGCAGTTTTTTATTTATATTTCCAAAGTAGCCACTCTTGGCAGGCAGTTTTACGAGCGCAGTTTTTATTTATATTTCCATAGTAGCCCTGCGTAGCAGGCGGTTTGACGAGCGCAGTTTTTTATTTATATTTCCAAAGTAGCCACTCTTGGCAGGCGGTTTGACGAGCGCAGTTTTATATTTCCAAAGTAGCCACTCTTGTCAGGCGGTTTGGCGAGCGCAGTTTTTTATTTATATTTCCAAAGTAGCCACACTTGGCAGGCGGTTTGACGACCGCAGTTTTTTATTTATATTTCCAAAGTAGCCACTCTATGCAGGCGGTTTGACGAGCGCAGTTTTTTATTTATATTTCCAAAGTAGCCACACTTGGCAGGCGGTTTGACGAGCGCAGTTTTTTATTTATATTTCCAAAGTAGCCACTTTTAGCAGTCGGTTTGACGAGCGCAGTTTTTTATTTATATTTCCAAAGTAGCCACCCTTGGCAGGCGGTTTGACGAGCGCAGTTTTTATTTATATTTCCAAAGTAGCCACTCTTGGCAGGCGGTTTGACGAGCTCAGTTTTTATTTATATTTCCAAAGTAGCCACACTTGGCAGGCGGTTTGACGAGCACAGGTTATTATTTATATTTCCAAAGTAGCGACTCTTGGCAGGCGGTTTGACGAGCGCAGTTTTTATTTATATTTCCAAAGTAGCCACCCTTGGCAGGCGGTTTGACGAGCGCAGTTTTTATTTATATTTCCAAAGTAGCCACTCTTGGCAGGCGGTTTGGCGGGCGCAGTTTTATATTTCCAAAGTAGCCACTCTTAGCAGGCGGTTTGGCGAGCGCAGTTTTTTATTTATATTTCCAAAGTAGCCACACTTGGCAGGCGGTTTGACGACCGCAGTTTTTTATTTATATTTCCAAAGTAGCCACTCTATGCAGTCGGTTTGACGAGCGCAGTTTTTTATTTATATTTCCAAAGTAGCCACTCTTGGCAGGCGGTTTGACGAGCTCAGTTTTTATTTATATTTCCAAAGTAGCCACACTTGGCAGGCGGTTTGACGAGCGCAGGTTATTATTTATATTTCCAAAGTAGCCACTCTTGGCAGGCGATTTCACGAGCGCAGTTTTTTATTTATATTTCCAAAGTAGCCACCCTTGGCAGGCGGTTTGACGAGCGCAGTTTTTATTTATATTTCCAAAGTAGCCACACTTGGCAGGCGGTTTGACGACCGCAGTTTTTTATTTATATTTCCAAAGTAGCCACTCTATGCAGGCGGTTTGACGAGCGCAGTTTTTTATTTATATTTCCAAAGTAGCCACCCTTGGCAGGCGGTTTGACGAGCGCAGTTTTTATTTATATTTCCAAAGTAGCCACTCTTGGCAGGCGGTTTGACGGGCGCAGTTTTATATTTCCAAAGTAGCCACTCTTGGCAGGCGGTTTGGCGAGCGCAGTTTTTTATTTATATTTCCAAAGTAGCCACACTTGGCAGGCGGTTTGACGAGCGCAGTTTTTTATTTATATTTCCAAAGTAGCCACTCTTGGCAGGCGGTTTGACGAGCTCAGTTTTTATTTATATTTCCAAAGTAGCGACTCTTGGCAGGCGGTTTCACGAGCGCAGTTTTTTATTTATATTTCCAAAGTAGCCACCCTTGGCAGGCGGTTTGACGAGCGCAGTTTTTATTTATATTTCCAAAGTAGCCACTCTTGGCAGGCGGTTTGACGGGCGCAGTTTTATATTTCCAAAGTAGCCACTCTTGGCAGGCGGTTTGGCGAGCGCAGTTTTTTATTTATATTTCCAAAGTAGCCACACTTGGCAGGCGGTTTGACGAGCGCAGTTTTTTATTTATATTTCCAAAGTAGCCACTCTTGGCAGGCGGTTTGACGAGCTCAGTTTTTATTTATATTTCCAAAGTAGCCACACTTGGCAGGCGGTTTGACGAGCGCAGGTTATTATTTATATTTCCAAAGTAGCCACTCTTGGCAGGCGATTTCACGAGCGCAGTTTTTTATTTATATTTCCAAAGTAGCCACCCTTGGCAGGCGGTTTGACGAGCGCAGTTTTTATTTATATTTCCAAAGTAGCCACACTTGGCAGGCAGTTTTACGAGCGCAGTTTTTATTTATATTTCCAAAGTAGCCACACTTGGCAGGCGGTTTTACGAGCGCAGTTTTTATTTATATTTCCAAAGTAGCCACACTTGGCAGGCAGTTTTACGAGCGCAGTTTTTATTTATATTTCCAAAGTAGCCACACTTGGCAGGCAGTTTTACGAGCGCAGTTTTTTATTTATATTTCCAAAGTAGCCACTCTTGGCAGGCAGTTTGACGAGCGCAGTTTTTATTTATATTTCCATAGTAGCCCTGCGTAGCAGGCGGTTTGACGAGCGCAGTTTTTATTTATATTTCCAAAGTAGCCCCTCGTGGCAGGCGGTTTGAGGAGCGCAGTTTTTATTTATATTTCCAAAGTAGCCCCGCGTGGCAGGCGGTTTGATGAGCGCAGTTTTTATTTATATTTCCAAAGTAGCCCCGCGTGGCAGGCGGTTTGATGAGCGCAGTTTTTTATTTATATTTCCAAAGTAGCCACTCTTGGCAGGCGGTTTGATGAGCGCAGTTTTTTATTTATATTTCCAAAGTAGCCACTCTTGGCAGGCGGTTTGATGAGCGCAGTTTTTTATTTATATTTCCAAAGTAGCCACTCTTGGCAGGCGGTTTGACGACCGCAGTTTTTTTTAATTTTGTTGTTGTTATTTGGTAGACGCCGGTCTCCTGATTTGTTTTCCTCTGTCCTCTTACGCAACATCCACGAAGTAATATAGGGTAATGGACATTCTTCCACCGCTACTACGTGACTAAGAAAAATAATCATTTGTGCTAAATTAACTCTAGGTTGAAAGGTTCCGTTTCTGCTAAAGAGTCAATTTGGTAGCGTCCACCAATTTTTGCCGTCGCGTAGCAATGCATCCACTGCTGTTTTCTATATAAACTAAAGGATTTCGAGAGGAAATTTAATGATCACTACTAAAATTAAATATAAAAAGTTAGATAAAGCTAAACGGACAGAAAATTATACGCGTCTGTAGCTGTAATCAAGAAACTTTAGTTATGCTTTTCAGATAGAGGTTTTGTGCCGTGTATCCCATTTCATAGTCTGAATGTCAATTGCCTTCTGCTATACTGTAGTATAACAATCTCTTACATGTACGCCAAATGTAAAATACCCAGAGGCGTAACAGGAAGCAGCCTCAAAGATACGAGGTACTTACTTTAACTAGTAACGGGGCAGTCCATGTTTGTCTTAAGGGATGACAACGCATCGATATTTTGATTATTAATCGAGAGTAGATGTAGGTGTTTATGGACCACAGCAGACGCTTATCATCAGGTGACTTATGTGCTCGTTTGTCACTCTTAGTTCTATAAAAATCAAACAGTAAAAGTAAAAGCTGACTTCAAAGAATTTTCTCGTTTGCGGCTTTTACATTAAAAGTATTTTTTTGCCCTTTTGAGTGGATCAAGCAATTAAGATAATTCATTAAACATTTCATGTAGCCCTATTTTATAACTACTAGGGGTAACATTTTTCTCCAATTATGTGAGACCACCCCTTGAACCCCTTTTTACAATTGATATAGATATTGCGTATTTTTCCACCATAAGAGGTGCAATTTTTTCTCCATTTATATGTGACCACCCCCGAAGTATAAACCTATTAAAAGAAAAAGAATCATTAAAATCCGACTATATAAATAAATTTGACTTTGAATTTAAAGTGGAAGGAGATTTTCGCGTGTTCAAGGAAGTAGGCCATATTCTCTCGAAAAGTGTGACATTTTTCTGATCTGCAATATGGCGAATTATAAAATGAACGATATTAACGTTGAGTCACATAACTGTCAAGTGATTTAATGTTGATTTTATTGTTTTCTATTAGCGCTAACGATTGCAGAAATTTAACTTGGCTATGTCTACATCTATATATCTGCTTGGGCATATTTCGTAGGAAATTGGCTAAACATTTTAATCAAATGGCGTTTTATAAATTCCTACACGGAACACCGCCAGCCCTATCTGGGTATTTGTACCACATGTGCATAAACGTGTGTAAAGCATCTCCATCAGACCGGTTTCTAGCGTGTAACGTTTAAAAGAAAATGCTTGCGGTATCGGGAGTTTTTGCTATGAAGTTGGTTGACTATATAGAATTTGTTTTGAAACTGTTTCACATATCAATCATTCATTTCGATACCGCCTTACGCATTTTGTTTTTATTGCAGATTAAAATTGCATAAAATATGCAATATAGCCGTCGGACAATAAACTATTACACCAGAGCAAATAAAAATGTTGACGCTGTTTTATGAAATGGGCCGCAGTCTAGGTTTATTTTACAATATTTATATAAATCGGTGCGTTAACATTACAACGGTCAACGACCTCAATTAGACGTAGTAGAAAAAAAACAGCTTTCTTTTTCTTTGTCATCATTACGTGGTAGAGTCATGCTGCAGCTATATTAGTAGTATAGTTGTAGCACGAATGAGTCGGCTCGATCGGGGAAGGACCACGCTCTCACAGCATACCAGCGTAAAATAGCAGCTTAATGCTGCTGTGTTTCGTATGGTGAGTGTAGAAAACCGCAGATCCTTTTAACTGGAAAAGAGTCATTATATCTAAGTCCTCACGGCTGACAACGCGTCTGCATTTTAATTCGCAAACGAATATAGATGTAGATGTCTATGGGACACAGCAACCACTTACCATTAGGTGGACTATGTGCTCGTTTGACACCCTTATTCTACTCGAGAACCTTTTTTCCCCATCGGTTGTCGGTTCTTCGAGCCATATGGCCGGCCCATTGCCACTTCAGCTTACTAATCCGTTGGGCTATATCGGTCACTCCAGTTCTACTGCGGATATCCTCATTTCTGAGTTTATCATGCAGAGAAACTCCGAGTATAGCCTTCTCCATAGCTCGCTGAGCGGCCTTGAGCTTCCTCATCCGGCCAGCAGTGAAGGACCACGTCTCAGTTCCGTATGTCATCACTGGCAACACGCACTGGTTGTACAGTCTCGTTTTCAAGTTTTGAGGTATACCTGACGAGAAGATGTGCCGTAATTTCCCGAACGCTGCCCAACCGAGTTGAATCCGTCGATTGACCTCTCGGTCGAAGTTGGACTTACCTAGTCGGACTATTTGTCCCAGGTAAACATACTCGTCAACAACTTCGAGCTTAGTGCTCCCAACAACTACCGGCATAGGTGTGACATGGACATTAAACATGATCTTTGTTTTGTCCATGTTCATCTTAAGACCTATCCGTTGGGAAACACTATTGAGGTCATTGAGCATAGTGCTTAGGTCCTCCAACGATTCTGCCATAAGGACTATATCGTCGGCAAATCGAAGGTGAGTGATGTACTCGCCATTGATGTTGATACCGTATCCTTTCCAGTCCAGAAGCTTGAAAACATCTTACAATGCAGCGGTGAAGAGTTTCGGGGATATGACGTCACCCTGTCTTACACCTCTCTGCAATTGGATAAGTTTCGTACTCTGGTTCTGTACTCGGATAGCCATCGTAGCCCTACTGTACAAGCACTTCAGCACTTCGATATACCGACAGTCAACTTGGCAGCGCTGAAGGGACTGCCGCACCGCCCAAATTTCGACGGAATCAAATGCTTTCTCATAGTCCACATACGCCAGACATAGTGGCAAATTGTACGCCCCTGACTTCTGTACAATTTGCCGAATGGTTTGTATGTGGTCTATGGTGCTAAAGCCTTTTCGGAAACCGGCTTGTTCGGGAGGCTGGAAGTCGTCAAGGCTGCGCGCAAGACGATTCGTAATGACTCTCGAAAACAGCACGTAGCCGCGGCTCAGAAGGGAGATCGGTCTCTTTTGCTCCACGCCTCCGGTGTAATGCCACCATGGAGGACGGAATTAAAGAGCTTCTGAAGGACTTCAAGTACCGGTCTTCCTCCCGCTATCAGAAACTCCGCTGTAATTCCATCCTCGCCAGGGGCCTTGCCGTTTTTAAGGTGCTGGAGACCCATTCTAATCTCGCTTAGACTGACGATATCATCGGAATAATGTCGGATAAGACTCGCTCTTGGATCGTTACTCACACTTGCGTGTGGCTCCAACGATGACGTGTACAGCTGCCCATAGAACCTCTCAATTTCACTCAAAATCTCAGGTGCCCCGGAAACGATGCTGCCACATTCGGTCTTCAGCTTTGACAGTTGGCTTTTTCTGGCAGACAGATCTCTGGCAAAGACTTTGGAGCCTTGGTTCCGCTCGATCGCTTCTTCAATACGAGCTGTATTGAAGTTGCGTAAGTCCCGCCGCATGCATTTGGAGATCTGTCTGTTCAGTTGCCTGTATGCTGTCAAATCTGTTGAAGAATGTAGCTTCATCTCCCGTCTAACAGCCATGAAATTAAGAGTGTGATCGGAGAGTTTTTGTGTTCTTCTGCGGCGGGTCTTGCAGAACCTAACTCCGACCGCATGGACAGTTTCCACAAGCTTGTCATTCATATCGTCCACTTCATTGCAGTCTACTAGGCACTGTAAACGGTTTTGTAACTCGAGCTGAAAGGTTTCGGGACTTTGGATCAGAGCATGAGGGGGACGGAGCGTTGACTTCATTAGACGAGACCTCTGCAACTTAATGTTTAGGTTCAGTGTGCCTCTAACCATTTGGTGATCACTACCAGTTTTCACCCTCGCGATCACGGAGACATCACTGAACAGTTGTCGTCTGGTCGTCATAATGAAGTCAAACTCATTTTTTGTGGAACTGTTGGGGCTCGACCAGGTCCACTTCCTGTTGGGCCGCTTCTGGAAGAAAGAGTTCATCATAAAGAGTCCCTCTTTCTCCATGAAGTCGGCCAGCTGCTGGCCCCTTGGGTTCCGTTGCCCTTTTCCAAATTTCCCTACTTTCAGCTCACCGCTCTCTCTTGTGCCTAGTTTTGCATTGAAGTCTCCCATTAACACCGTATATTGGGTTTTGGAGGAATGCATGGCTCTAGAGATATCCTCATATATTTCCTCCACCTCCTCATCGGGGTGTGCCGACGTTGGTGCGTAACCCTGTATGACCTTCAGCGAATACCGTTTGGTGATTCTGAGTATAAGGTACGCAACCCTCGTCGACACACTCTCAATCTTTACAACGTTGTTAACGAGAGACTTGTGGACGATAAATCCGACACCTCCTTGGGACGGATGGTCGCCCTCCCAGTGATAGAGCAAGTTGCCGGATTCGAGGATTACCGTGTCCTCCCCCTCTCGTCGGACTTCGGATAATCCTATAATATGCCAGCGTAACTTGTCTATCTCTTCTTCCAGCTCCACGATCTTCTCGTCAGTCCTCAGGGTGCGTGCGTTGTATGTTGCCAGGTCGAGTCGTCGTAGGTGGCAATCGAACCTCCACCGGAGATTCTTAGCACCCCCTGCCCCGCCGTTACCATGGTCACCACCGTAGCCAGGAATAGCGGGGCCGTCTCTTTGTAACTTTATCCATTTGGGGGGTATTTGCCATAGTTGCCACGCTTGGCGAGTTTGGCAACCGCATTTTTTTTATTGTATTTTGCTGTTATCAGGAAGATGCTGCTGCCCATCTTCTGCCTGTTTCCCTTTGTCGCCTTTTACGACACCCACGGGAAGATATGGGGTAGTGGATATTCTTAACCGCCACTACACGGCAACTAGACTAAACTAAGTACAAAGTAACAAAAACTTAAAATCTAAATGTACATGATGTATGTATGTTGCAGTTTGACAAATGTGTCCTTAGCTCAGTGATTAATATTGCTCAGAAAGCAAACACTGATTTTCAGCTATTACCATCGAGATGACAAGAAGAAAATGAGCACAACAGTTAATCACTGTAAATATTTGAATGATGTGTCCTTTCAGCCCTACGATTTGCATCTTGGATTTAATTTAGTAAAATTACTGAAGGGGCTTGTAAGTGTGTAAGTTTGCGTACAAATTAAAAGTAGTACCTAAAAGGCTTAGACAGCCATGATGAGTTCGTAGGAACACAAAATGCCGTGGTTTATAGCTAGCAAACAAAGTGTTTCGGAATACCTTGTTTTTGTTTATCTAGTTTTTTTTTATTGGATCGGGTTACAAACGAGCACACAGTCCACCTGATGGTAAGTGGTTACTGTGACCCATAGACATCTACATCTATCCTCAATAAAGACTCAAGATGCAGATGCGTTGTCACCCGTGAGGACTAAGATGGAATGCCTCTTTGCCAGTAAAAAGGGTCTCCGGTTCTCTACACTCACCATACGAAACACAGCAGCGTTAAGCTGTTATTTTACGCTGGTTTTCTGTGAGAGCGTGGTCCTTCCCCGATCGAGCCGACCCATTCATGCTACAACCATAATATAGCTGCAGCATGGCTCTACCACGTAGAAAAAGTTAGTAGTTCTAGAAGATATGTTTTGAATTTATTTTTAAAATTGTAATTGGTGTTATGATTTCTTATTGGTGGTGGGATATTATTCCAACACTTCGTTGCCATATATCGGACACTACCAGTAAATGCCGCTGTTTTATGGCTGTGATACAGGAGTGCTGATCTTATGAACCTCAATTGTTTTCCAGAATTTTGCTTTGCAAACTTTATGTTTACATGCAGGTACTCTGGTTTTTTAAACTTAATAATGTATACTGCTGATCATGAGGTCCCGAGTTTGAATTTCGGGTCGGGCCAAAATGGGTTATTGGGTTATTATGTTAAGAAATTTTCAGTAACAGCCCGAAATCAGGTAGATGGCAGTGTTTCACCCCCGTGCCTAGAAAAGCACGTAAAGTCGTTGGTCTTGCACCTAATGCGCCAAATGTCGCTCCGATCGTATCAAATAGCCATCCCATTGGACTATGAGAGTGAAGCAATATAAAGTGCACGTGCGAGCGCGCACATACTCGTGCACTATAATTCTGTCCTGAACAGCCTACTCTATGTTGAGATTGACCACCGTGACTGAAATTCGGTCTTTAGGGCATTATGATTATTATTATTTTTAGATCGTTCCACACTTGCGGGTACTAAACTGATAAAAAAAATTACATAGGTAAGTAGGTACATTGCGAGTTACTTGAGATATGATATTTTTAAAACTTAGACTGAGCTTAACTGTTAAAAATGCTCCTCTCATTTTCTGCCGACTTCAAAAGGGAGACGGTACTCAATTCGACTGTATGTTTTTTTTATGTGTGTTACCTCATAACTTTTTACTGGGAGAACCGAATTCGATGATTCTTTTTTTATTTGAAAGCTGGTACTTCACATGTGGTCCCATTGATCAAGGTCAGACCAATAGTTTTTGAGTTATTCTTAATAATTTATATTGAAGTCGGCTGTACAAATTTTTTTAATTTTAAATTATATAAATATATATTATTAGTAGATAAGTTATCAATCAAGCTGCTCCAGTACATGATGGCGAACTTCCGATAATCTTTACACGTTCTTGTAAATTATAGAAACAGAAACAGAAACTTTTGTGTTCAATATAGATTATAAATAATACTTATTGAAAGTCACTCTTTTGTATGATTACCACTGGTTCGAAAAAAAACCTCTGTCCTGGGAAGAACCAGCAAGAAACCCAGCGGGACTTTTTTTTAAATAACAGCTTACAATCATATATGTTACACAAATTAACAACACAACAAATTAGAAATAGCTTGGTAGCGATCACTGTATATACTGTGGTTATAGAATCTGAAATCGGCTATAAAGAACCTCATGCTTTTTACCCACAGATATTATATGTATATACCCTATAGGCACAGAATAAATAATAGCTATAGGCTAAAAATTTTCCCTCCAACCCATTTCCATATTACCCACACTCACATCTCATGATCAGATCATGATAATTTGCTTTATCATTTCAGCCATATTTGGTTAATTTAATTGATTTTGCACTGAAAAAAATATAGCCAATTACCTTCAAATTATTAATGCCTACAATTTATTTAAACCTGCATACTTAAACCTGTCACCCAGGGGGGTAGGCAGAGACTACGGACTTCCATTTGGCACGATCCTGACACACCTCTATCGCCTCCTTTACATCCATATATCTACGCATACATGTTCGTCTGTTAAGGGTACTTCTAATCTGGCCCATATTCAATATATCGCCAATTTGGTCCATACACCTTCGTCTAGGGCGTCCCTTCCCGACTCTGCCGTTAACATCTGCAATATAGATTTGCTTTGTCACTCTTTCCCCGTTCATTCTTTCTACATTATCATATATAAAACCTATCAAAGCTGAAGATAGACCTCCCCATAGATTGCCTCTTTCGTCATAGTTGCCGAGCTTGGCAGGCAGGTTATCAACCGCAGTTTTTTTATTATTAAAATTTGTTATCAGAAAGATGTAGAAGATGCTGCACATCTCCTGTTTCATTTCCCTCTGTGGTCCTATATGCAACCCTCGGGATGATATGGAGTAAAGTTACAGCCTTTTACGTCCCACGTGCTGGGCACAGGCCTTCTCTCATTTCTGAGAGGGTTTTAAGGCAAGGAAATGTCGGCCACGCTGCCCCAATGCGTGTTGGCGAACTTCACATGTCTTCGAATTATCTTTTCTTTCAGCAGTGTTACGCTACTATTCTACGCTGGTATTCTGTGAGAGCGTGGTCCTTCCCCGGTTGAGCCGACCCATTCGTGCTACAACTATACTACCAATATAGTGTACATACAATATAGTGTGTATGCACTGCAGCATGGCTCTATTATTAACAATTTTTTTTCATTGGTACCGGCGGGGATCGAACCGCGTTTGCTCGCGTACTGTGAAATTTGCAGCGAGCCACTGAGTTACCACGGCTCGATTTGGAGTAATGTCATAAAAAATTATTAACTAATTTATTCCTTATCTGCCTTGGAATCCACCACCCTTTTACCTATTCCCGTCGCCGAATAGCAAATTTGGCTTGTGTTATGATTTTCTTGTAAAAGAAATTGCGAATCGCCTCAGTTGTCATATCACGCATCATCTATTTTTATAGACTAACAAACGAGGACACAGTCGCTATGTACATCAATCCCCAGTATTTTTAGTAATCTATGACAAACTGGCTGTGCGACGTTTATTAGTATTGAATTTTTTATTTTCAGTTGTTTTGAAGCCGAGTAAGTTTATTTACGAGGTGGTTAGATCGGTTTAAAGCTTTATGTATTACTTTGGTCTAAGATTAATTTTATAAACTATGTAGTTTTGCAATTCAAATATATACTTATATTATGTTTATACTCAGAATGGATAATTTAATTATAAAAACCGATCAATGACATGGCTCAAGACTCCAACACCGAGGGTTTTATTTAAAGGATAAGGGTAACAAACGAGCACGCAGTCCACCTGATGGTAAGTGGTTGCTGTGGCTCATAGACTTCTACATCTATCTTTGATGACGAATCAAAATGCAGATGCGTTGTCACCCATGAGGACTAAGATGGAAAGCCTCGTTTACAGTAATAAGGGTCTCCGGTTCTCTACACTCACCATACGAAACACAGCAGCATTAAGTTGCCATTCTACGCTGGTATTCTGTGAGAGTGTGGCCCTTCCCCGGTCGTGCCGACCCATTCGAGCTACAACTACACAATAAACATAGCTACAGTATGGCCCTACCACGTTAAAACAACACATACCACGTCCGAACAATAACATATTTACCCAAAAAAAAACCTAGAGCCAACGGCTAATAGCTTGCTGTATATTGCACAGTACACAAGAAGGCCACATGTTCGATCCGCGTTTCCCGTTTGCATCAACAAAATTTTTAATCGTAATTTTAAGTGCTGTTCTAATAATATAAAGGAAAAAGTCGTGAGAAAACCTTGTCTGACAAATAAAGATTCATAAAAAATAGATATTCATTAGTAATCTACATTAAAATTCTCTATGATATTTCACAAGTGTCGTTGACCCCAAACCAGTCATTAAAAATATATTAATTCACGAAACAAGTTTTCGGGTTGAGTAAAACAAATTTCAAATGCATGTTAATGAATGATATAACTCATTTTAAAACTATACGATACATTGCAAAATAAATAAGATATGACGGTTTTGGCTTATTAAAAAATAATTGAGATTTCTCTATCCACGGGGTCATGGCTCCGGGTGGCGCAGTTCTAAGGAGGTTATTTCATATTTCAATTCAATAAAAGAAAAATTTTGCCTTTTACAAAATAAGTATAATCTTTAATGAATACTTTTAATTTAAATATTACAAAGACGATCATTGAACGAACAAACAATAAAACAAACAAACGTATAAAACACCTTATTTTTGTTTTGTTAATTTCTAAATAATGTACAAATATTATATAGAAGACTTTTAGGGACGGCATTTTTAGATCTAGCGGCCCCGGGCGGCTCTAGCGTGGTCTACTGACGAAAAAGTGCTGATTTAATAGGGGCTTCTTAGTGAAGGCAAAAATCGTGAAGAAACGTAAGAAATAAAAAAAATGGACATTAACAGCAATGAATGCACTCCGTCGCATTAATAACAGAAATATTATGCAAAGTAAGCTGAAATTTCACTAAAAGAATCATACACGATACGATATAGATTTTTCTGTATTAGCAAGATCTAAAGATTAAAATAAAATTATGATAAGAGCAACTCGAAAAGCCATTTAAAATCCAAAGAAGCTATGGAACACCATAAACAGCAAAATTCACCGTAAAACGCCCAAATCTCAAAGCTTGGAGCTTCTTAATATTGCAAAGTCTCTACAAGTTTCACTGGATAAAATTAACATCTACTTTACGCGGTACGCAGAGGCCATGAGGCCAGGAAAAACGAGCACTTGGAAGCACCAGTTTTCCTGACCCAGCGGCGGAACTGGTCTATGGCTCCGCCGCCATTGAAGATTCGGACGTCCATCCGATTCAAAGGGAGAGCAGCGCCTCGAAATACCGACACCCTTCCCCCCCCCCCCCCCCCCCCCCCCGTGACTCCACTACCACCTCATCCACGGCGCGGCCCCGCCAGAGTCACGGAGGATAGGGCGAGCGGTGCATCGCCATACCAACGCCTGCAGCGGTACGGGGAGAGGACACCCCTCTCTCCACAGTTCACTAACAGATATCCGAAGTGTGGTTGCCAAGTTCATTCGGAGTGGCCACCTTGGGCCGGCCCTTTATCTCGGGCTGTCTCTTCACCTCAGGCCAGCCATGTAGTTTTCTCTTCATTCACCATAGGTGAACAAGCCGCTGTTACTGAGGCCCCCCCCCCCCCCGCCACAACACGGCGGGAATCCGTTCGTGGAGGAGAGCGGTGCTTCCTAGGACAAGAAAACCTATTTTAAAAAAGAAGCTCTAACTACTTAAAATTGTTTCAGGCTAAGTAATTGTAATATTTTTTTATGTTTGTATGAGTTGAGTAAGATGACCCGAAGTAATTGTAGCTAAAATAAAAATAAATAAATTTGAAAGTACTGTATTCTTACTAATTAATATATTAAGATCTCAATTACTTGACATCGTATTACGTATAAAATAGTTAATTAAGACTTATTTCCAGGTAAATGAATAGGATAAAGCTTACACAGTCTTGTTAAAATCGTGCTTTGTGAAAAATGGGGCTAATACAACTTTAAGTGAATTTTGGAGTTAAGCACGTGTTAAGAGTTATTATTACTCTTAACACGTTACATATAAAAGACTATTTAATTGACACAAGATGTTTTTTAAGCAATCATAACAATAATTTTAAGTCTATTACAATAGGACGGGCTTATTTTTTATAAAAATTTTGTCAAAATAAAAAAAAACGGGGCTATTGCCTATTGTAGCTACATATTTCCTATAAAATAGTGTTAGGATATGCCTCATAAATGTGCTATATAGATAGGCAAATAAACTTACTTATTAATATTATTAACAATATTGAAAAAATATCCGTTTGAATAATATTGTTTATTTAAATCTACTATTTTCCTGGTTTTAAAATCATTAGTTTAAACTTATATTTAGTGACCAGTTTTCCAATTTCTTATTTGTTAAAATTTAAAATTGAAAACATCTGCTTAAAAATTGTAGATTGTAAATACATATTCCGTAAATGGATCACAAGCTTGCAACCTCGACACTATGCTGCTTTTTCAGTTACAAATTGTTCCTCTTGGAGACACCTTTGCACCAATCATCACGAAAAATTTCATTTTTGAATGGGTTGATACCGTTTCTTAGTACATAATCTGCGATCAACTATTTTATTTCTTTTCTTGTAATGTTCATTCGTTTGGCTTTAGAAATGTTCATTCGTTTGGCTCTTACTAATTAATTTACGAACCAAATTGATAGACTTTTAACGAGACATAGATTACACTTTCGTGAAAAACTATCAAAATGAAGATAATTGCATTATTTACAATTATCCCATAGTTACAATAACCTCGGGCAACTTTATATTTAATTCCAGACCGTTTTTTCATTCAATCGGAAAAACTAAACTTTAAGAATATTTTATTTAAATTTACTTACTGCTCAAAGAATAGTATTAGTTAAATTAAATTTTATGTTAAAGTTAAATTAGTAAAGTTACCAGACTATTGACGTCTGGTCAAAGGTTGCTTCTGAGATAGTTATTGTGGATTGCATATTTCCTCGAAATGTTTTATTTCTCAGTGTTTTACTCGTAGATTTCCTCACGATGTTTTCCTTCAACGCTAAGCACGTGGCACTATAGCACTTAAATTGATTGTCAATTTCATTGGTGCCAATTTCATTAGGTGTGCGATATTTTTATTTGAAAGCTGGTGCTGGCTGATGTGGTCCCATATAAATTTGTTCAAGGTATGACCAATAGTTTTTGAGTTATCCTTAATAATTTATATTGAAGTCGGTTGTACAAAATTTTTAATTTTACCGCTTGTGTAGGACTCTCTTTGGATATAGTTCCGTTCTAGGGACACCTCCGATTTGCACCAAAATTTCTATTTCTTCTAGTAGTAGGGCAGACAAAACTACGTGGAGTCGAGGCGTGTTGATTCAGTTTTAGTACAGATTCGATCAGATCATATATCTTATCTATAAAGTCATGTTGCCTGCGCTCCCACCACAACCTTCTAACCTACCTATTACAACTGAAAGTATTTCTGAGTGTTCAAGTTCAGTTTTAAACAATTCAGAAATAAAACACAGTAGGTATATTATAATAATAAATAGTAGTAAGTAACTTTGGGTCAATATTCCTGTGTAAAAAAGTGAGGTTTAGTCGTTTAAATAAAACAAATTTTACGGATTTTATCACGTATATTAACTTATTTTATATTCCTTATTTCATACTTTTTTATATTATATTGTTACGAGCTTGAGGTTCGAGACAATTAAAAACTGCCGATTGAATTACCAAAATTGACACTTTAATTACACAACACTAATTACAATCTAAAATCATACTAATAATAAAACACAGTTCGCCGTTATTTCGCTTCGAAGTATTCTCTTGTATCGTCAATTCAATACTGCCTCGGTCGTGGTCTATACCGGCCTTATATAGGGCCTCAGATAGTTTCCAGAATCTTCTACTGTAGCGACATCTAGAATGTTCGAGTACATATCGGTCCCGAAATTTCTGGAAGGATCTTGACTCTCCTAGTTCTGCTACTCGACACTAGAGGGCGCTAGTGTAACTAGTGTTGCCATGTACAAGACATTAATAGTGGCGCGCAACACTGCCCCCTCCTAAGACATGCTCGTCCCGATGCATTATTGGCCCCATAATAACGCGCCAGTCGATCCACATGGACAATCTTAGGAGTACCTCTTCTAAAATCAGTCAGCACCCGCCAGTTTCCCTGCTGCTGTTGGGCGGTGCTGTTAGCCACACTACCCCCTCGAGATCGATCACCTTTTTCTACAGTTCGTTTAGGGCAGCTGGATCGAAGATGGCCCCTTTTCCCACAACCGTAGCACCTAGGGCTGTATCCTTTATTGTTGTCGTGAACTGTAGCTGCTGAAACCTCCCTGACACGATGGGAACGATGATCCTGCCGCGCGGCTTCCACCTCCAGTGCATGGGCCAACGCATCCTTAAGCGTCTCATGGTGCCCGAGCCTCACAGCAGCTCTCACTTCAAGGTCGCGGATGCCGTCGATGAATGTCTGCACCAGGTTCCCTACAATGAGCGCAGGTACAGACTGGTATGCTTTCCGAACCAGCTTCTCCACCTCAAGGGCCCACTGCTGCAGGTTTTCGTTGCTGCGTTGCACGCGATCTTTGAGCTGCGCACGAAAGACGTGTTCCAGGTGAGCGTCGCCATATCTCGACTCCAATGCCTCAAGGAGCTGCTCGTAAGTCACTTCCTTACCGAGAGCTTCCAGAACAGTTAAGGCTTGGTCGCGTAGGCCTAGGGTGAGAGTAGTCATGGCCTGACTTTTATTCCAGCCGTTCGCCTTCATAACAGTCTTGAACTGGATTTTGTAGGCCGACCAGGAAGAAGTCCCGTCGAACGGCGGCACTTTGAATAATCCACCTAGCGAAGGTGTTGTAGCTACCACGGGAGCTGTAATTCCATCTCCATGTTTGAGGTCGTCCAGCGTTTTCTTCACGTCAGCCATCACGTTGTCAACCCGATTGTACACTTGGTCGATTCGGGTTTCAGCCGCAGACAGGCGGTTGTCATATAGAGCAACCTTATCCTTCAACTCCTTTATCTCTTTCCCGAAGGTAGCGTAAAGGTCCTTCATGAGGAGCATCTGCTCTTCCTTATAGCGGTTGAGCTGCTCTTCCAACCGACGGGCCTGTTCCTCCTGTTGGCGGGCATGTGCCTCCTGTCCGCGCTGCAGCTGCTCTTCCAACCGACGGGCCTGTTCCTCCTGTCGGCGAGCCTGTTCCTCCTGTCGGCGAGCCTGTTCCTGCAGCATCATCATCAGAGCACCTAAGTCAGGTGCTGCAGATGCAGGAGCTGATGACGGACCGGCCTCCGTGGTCAGCAGCTGGCCCTCCGATGTTTGCGGCGTTGTATTACCAAATTGTCTCTGGTCCATTTCCAGCTGGCGTTGACTTCGGATACGGATACCTTCCATGTCGTCCTTTGGTAAAATCGGCATGATTTTATCCCACTTCTGACACCAATTGTTACGAGCTTGGGGTTCGAGACAATTAAAAACTGCCGATTGAATTACCAAAATTGACACTTTAATTGCACAACACTAATTACAATCTAAAATCACACTAATAATAAAACACAATTCGCCGTTATTTCGCTTCGAAGTATTCTCTTGTATCGCCAATTCAATACTGCCTCGGTCGTGGTCTATACCGGCCTTATATAGGGCCTCAGATAGTTTCCAGAATCTTCTACTGTAGCGACATCTAGAATGTTCGAGTACATATCGGTCCCGAAATTTCTGGAAGGATCTTGACTCTCCTAGTTCTGCTACTCGACACTAGAGGGCGCTAGTGTAACTAGTGTTGCCATGTACAAGACATTAATAGTGGCGCGCAACAATATAATAGAGGTTTATTCGATTTATTATGAAAAACTGCCTTAAAAATCTAAAACTTCAATCCCTCGTAAAAACTTTGAGGGGAATTTGCGCCAAAAATCCCTTTGGGGTTTTTTATCATTTATGTTGGTAAACATGTAAAAAACTTTTGGTCCAAATCGGAGGTGTCCCTAGAACGGAATTCTACCCCTCTCTTTCTTTCTAGGAGTTTATCTGCGTTGATACCACCCTCTTATCTATTTCTGCCGTCTACTCTTTGAATAGCAGTGCAGTCTTAGAAATAGGTTATGTTCTGGTCTGGAGGATAAAGAGAGACCGTATAATTACAGGCCGTAAGAAATTCTATTTCAACGTGGTAGAGCCATGCTGCAGCTATATTAATAGTATAGTTGTAGCACGAATGGGTCGGCTCGACCGGGGAAGGACCACGCGCTCACAGAATACCAGCGTAAAATAGCAGCTTAATGCTGCTGTGTTTCGTATGGTGAGTGTAGAGAACCGGAGACCCTTTTTACTGGTAAAGAGGTATTCCATCTTTGTCCTCACGGGTGACAACGCATCTGCATTTTGACTCTTTATTGAGGATAGATGTAGATGTTTATGGGCTACAGCAACCACTTACTATGAGATGGACTGTGTGCTCGTTTGTCACCCTATCCTATAAAAAAAAATCTTAAGCCTCAGAGGTGACAACGCATCTTTAGCCTACTATATTTGAGTTGGTTGTAAGGGCAACAGAAGCCTCTTATTATCAGCTGAACTGTAAGTTTGTTTGTCATTTCAGTTTTATACAAATAAAAATATGTACATAGTTAAAAATATACTGTTCTATTTTAAATTTTTATTGTTTTAAATTTTATTCCATATTTTTTTTTAATTTAAAATTTTCTTAAGTTTATTTTTAAATCAATTCACAACAATAGTTGACGAGTTCGGTAAATAATTTACGATACATGAATATGATAAGGATATGGAAACATTATATTGTATTGGCTCGACACAATAGCAACATATACCTACCCACTAACGTAACAATAAGCCAGATAAAATATACCTACTTGAACGTGCGTTCGTCATTTAGGTCGTTATAAATAGTCAAAGGGAGTCGTGCCAAGCGATTACAGGTGAAGATTATTATACAATGATATTATACTCGAAAAAAAAAACTTTAAAATGAAATTCAACATAAGCCTAGTTAGTTAGTTAATTACTTAATATTACACGGGCTGGTTGCCGCAATTCACGATTAAGAGAATAATTATTTTCTGATAGGTAGCAATAAATGTTATTCAAGTCATGTTAGCTCCTTGAGAAATCCTAACAACCTTTCGATAGAAATAGAAACTTTTTTATTCAATATAGATAAAAAATAATATTTATTGAAAGTCACTCTTATATACTATTACCACTAGTTCAAAAATTTCTCGGTCCTGGGAAGAACCAGCAAAAAACCTAGCGAGATATATTTTTCACAATAATTTAAGTTACACCATAAATAAATGTCGCCAAAGATCTCGGGGAGCAGCCTCGGTATGCCTTGGTAGCCGCTCAATGCGTCTTTTTGACCCCATGCAAGCTCTACAAAGAGGGCTTTCCACCACCTTGACACCTAAATGAACAGATGTTTAATAAACGATCCGTCCCCAGGAGCGCTTGCAATAGTTCGTATTTGAGATTTGTTCATACTAAGCAGATTTTAGGTAATGCCTCTTTAACTTGCCTTACCTGCGTTCCATAGTCTTATTAATCCACAGTTAAGCGTGTACGTTCTTCGTGCAGCATTGCACCTGAGACCTCACAAACCCAAACGGAAATACTATAAAAGATTCTGGCCTGACTACCTTTCGTGCCGAGGTTGAGTTGAGTCTAACGAGGCAGTCGAATTCCTATGATATAATGGCAAGGCCCATAATCAACAGTGGACCATTGAAATATTAAACATTAGAAAACAAAGTGATATTAATTGAAAATGAATTTTAGCGGTGAACTTCAGTTAAAGTCACAATCACATCTTACTGGACCCAGTGATACCGGTCATGCTAATGCAATTCCTGAATAGTTGCTCGCACACAATAAAAATAAACATATCAGTTTCATCTACCAAAGAGAATATAATCTGTATGTTATATCGCCTATTGTCGAGTAATTTGATATGACCTAGGATGTACCCAAAGAGAATATAATCACTACGTTTATGTACCTTAGTAACGTAAAGTAGATTTACTTGTCACTCCCATGACTGACTTGATACTGGCAGAATTATATCAAGAGAAGCCATAATTTAAAAGAAGAAGAAGACATAGTAATTAAAAACGCTAAGATGCAATTTTCAGCAAAACGTAAAAACCAAGAGTTTGATACCGGTCCAGGCAGGCTCTGAAAAAGAGCTCGTAAGGAAAATTTGTTTAATAACATCATTATGAACGCGATTTTCTTCACTTGTTTAACATTAATTTGTAGATGGAAAGTAACATGGTGCTGTGTTGAGTTGACTTGAATTCCGCATGCAGAAAAAATACTGCTTACTGGAACTGTTTGTACTCGTAAGTGGTACTAATACAAGAATAAAATGAACTCTAAGCGTGTTTAGTAAATGTATTTAGAACAACGAAATGCTTTGTAACATGTTCGTATCTAATTATATGATCGCATTCAGTATTCATTTTCTAAACGACTTAAGAGGGCAAAGTTTAACTAATTATATTCTAATTGGCTGCCATTTGGCTCAGTAGCACAATATAATAATACTTAATATTATGGAGATATTTCTATTGTTTCCTAGTCTAGTTGGAATACATAAATATAAAATTTATAAGAATGATATACTATAAACATAACTTTTTTTAATAGGATAAGAGTGACAAACGAGCACACGTCCACCTGATGGTAAGTGGTTGCTGTGGCCCATAGACATCTACATCTACCATACGTATCTTCGATTACGAATCAAAATGCAGATGCGTTGTCACCCGGGAGGACTAATATGGAATGCCTCGTTTCCAGTAAAAAAGGGTCTCCGGTTCTCTACACTCACCATACGAAACACAGCAGCGTTACGCTACTATTTTACGCTGGTATTCTGTGAGAGCAACTTCCTTCCGCGGTCGAGCCGACCCAAAGACTAAGATAAAATCAAATATATACTTAGTAGAATATTAGAATATATACAATAAAAGATAATGAAATAAATATATAAGCCCCAACCAGATGGAAGTCGGCAGGGAAGACCAAACGGCCGAGTGTTAGGGGAAAGGCCAAGAAATCGGCGGAAAGGAGCACCACCTTTTGCATTAACATGTACTTTAAAATGCTTGTGACATAATTACAAATAAATTACCTAGTTACCCATACCAAGCGTATGTATTTAACATAATAGAAATAGCTTAGTACGTTGAATTACGGTTAACATAATAGAAATACCTAAGTACGTAGAATTACGGTGTAGTGGCGGTGTAATTATATCCACTACCCCCTTATCATCCCGTGGGTGTCGTAAAAGGCGACAGAGGGAAACAAAGGGGCAGCAGTGTACTCCTAATAACGACTTAAATTAAAAAACTGCGGTTGCCCACCCGCTTGTCAAGCGTGGCTACGATCCCCCTATAAGACAATATATGGGGGAGGCTTATGTTCAGCAGTGGACCTTAATATACTGTAACGGCATGCAAAATTATATTGTATTATGTTAGAAGGTAAACTAAAATCAACCTTAGACTTCTAAATATTGTTTAAATATAAAAATATTTAGGTAAGATAAGAGGCATTCGTGAATGATTGCTTCCAAAATATTTTAAGGCGCAAAAACTCTTTATTGATTTACATTTTTACAGTGTTACTTCTTATATTAGAATTACAAGTGTGTTATTTTTTCCACCACTGTGCGATTTAGAAGATGTTTTCTTCCTCACACAACTTCCTTGTGGAATCGATAACCACCAGCGATTTTTCCGGACCGACACGACTTAGGGACCTTCAAGAAAAGAGCCTACTCCTTTTTAAAAGGCTGGCAACGCATCTGCATTTCTCCTGGTGCTGCACTTGTCCATGAGCGGCGGTAGTCACATACCATCAGGCGAGCCGCATGCTCGTTTGGCTCCTCTCCTATAAAACAATCACCTGTTAAAAATCAAGTTACAGCCTATATAAGTCATACTGCTGGGTACAGGCCTCCTCTCATTTTCGAGAGGGTTTTAGGGCAAGGAAAAGTCCGCCGCGCTGCCCCAATACGTGTTGGCCACCTTCACATGTCTCGAAATATTTTTTTTCTTATTTCTCAGACATGCAGGTTTACTCACGATATTTTCCTTCACCGCTGAACATGTAGTAAAGTATTTAGCAGAACTTTATCATATCATTAGAATCGGGTTTAATTTTTAAAAAGTATTAGACTCCACCCCACGTCCATGTCACCTTATACATATAGTAGGTAGTTGTTGAAAACACTACGATCGAAGTTGTTGACGATTATCTTTAATGTATATAGGACAAATTGTTCAAGTAGGTAAGTCCAACTTCGACCGAGAGGTTAATCGAAAGATCCAACTGGGTAGGGCAGGATTCTGGTTTATGACACATTTTCCCATCCCACAATTTGCTCAAAACTTGTAAACTTGGAGTATACAAACATGTGAAGTAGGTGACTCAGGAAAGTTTTAGACCAGAACAGAAAATTAACAAACAAATATATATATATATATATATTTATTTAGGAACCTTTGCGGGCGTGTCTCAAATATCCAGGTATAAATATCTGTATCATTTACAGAGGGTTCCAGTAATAAAGGTGAGAATAGAGGTTATTTCAGTTATAGAGGTGCGATTATTAAATAAAATAACGTATTTTGTAAACATAATACATAAACATCCAAACAATAGCAAAACCAAACTAAAACTGGAGATCACTTTTACACAATTAGCCAACTGCGGAATTTGTGGGTAGAATAAGAATTAGTAAACAAAACGGTACACAAATTATAGCCTCAGTAAAAGAGGTAAAATACACTCGCTGTCTCAATAATAGAGGTAATTATGACGAATAAAATCGAAAGAACTAATCCCTAAAATATAGTCTCAGTAAAAGAGGTAAAATATACTCGATGTCTCAATTATAGAGGTAATTATGACGATAAAATCGAAGAACTAATCCCAGATATAGAGGTTTGTTTTGTACCACTAACAGAGGTAATTCAGTGCTAAAGTGTCGGGACCTAAACCATGAGTACCAGCTATAGTGGTTTCTCACTTATCCAGGTCCCACTTAACCGAGTTTCACTGTGTATAAGTGAGGTTAGCTCTAGTCACAGTTGATCTCATGGATGATTTGATAAAGTTATTAAATATGTCAACTATTAAAACGAGATAAGAAAATTGTGCAATTATCTCCTATGTAGTAAATTGAGGAAAAACATTAGAATATTAAGCCGTGGCTGCTTAGTCAATACTTATAGTACGCGGGCAGACCCAGTTCGAACCCTGAACCAATGAACTTTTTGTTTGCGATTGTAATTTTGAACATATCGTGAGGAAACTGGCATTTATAAGGAATATTTCAAGAAAATTACTAGGGATTTTGGGGTAAGGAAGACCTCGCCCTAAAATCCCCTCAGCAACGAGAAAAGGCCTTGACTATCTAGCAGTGGAACGTATATAAATGTTAAAAATATGACTAAAAAATAATATACCTTCGGAGTTTCTTCCGCCGTTTCTTCTCTGGTCAAGAAATCTCTTTTTAAAACGGTAGTGCTAGATGAAAAAAATGTCGATAAATCCAATTTTAATTTCTTATGACGAATATTCAATTTATTTTCATTTCACTTTCATTTTCATTTCAATAATGGAACGTAGGAAAACCATGACTATCGTACATTGATAAGCAATCTTGATTATAGTTACAAAACAAATCTACTTACATTTCATTTTATTTCTTTTTTTAGATCAACTTTAGGAACATACTAGAACTACTATGAAAGAAGACTTTCTTTCTTATCGTGTAGGTGTTTTACATACAGAAATTACACAAGAAATATGCCTAGACATGGAATAATTATCTATTTATAGATCATATAAATAGATATTCTGTGCAGAATTTGAACTCTAGACCCTAGCAGCCGACACGCGACGCCAAAACAGTTGTAACTACATGCAAATAATAAGCATAGTGTGCATAAACCGTTTAGTGGAGGTTAAAGAGTATCCACTATTCCATATCATATGTTCGGTTACTAACTCTAAGTGTGGCAACTATGGCAAATATCTTGCCTATAGGCAATCTATGGGAAGCCGTTGTAATGATAATAATACTGATGAATGAAAAATTATCAAATTAAAAATATTTTCGTTTTATGAATGAATAAGTGTGAATTTATCATACTATGATCTTAGGTCCGAAGAAAAGATTTTCGTGTGTTTTTTAAAACTTAGATTATAGATCTGAGTCTGAGGTATAAGTACCTACTGCTATAGCCCATACCGCAGAAATTATGAAGCAATTTCAATAATAAAAAAAAACATGCGTGAATGTCGTGGAACACTCGGTTGGAACGAAGTTCCTTTCGTAGTATGTATTATTATTGATAAACGTATTATATTATTGATTAACAAATACAAATAAATGAATTACTAGCGTCGATTAATATTAAGCGTCATTTAAAATAAAATAATACTTTGTTTATGGTAAGATAAGAAAAAGTGTGAGCGAGATGAATATTATTCCATTTCTTCCTTATTTTGTGACGGAAAAATCTTACACTTTTTCTCGCCTAGCCCCCATCCGCCAAATTCTTACCGTCCGGTAAGGAACTTCGTTCCAAAAGACGAGAAACTGAGTTTTAAAGTTAGTACTAGATTAAAAAACCAAAAGAAATTTCAACTACCTCATTACCGTCTTCCCGTTACCCACCAGTCAACGCGTCATATTAAGACTAGCTGTGCCTTGCGGTTTCACCCGCGCAAATCATACATCTGAGCCACGCGACGTGACACCCCGCTTAAAGTTAAAGTTACAGCCTTTAGTAAGATCCAAAAGTTTCTGGCTTGAACTATAAAATGGAGGATAAAGCTCAAACCACTAATTATTTTTAGATATAATCGCCCTAATTTCAATATACTTTTCACAGCGCGTTACTAACTTTTATATATCCTTAAAAAATAATCTGAATTTTGGCCCTCAAAATGTGACAAAACTGCTGACTTCACCTCGTCATCAGTGTTTTTTTTTAAGTTGTTGTATTTCAATTTTAAGAATAAATAATATAAAAGGGACTAGTCGGGGCTATAACATGATGGGTAGTTAAATCAAACCGCATTCTTTTGTTTGTAAACACCCGATGTGTGGACCGGAGCATTGTCATGAACCCACCCTCCTCGCGACATTTTTTTTAATAGAATCTCACAATTGATGTAGCAAGGAAGCATAGTAATCGCCTGTTATTGTTGTATTGCATTTTTTTAAAACGCACCTGTAAAATTCCTTCGAAATCCAAAAAGATTGTAGCATAATCTTTTTCTGAGATTGAGTCACCTTTGCTTTTTTTAGCCGCGTTGAGCACGGGCTACACCACTCCATCGATTCCTTTTTTGCAGAGGATCATGATAAAGAAACATTCAAAACTTCTTTCCGTTGGCCTTCACAAAGGGATAAAAACTGAGTACAGCACTTCATTCGTTCTTGTTTTTGAAAAGCGGAAAGAAGTTTTGGGATCCACCTAGCACTCACCTTATAACCAAATGTTCGTGTAGGATTCGAAGCACTGTTGTTTTTGAAAGTCCGATCGTAACAGCTAATTCTTTATAGTCTTTAGCCGTCTGTCTTCCCGTACTGTCTTCTCCATGTGTTATCATCTGTAATGGCCTCGAATGGTCGTCCTGGGCGCGTTTCAACATCAATACATTCTCTTCCCAAACGAAATTGTTTCGCCCATTATTTTACGGTGGTGTACGAAGGGTAAGAATGCCTGTACACAGCATCCAAAACTTGTTTGATTTTTGCCGGTGTCTTCTTTTGTCAAAATTTTTATCACAGTTTCATACTCGATTTTATGCATTTCGAATTTTTTTTATCAACAGTCTGATATTAGGCTATGTGACTGTACCAAAATGAAATAATGAAAAGTCCAGTAATTTAATGACATGAAAGTTTTGTATCTTTGATTAATCTAATGTGGGTAGGCCAGAAACTTTTGGACCTTACCTAATACGTGCCATTGCTGGGCACAGGCGTCCTCTCACTTCTGAGAGGGTTTTAGATCAAGGAAGTGTCCGCCGCACTGCCCCAATGGGTGTTGGCGGACTTCAAAGGTCTTCGAAATGTTTTTTTTATTTCTCAGACATGCAGATTTCCTCACCATGTTTTTCTTCACCGTCGAGTACGTGGTAAATGTAATGGCATGTGGACACCTCGCTTACGCCTATTATGACACCTCGCGCACCGGCGTTCACTGATGGTTTCTCTCGGTTCTCATCAGTTGCCTTGGCTTATGCGTCATACGCGCGCCGAGCCTAGTGTGGAATTAATTTAAATAATACTACGAAAAAAACGTATTGTGAAATGACATGTGTAACTAGTAACTATTATGTTTTAAAAATTGTGCCACAGTACCTAATAATAGGGTCATAAACTTTGAAATAGAATAATTTATTTCATTCCAGTAAATAAATTTTTTATTGCAGTCCCTTTAATTCTGTGAGGGTTGTGTTCTATGTACCAACCAGCTGTTCCCCGCGAATTCGCCCTCGCAGAATTTATTACGATTGGATATTATGGATTTTAATTATTTTCTTACGCAGAACTATACATTTATTATATAATATTATATATCTTTTTCTAAAATAAAAGTAGCATAAGTTACTTCTTATAACATCAGTTATCTGCCAGTGAAAATGTCGTCAAAATCGGTCGAGCCGTTTCGGAGATTAGCCGGAACAAACAGACAGACAAAATTATTTTTTTTTGTTATAATAACCGTATATATTTTAATATGCATTTAGTAATAAGCTGTTATTCTAATATTACAAACAGACACTACAATTTTATTTATTTGTAAAGATAAATAGTCCGCCACGTTCCTCGTGAATCATGATGTCTGTGAATTCATTTTTGAAATTTTGTGGTACCTATAAACATAGGTACTGCCCGAAAAGTTACGGAAGGAACGAACGACGCTATCGGTTGTGTGCATGTTTTTAATGAGTTTTTATTTACATAACATCAATATCTACAATCTGACCATGATAAAAAACCTGTTTTTAAATAACAAAAAGTGAACACAAAACAATAATTGAAATAAAGTTATGTAAAAAAACCGCAGTATTTTTGATATTATATTTATATCACCATCCCATCGAATTTTAAATTTTATTGAAGTCCCGCCTCCAAGTCGTGTTGCGAAATATTTTAAAATATTTTACTCTTAAGACTTGCACGTTTCCTCACGATGTATTCCTTCGCCACCGAGCACGCGGTAAACAAGTCAGAAGTGATTATACACGACTTGCTCGCGTACACAGAATAGATAATTAGGTAGTACAAGTAGCGTACTGTACCTAACATTTAGGACGAGCGCTTAGCGTTTGACCCACTTTATTTTTGTCAAATACTCACGTGTTTACCCCGGGTGTGGAGTTTAAAACATATTATGTACTAGCTGTGCCCGCGGCGTAGCTCGCGAATATAGGTTTTACTTAAAGAATTTGACGTTTAGGGTAAGAGAATATTAAACGATTTATATCATTAGTGTATGAATAAGTGGTAACAAAATAAATCGATATGCTCAAAGTTCTAAGTCGTTTATGATAGAGCTTCTGTGTAAACGACGATAGAAGTAGACTTAGCCACTTAATAATTTCCTTAACTATTCTTACGATATAAATTAGTACTTTATACGTGATACGTTAACAAACAAACATACAGACAGACAGACAGAAAAATCTAAAAATGGTAGAAATGTATTTAATTACTTATTTTTAGTACCTCGCAATCACTTTTAGTACAAAAATATAAAATGTACAGACATCTGCTATTTACATTTTTATTATATGTATAGATGTCATCTCTATATGTGCGTTAGATATTAGATATCAGTTAACTCTATTTAGTTATCTAAGTGTCATTAAAATAATACGTGAAGTTATATAATATAATAATTAAAAATGTGAACTCCAGTAAGACCTCGACCTTACACTTCCCAACTTTAATTAAAAACATCTTAGCATTAAAATAGCTTTATTGCTAGTGCGGCTCACACGAGCACATGATCTCACGCGACAGTATTCCCGAAAACGCGGATCGGGTAGCGCGCACGCAATGTGGCTGAAACTCATTCTGTCAGTTTTATTACTGTGTACTTTTTCAAATGGTGTCCATTCTGCGAGAGTACTTGGTCTCTTCCCCCACACGGGTAAAAGCCATCAAATGGTCTTCGAGCCCCTCCTACGAACCTTAGCAGAACGGGGACATCATGTAACTACAGTGTCGTTCTTTCCCCTAAAAAAATCAATAGAAAACTACACTGATGTAAGCCTCGAAGGGATTTCTGGAAAAAGATTTGAAGCTTTAGATATATCCTCGTTTGAAACAACTTCAGGTATATTGTCGAAGATTCCTGTGTTAAATAAAATTTTGAGACACCTGTCCGAACTCCAGCCTGTAGCAGACGCGGCTCTAAGTATATGCGAAGGATTGAAGACGTTTTCACCTTTGGCTGACGCGTTGAAAAGAGAATACGACGTGGTTTTGGTGGAAAACTTTAACAGCGATTGTATGCTCGGACTACTGCAGGTTTACGGAAACACAGCGCCTAAAGTTGCATTATCTTCTTGTAATCTAGTGCCATGGTCAGCGGACAGAATAGGATTGCCCGACAATCCAGCCTACGTTCCACTTCTTTCTACCAACTTCACTACCTCCATGACCTTCGCCCAACGCTTAGAAAACACGTTCTTAAATATATTTATAAAATCATGGTTTTATTATAAGTTGCAAGCGAAAGAACGCGCCATTTTAGAGAAGCACTTTAGAACGAACATACCAGATTTACAAATTTTGGCGAAAAACTATTCGTTAATGCTGGTCAATACTTTTCATACTTTGAACGGCATTCGACCAATGGTGCCAGCCTTGGTAGAAGTCGGCGGCATGCATTTGGATCATTCCCGAAAAGCTTTACCTCAAGTGAGTTATTTTTAATCTAATACATTTCAAAATAGATTTGTGTCGAGTTTCGTAAAAGTGCTCGTTGTAAATTTTCAGCAGGCTAGCAACGCGGGTTCGATCTCCGCCGGCAACTATGAAATTATCAATTGCAAGTTTAATTCCTATTCCATTTAAGTCATATTCTATTTAAGTCTGTAACGTTGTTAAAGAATAACATCACGTGTAAACCTTCTGAGGGAGGAATAAATTATTTCGAGGTAATTATAATCCGCCTACATTTCTGAAGCAGTTACCGTTACAGGGCAGTCTACTGCTGAACATAGGCCTCGCCCATAGTCGCATCATGGCGAGGAAGTTTGAGAGAGCCAGAGTTGCTCGAGTTTCAGGTAGGTAATACTTGCAACAGCTACCACAGAATAAATAATAATGTACGCTATACGCTTAGTTAGTGACTGCAGTACTAAAAATCCAAGTTAATATACTTAAGAAGAAAACTTTTTTGTTATAAGATAAGAGTGACAAACGAGCTTACAGCCTGTCTGATGGTATGTGGTTGCTGCGGCCCATAGACATCTACATCTATTCTCGATTACGAATCAAAATGCAAATGCGTTGTCACCAGTGAGGACTAAGATGGAATGTCTCGTTTTCAGTAAAAAGGGTCTCCGGTTCTCTACACTCACCATACGAAACACAGCAGCGTTAAGCTGCTATTTTACGCTGGTATTCTGTGAGAGCGTGGTCCTTCCCCGGCCAAGCCGACCCATTCGTGCTACAACTATACCGGTAATATAGTTGCAGCATGGCTCTTCCACGTAAAAAAAAGGAATAATATGTACTTAGATCAAAAAACTCCCTTGTTTCCCTCCGTCGCCACTCACGGCTCCCACGGTGATATGCGGTAGTGGATATTTTTACTACTCACTCTACATGGGAAACCCAAGAACTGACAACCGATAGGGAAGAAAGGTTCTCGAGAGGCAGCTTCGTACCGGTAAGCGAAGTGTTAGGCGGCCCCCCACTAGATGGAGCAACCTAGTAAGAGATGTAGTAAGTCGATGGATTATGCTTTGTGGCATTCCTTGGGAACCTTGGAAAACTTTCCTTGGGAAGTGAACTTAACACTAAACTGTCTTATGATTATTGCTTTATATTTGCATAAATGAGATAATTTGGAGCTCTTTTGACCTTTTCTACCTACTTAAAAAAAGGAGCTGGTACTCAATTCGACTGTATGTTTTTTTCTATGTGTGTTACCTCATAACTTCTTACTGGGTGGTCGTATACCCTCGCATCCGCCAATATGTCCAAAGGTAGAACGTAAGTCAGGACTGTCGCCGCCTCCAAGGATATCGTGTGGTATCCTCGCACGATCCGTATGGCCATCCTCCACTTCACACTGGAGATTTTAGTTCTACAGCGTCAGATGGCCAGCCTTTTCACCCATACAGGCCCCATGTACAAGGTTACGGACTGTATCACTCCTGAATAGACGCGACGCACATCTTCCCTTGGTCCCCATGGATTGGGCAGCAGTCTATGCATAGCACCCGGTACCCTTTCAATCCGGGGGACTAGACGCTCAGGTACTTCATGTATCGTCCCATTCTGACTTCAGACCCACCCACGCGGACGCACGAGTCGGTTGGTTACCTGCCGAATCGTATTTTATGGAACCATAGGGCATCAGTCTTATAAGGCGCTAATCCTTTTTCTAAAATATAAGTAGCCCAAGTTACTCGTTGTAACATCAGCTTCCTGCCAGTGAAAGTCGTGTCGGAATCGGTCCAGCCGTTTCGGAGATTAGCCGGAACAAACAGACAGATAGACAGACGACGGACAGACACACAGACAAACATTTTAAAGATTGTGTTTTTGTTATAAGTACCGGAAATACTTTCATATGCATTTAGTAAAAAGCAGTTATTTTGACATTACAAACAAACACTTCAATTTTATTTATTTGTATACATTATTCTAAATTGAATATGATTTATGGGCAACAATTACGCGTACGCACGGTCCTCTGTGTGCGATTCAATTCATATCGTTTTTGCAGACCCAGTGACCCTTAGCAATGTGTGCGTGCGTAGTAAAATAGTAGGCGTAAGATATTTATAAATGACATTCTGAATTTAAAAGATAAATAGGACAGAATGTGTGTGATTTTTTTAAATTAATTTTTCTTCGCCTATATTACTTATTCTGAACCTTCTCTGCAAATTTGGCCGTATATTGCAAAATAACCCTGTACACAGCGAGTGTTTAGTCTATGAGCTACTCTATTTTTGTCGAATACTCACGTGCTTACCCCGTGTGTTGAGTATTAAAACATATTATGTATGTCATCTCTATTATATATGATGTATGTCATCTATATAGATATTAGATATCAGTTCACTTTATTCAGTTATCTAAGTGTCATGAAAATAATGCGTGAAGTTACATAATACAATCATTAAATATGTAAACTCCAGTAAGACCTCGACCCTACACGTCCCAACTTTAAAATAGCTTCATTGCTAGTGTGGCCCACACGAGCAGATGATCTCACGCGACACGACAGTATTCCTGAAAACACGGATCGGGTAGCGCGCACGCAATGCCGCCGAAACTCATTCTGTCAGTTCTATTATTGTGTGCTTTTTCTAATGATGTTCATTCCGCGAGAGTCCTTGGTCTTTTTCCCCACACCGGTAAAAGCCATCAAATGGTGTTCGAGCCCCTTCTACGAACCTTAGCAGAACGGGGACACCAAGTAACTACAGTGTCGTTCTTTCCTCTCAAGGATCCAATAGAAAACTATACTGATATAAGTCTCGAAGGCATTTATGAAATACGATTGGAGTCTTTAGATCTATCCATGTTTGAAACAACTTCAGGTATACTGTCGAAGATTCCTGTGCTAAATCGAATTTCGAGACAGCTGTCCGAATTTCAGCCTTTAGCAGACGCGGCTGTGAGTATATGCGAAGAATTGAAGACCTTGTCACCTTTGGCTGACGCGTTGAAAAGAGAATACGACGTAATTTTAATGGAAAACTTTAACAGCGATTGTATGCTCGGACTACTGCACGTTTACGGAAACACAGCGCCTAAAGTTGCATTATCTTCATGTAATCTAGTGCCATGGTCAGCGAACAGAATAGGATTGCCCGACAATCCAGCCTACGTTCCATTTGTTTCTACCAGCTTCACTACCCGCATGACTTTCGCCCAACGCTTAGAGAACACGTTCCTAAACATATTATATAAAGCATGGTTTTATTATAAGGTGCAAGCGAAAGAACGCGCCATTTTAGAGAAGCACTTTAGAACGAACATACCAGATTTACGAATTTTGGCGAAAAACTATTCGTTAATGCTTGTCAATACTTTTCATACTTTGAACGGTATTCGACCAATGGTGCCAGCCTTGGTAGAAGTCGGCGGCATGCATTTGGACCATTCCCGAAAAGCTTTACCTCACGTGAGTTATTTTGAATGTAATAAATTTCAAAATAGATTTGTGTCGAGTTTCATCAAAGCGTTCGCAGTAAATTTTCAGTAGACGAACACTCCGGGTTCGATTCTCGCCGGCAACAATGAAACCATTAATTGTAATTTTAAGTCCTATTCTACCACGTTCGTTGTTGTTCACTCGTTGTTAAAGAAAAACATCACGTGTAAACCTTCTTTTAAAATTATTACGTGGTAATTAAAAATCTTGGATCAGAGATCATTTCTGGAACAGATACCGTTGCAGCCTATTAAAGTCCACTGCTGGACATAGGCCTCCCCCATAGATTGCCTCATGGGAGGATATTTGCCATAGTTGCCACGCTAGGCAACCGCAGTTTTTTTTATTTGTAGTCGTTATTAGAAAGACGCTGCTGCCCATCTCCTGATTTGTGTCCCTCTGTCACGTCTTACGGCACCTGCAGGATGATATGGGGTACTGGATATTCTTACACGTACAGTTCCTACACGATAACATTTCTGGAGCAGTGCAGTGGACTAATCGCTCACTGAAATGAAAGGAGACCTGTGCCGTGTGTGACGTAGACATTACATAGCTTGCTAACAAAATGTTTTCTAGCAGACATCAAAAAAGAGGGGTCCAGGAAGAGATTCTCAATTCATATTTGACTTATGTCATGATATCTTTGTTAATTGTGAACCGATTTTAATAATTGCCTTTTTATATAATAGGTTATACTTAAGGAGTGATGAAGTTTTTAATCTTACTTTCTAAATCAATCTAGTTGTTTCCTGTGGCCCATAGACGTCTACATCTATTCTCGATTAAGAATCAAAATGTAAATGCGTTTTCACTCCTGAGGAGTTATAGAAAACACTAAAACGGAATGCCTTTTTTTCTAGTAATAAGGGTCTCCGGTTCTCTACACTAACCATACGAAACACAACAGTGTTAAGCTGCTATTTTACGCTAGTATTATGTGAGAGCGTGGTTCTTCCCCGGTCGAGCCGACCAATTCGTGCTACAACCATAATATAGCTGCAGCATGGCTCTATGTCGTAATAAGAACAATAATGTCTCATAAGAATCGGTTTAATTCTGCTTAAATGAGATAATTTGGAGCGCTTTTGACCTTTTACTTACATGTTTCTATTGTACAATTAGCGGCTTTGTAGTAGCGATAGCAAAATATCCGATGCCCCTTAATATCGGGGATGAACCTTTACAAGTATTGATAACCTTTATGTTTAACAAAAATTATACCACGATATCGTCGTAGAGCCTTGGCCCTGAAAAATGTTCTAACATTTACTATCTGGGTCAATACTCAACTAAGGTCTCAGACATGAGCATATTACTGGTTGTACCATTTCTGTTTTACTATTGATACACAATCAATGTTTTAACATAATAATATATTTATAAGGTGGACACATACGAACGTCTATTTCAGTTATTTTTTTTTATACAATAGTTTTTCCATAGAGAAGTGTTGGAAACCCCCTAGATTAATTTATATACTCTTGTTGGAGTGCTTTACAATTATTGAGATCTTAAAATGACAATAAAAATTATTTATTTATAACCAATAATCCCATTAAGCACACCACAGGTCATAATTTTCACCAAAATCATGGTATTATACACGTATGATAGCTCTTGTCTTTAATGGGTTGCAAGGGTGCTTCTGGTTTTTTTTAGGGTTTCGTACCCAAAGGGTAACCAACTGGAACCTATTTCGCCGTCTGTCTGTCAGCGATCCGTAATAGGTAGACAGTTGAAATTATCACAGAATGTGTATTTCTGTTGCCGCTAATACAACAAATAATAGAAATTAAAATAAATAAAAAATTAAAAGGGGCTCCCCTACTAGAAACATGTATTACGATGGTACGGAACCCTTCATACGCGAGTCCCACTCGTACTTGGCCAGTTTTTTATTTTAAATACTCGCAGCACACTAACTATAACGGCCTTGCTCAAATCGCATCAACTTGAGAGAGAGAGACTCTTCGGTAAATGACATTGAAAGGAGATAGGTATAGACAGCGCCGGATTTACTTTTTTGGTGCCCTAGGTTTTCATAATAAATTGTGCCCTAGTTTTTAATTTTATGTTGTTTTTTTTAATCTGAAGTAAAATAGTTACAATTTTAAGATATACATTAGTAGCTGAAATACTGATTCCTTGACTTATTAAGTGGCGAAGCTTGCGAAGTCACTTATTGATTTCACGATGTCTGTCCGTCTGTCCGTCTGTCCTACGATTATCTCGAGAACGGTTTCGAATTTTCAAATTCTGTTTTCAGCAATCGATTACTGATCACCCAGGCATCTGAACCTCCTATTTTGAAACTAATTGCTCAACGGCAACCATTAGAAACCCCTACAAAGCTGATAGCTTCGCCACTTTGCTATGCTTTAGCTTGCTAGGTTTATTAGTAGCGAAATCCCCGATAATATCGTCAAATTGATTTCACGTAGCAAATCACTTTTCATAAGAAAACATATAATTTTTTACCAGAAGTTTTTTAATAACCGATACCCTCTCTGCGGTTATGCCCTAGACCAGTGCTAAGTGTGCATTATTTATAAATCCATGTTTGGATATAGAGATAGTTAATACTGAAGTTATTGCGATATATGAGTAAGGCCGTAAATTTCTGTGCCAGGAGTCGGTCACAACTCTATTTAAATGTCAGATTCGATCTCACAGCTTCCTGAGTTTCGCAATCCGTACAATTGCTCACGTGTATCAAAATATTACTTACTGTCGTTTTCACCAAAAAGTGTTATCCTTTTCAGAACTTTATTACCTCTATTTATTATAATATCTATTTATTATTCATAAGGTCGACAAACCTCTTTCTATGTCGATTTAGTTGCAAATACGAGTAGTATATTATACAACTAGCTGTTCCTCTTAATGAATTAGGGTTCCGCGCAACATAATTAAAACCCTAAATTACACATAGGCGAAGTCGCGGGGAACAGCTAGTAGTTCCTAATATCAGCAAGGTCGAAGCACAGTAGACGACTCGGATCTTCATTGTCAACAAACAAGGCAACGACTACGCCTTGCCATAAAATATGTACTGGAAAAGCTTTAAAATGTTACATCTATTACGTCACACACAAACAACGTACTTTGCGGTAAAGGAAAACATTGTAAGAAAAACTGCTTATCTTTGAATGATTTATGGATGTGTGAAATTGTGCAACTCATTCTCGAGCATTATCAACAAAAAAAAATACAATATACAGGATTATTTTGCAATAACCGGCCAAATTTGCAGAGAAGGTTCAGAATAAGTAATATACGCAAATGGTGAAGAATAATTAATTTAAAAATATCTTAAACATTCTGTCCGGTTTACCTGTTAAATTCACAACGGGTGGTAATGCATTATTTAACTGATTTTACTGCGCGCACACACATCCGTAAAGGTCGATCGGTAGACAAAAGCGTTGTTGCCCATAAATCACATTAAATTTGGGATAATTTCAAATAAAATTAGAAGCCTTATTTACTCGTATTTTCAAAAACTGCAATAACGGTATATCATTGTTTATATATTTGAATTTAAGTTGAAAATTTGGCTACTCTTTGAAAATAACCCTGTACAACACAGCTTATAATTCATAGTTCATAAAACCGAATAATTATTAATATCCTCCAAATAATAATGTCCTCCAGACTGAATTTCGATCACGGTGGCTCTCAACAGAGAGCTAGCCATCTGCACAGAACAGAATTATAGTACACGAGTGTGTACGCAAGTACAGGTGCACTCTCTATTCCCTCACTCTCATAGACCAATGGAACGACAATCCGACACGAGCGGAGAAGAATTTGGCCCAAGACCAACCGCTTTATGTGCTTACCGAGGCACAGAAGGTGAAACACCGCCAACTTTCTGACTCTGGGCGTGAGTGTCGTGGAACACTCGGTTGGAACGAAGTTCCTTTCATAGTATATTGTTATTGATAAACGTATTATATTATTGATTAACAAATATAAATAAATTAATTATTAGCGTCCATTAAAATGAAGCGTCATTTAAAATAAAATACTTATAGTGCCACCAACTTATCTGTTCAGGTGGACAAAATTGGAACTAAAGCCGCCATTTTGTAAATGACATTTTGCTGTCAGTTATTATTTATTCTGAGCTATCAGGTGAGTATTTTTAAAAGGTGTAAATAAAATGCCTAAAGGTCTTAAAACGAGAGAAACGTGTACAAGTCCCAACTATACAATTTAAAAAGCTGTATGAACGCGTTGCTGTCGCGATAGGTTAGTATTGCCAGATATGGAAAATTAAAATCACCAAATAATGTACTTGTGAAACATAGTAAAAAAAATATCTCAATTTACTGCAATTCATCTAAGTACCTAGCTTTGTAGTTAGTGTTTCTAATGTTCTAATGCCCCAATTAATTGAAGATTAATTTCATAAAATTACACCGGTGCAGTGGAAACATTGGTAATCATGTAAAAAAAATTGAAAATGAATACAGACTAAAAGACGCGTATTTAAATGAACCCTTTATTATAGAGTGTCAGCAATGGTGAAAGCGATTCTAGTGACTCAGAAGATGAATTATTGGAATTATTGAGTCGCGTTAGCTACGCGGGTACATTTTTCAAAACAGAAATTCTTGGAATTCGGCCGCTTGAACTCCGAGATCACGACCACAATTATTTTTATAAAATATAAATAATAACACTACTTCTCACTAATTTTAATATATTAACACGAAATTTGTTTTATTTTATATTATGTGTAATGAATATGTAGTTACCTCATTCCTGTGTGAATTTCTTAAATGGCAATAGTAAGCACTCCACTAGCGACGCTGTCAACTGAACAGATAAGTTGGTGGCACTATACACTATGACACAAGGGGTAGTGACGCCAAACCCGTACCGTCCGATAAGGAACTTCGTTCCAAAACCCTATAACTGACTTGTGACGTCATGATCAGCAGTTGCGTTTATAAACATTACACCAACGAGGCAGACTTTTAATTCAGATATTCTTATATTTGATACTGATATATTTACGTAATACAACAAAACCAAATGTCAAAATAAAGCGAACAATAAAGCGGATTATAAAAACAATAACCGGCAAGTGCGAGTCGGACTCGCTTATGAAGAAACAGAAACTTTTTTTATTCAATAATATAGATTATAAATAATACTTATTGAAAGTCACTCTTTTGTTTAATTACCACTGGTTCGAAAAAAAACACCTCTGTCCTGGGAAGAACAAGCAAGGAACCTAGCGGGACTTTTTTTGATTAACAGCTTACAATCATGTACCTATGTTACACAATTAACAACAACAAATTAGAAATATCTTGGTAGCGATCACAGCATTCCCAGGGGTTATCATCCATAATTTCTTTAATATTATAATAATCCTTTTTATACAAACTTAGTTTAAAGTTTTTGAACTTTGAGCAGGTCAAATTTTGTATATATTCTGGAATTTTGTTCTAAAAGCGTATACATCGCCCCAAGAATGAATTACTGACTCGATGGAGTCGAGTAACTGGTACTACTAGCTCGTGTCTGTTCCTAGTATTTACAGAATGAATATCACTTATTTTTGTAACGTAGTTTGGAAGGGTTCCGTACCCCCCTTTAATATTTAATTTATTTTTATTTTTATTATTTGTTGTTATAGCAGCAACAGAAATACACATTCTGTGAAAATTTTCAACAGTCTACCTTTCACGGATCATGAGATACAGCCCGCTGACAGATAGACAGACGAACGGACGGACGGACGGACAGCGCAGGCTTAGTAATAGGGTCCCGTTGGTTACCCTTTAGGCACGGAACCCTAAAAATCGTTTTCCCTTTAAGATTTCATTATTGAAATCAAGTCTGCAGTAGATTTTTATTGCTTAATTAAACAATGGGCCTTTACATAAGAATGTTTCGACATAAGTGTTTAAACAATTAGCCCAGATACAAAGGTAAGCCCATGAAGTTATCAACATTAAGATAAGAAAATCTCAATGGCTTACAATCTGTTAAAATATAGTGTTAAATTATTAATTGCGAAGAGAATAAAATTGAAATTATGTTTTTTTCGCTTATAATTCTTATCGCAGATGACTGTCATTTAGTGTTAATTAATTTAATATCTCAATTTTTTTAAGAATAATAATGAATGCATTTTATTTTATATTGAACTGATTATATCATTCTATGCTAAAGCAACGTATATATTATGCTCTGTATACTATCACACACTATCATCACAGCCTATTACGAGTCCACTGCTGGATATAGGCCCTCCCATAATTTGCTTGCCCATCTGCATGAGGCTTTTTTTTTATAGGATAGGGTGACAAACGAGCACACAGTCCACCTGAATGGTAAGTGGTTGCTGTGGCCCATAGACATCTACATTTATCCTCGTTTGCGAATCAAAATGCAGATGCGTTGTCACCCGTGAGGACTAAGATAGAATGCCTCTTTTCCAGTAAAAAGGGTTTCCAGTAAAAACCATCTCCCATTCTTCTGCCAGAATCTTTCTTTCCTATCGGTTGTCGCTTCTTCTAGCTACATAACCACCCATTTGCCAGCTACTTCAGCCTACTGACCCGCTGGGCTATATAGCCTAACTAATATTAGTTAATCCTGTTCTTATGCCGATATCTTTGCACGCATAGAATCAACTAGGATAGCCCTGACCATAATTCGCTGTCTGTCTAAAATAACAATCTGTGGCTTAAGTGACTAAATAGGACTATATTATCAATTGGTACAAACGATGACAAATGTTTTTTTAGGGTTCTGAACCCAAAGGCTAACCAACGGGATCCTATTACTAAGCCTCCGCTGTCCTTCCGTCTGTATGTCAGCGGGCTGTATCTAATAGGTAGACAGTTGAAATTATCACAGAATGTGTATTTCTGTTGCGGAAACTTCTTTTACGATGGTACGGAACCCTTCATGTGAGAGTTCGACTCGAACTTGCCGGTTCTTTTTATGATTGCCGATCTATCTCAATCAATAATGCCGAAACATTACCAATTCAGTGTCGAATGTGGGCTTTATTTATCGGGGTTTATTGTTAAGTTATCGAATTTCGTTACGCCTGTCACTAACATTATTTTACGACGATATTTAATTTTCCTTTTGCGTATTTACTTCATAATAACAAGCATAATATTTTTTAAAACTGACAAAGCTTGATAAAATAAGTGTTGACACAGATATCAATCCAATTTATTGGACGGTCGCACAGTGAATTGCTGGACTAAGGGTTCTGCGGGAATACGCAATCATTTCTGCAAACTAGTAGTTCATAGGGTACGTAGTACTATTATTTATTCTGTGCTTGTGGTCCTGGGTCGAATCAAAATTAAAAATAATTTGTATGTTACCACAAAAAAGGTTTTTATATTGTATATACATTAGCAGCAAGACTGTGACAATCACAAGGTATAAGATCAAACATATAGGGTGGATGATCTGAAAAATTTCCGACCTAACAAAGATACTTTTATTTTTATACATAATCTCCTTGTAACTCTACACTCTTCTCCCAGCGATGCTCCCATCTCTCTAACCCGTCCAAATAGAAATTAGCGTTTTTCTCTGCAAAATAATTGTTCACGAAGGTGATTACCTCGTTTGATGAAAATCTCTGTATTCCGAGCGCAATTTTTAGATGAGGAAACAAAAAGAAGTCGCTGGGGGCTAGATCCGGTGAGTAAGGCGAATGGTTAAGCAGTTCAAACCGTAATTCGTGGAGTTTCGCCATGGTAACCGCTGAGGTGTGAGACGACGCGTTGTCATGGTGAAGCAGGATTTTCTTTTTCTACAAATGTATTTCCGCAATTTCTGCCTTCAGTTTGTCAAGTAATTATCCGTAGTATGTTCCTGTAATGGTGTTTACTTTTTGAAGATAATCGATTAAGATTACTCCATGGCAAAAAAACAGTCGCCATCGCTTTCCCAGCCGAAAAAACAATTATTGCTTTTTTTGGAGCCGGTTCCCCTTTTGCAGTCCACTGTTTAGACGGTATTTTTGCTTCGGGTGTAACAGAAACAGAAACTTTTTTATTCAATATAGATTATAAATAATACTTATTGAAAGTCACTCTTTTGTTTGATTACCACTGGTTCGGAAAAAACCTCTGTCCTGGGAAGAAACAACATTTTTTTTTAATAACAGTTTACAATCATGATGTTACACAAATTAACAACACAACAAATTAGAAATAGCTTGGTAGCGATCACCTCATTTCCAGGGTTTATTATCATCCATAAATTCCTTAATATTATAATAACCCTTTTTATACAAACTTAGTTTAATAAAGTATTTGAACTTTGAACAGGTCATATAACTTGAACAGGTCACAGGTGTATAATGGTGTATCCAAGTTTCATCCACTTATTAATCGGCGCCAAAACTTTGATTTATCACGCCTAAACTGCGCCAACACAGCGGTGGAAATGTTCATTCGAACACGTTTTTGGTCTAATGTGAGCAAACACGGCACCCATTTTCATAGCCTCTGCTATCTCTCTCATTTTAATTCGGCGGTCGTCTAGCAGGATTTTTAGAACTTTAGCGTCAGTAGTTGCAGTTTTTGGACGTCCCTAACGTTCATCGTTTCCCAAGATCTCACTGCCATGTTTAAATTTAGCTACCCAAAATTTCACTGTGGTAAATTATGGTGCAGAATCCTCATACAGGGAGTCCAACTCATCTATGATTTGCGTAGGCGTATTGCCTTTCAAAAACAAACTCAATTCTTTTTCTTTTTCACAAATACACTCACATTGACTCACTCAAACGACTGTCAAATAACAACTACGCTAGTCCTCCAAAATGGCTGAAATTATGATGCGTAACTGTCAAAAGATGCACAACTACATTCACTAGCTAATGGTCATATGAAAAATAAGCCCTTAAAATTTATACTTTATTTATAAATATAATTTAAAGATTAACTTTTGTGACAGTCGGGAACTGCGCTGACGATCTGTTGTTGTACGTTTTTTAAAGCAGCACAATCTATCATAAAACGCAAAATGTAATATTTTAGCTTCTGTTACTAAAACTTAATAAATTAATATAAATTATATATACTAATACAATCATAATTTTATCTGGTAATAGTGTCATCTACCAACATTAAAATCATTAATTAGTTTAATTATGAATCTATTCATTTAATGAAACTGCAAGAGCGCATCCGCTGCGTAAAGGCTGATTTACACGGGGACAGTAACAGGCGCCAGTGCTGGCGCTGACGACTGACTTGCACTGTTTACATGCAGCCAGTAGTCTCGCAGTGCTGTACTGACTTCAAATCAATTTACATTATGCCAGTAGCGGGTCAGCACTGAATTGCCTCGAATATGGAGCCAGTTACTGTCCCTGTGTAAATCAGCCATTTAACGGGATCTCACACCGTGGTCTCGCGCTGTGATCCCGTCACTAGTACACGCAGCGGAATCCGTTGCGTGCAGCCGTTAGCGCAGCGCCGCCAGTACTTACTTGACCGGTAGTGATAGGATGAGTATAGTATCTCCAGTACGGTTGAAAGATTTTAATCCAATGATGATCACCACTAAATAGGCCAAGAGGACATCATCATATGTTATGTTTACTTTTACAGTACATAGAGCGGTTTCTGAATGAATCGGAACACGGTGTTATTCTGCTGAGCTTCGGGTCCTTGATCAAGACAGCGACGATACCGAAGTACAAAGAAGACATCATAGTAAACGCACTCTCTAAACTGAAGCAGAGGGTCATCTGGAAATATGAGAACAGCGGAGAAGAGGGCACGCTTACTGGAAATATCCTGCGGGTAAAATGGCTCCCGCAATATGAACTCCTGCGTGAGTATTTTTTATAACTGGATATTTATTGAGTTTTGTAGCTCAGTGGATATGCGCTTGTCTTAAATTTCAAAGTAGGCGAGCGACCAGAGTTTGATTCCCGTCAGCACAAATGAAATCGTTACTTGTAATTTTATAAGTACTGATTTTTCAAGTGCACGGGCGGTAAAGGAAAACATCGTAAAGAAACCTCCATATCTAAGAAATTTAAAAAACCTGTGAATCTGTCAAATACTTGAATCCTCTCGTAAACACGGATCCTGCAAATCGCTTGAAATATAAAAAAAATACTATGCAACAACATTTCCACATTTTACTGGTTTTCATCTTAGATATTTCATCATAGTTCTTAGGGGTGACAACCTCCTCATTTTGATTATTAATTGATGATAGATGTAGAGTGTCTATGGGCTACAGCGTCCACTTACCATCAGATGAACTGTAAGCTCGTTCGTCACCCTCAAAAACACCCGTGGTAGAGTCATGCTGCAGCTGACAAATAAGTCGGCTCGACCGTGGAAAGACCACGCTCTCACAGAATACCAGCGTAAAATAGCAGCTTAATGCTACATGTGTTTCGTTTAGTCAGTGTAGAGAACCGGAGACCCTTTTTACTGGATACGAGGCATTCCATCTTAGTTCTCAAGGATGGCAACACATTTGCATTTTGATTCTTAATTGAGGATAAATGTAGATGTCTATGGGCCACAGCGTCCACTTACAATTGACTGGACTGTGCTACTCCTTTGTCACCTTACAAAAGTACCTATTGATAAAAATATTCAACACAACTTACTTAAGAACTCTGATGCATAATATATTTAAATTAACAAACATTCATAATTACAAAATCGGCACAAGTTCACATGTTAAGGACCCTTATGTTGCGTAATCGAAATTGTGAAAGTTGTCCCTTGCGTGTACCTACTGATTGCAATCTCACATCGACGTCTCTATTTGCCCACTCTGTTCTGTCACTTTTTAATCTTAATTTTCTAGTTAAAGACATACCTAATTTGTAAAAAGCTTTGATACTGTTGACATATGTGACTGCCTTGACTTGACTTGACCTGAGTTTTTGTTGAATAACGCGGAATGGTTAATTATAATTAGTAATATTATGTACAACAATGTGAACAAGGGCGCGCACTCTTTCAAGGCTACTTACTTACTTTTTTTTATAAAACTGAAGAAGTGACCAACAAACTCATAGTAACTGATAGTAATTGACTACGACAGCCCATGGACACCCGATACCTAATACCTCGTACCAACATCAAAGCCAGAATAACAGTGCTTTAGGTTATGCAACATTTCTGCTGAGCTGGAGCCCTTGCATTACACCAGTATGAAATTATGTACGATTATTCTAGTATCTACATCGTAATTTTTTTTTAATAGAATTAAGAGCCACGATACAACTGTACTTCAGAGAAGCCGCCACTTAGTTTTGCAATGTAAATTAGTTTTATCACTGCAAACCACCGAAGCATTCCTTTCTTAATCCTAGTCGAGGTGATCTTCTTGCAGAAAACATTTTTCTCTTATCACATAATTTCTCACCCTGTCATTCAGTCACCCTTAAATATACTCCTTAATGACCGCATTTATACATTTATTGTACTCTCGTCCTTTTTCTGCCGTACCTAACTTTCACTACTATACATTAATGTAGGAACAAACACAGCATAGTGAATTGCCATACGTACTTTCTTTGATACATTATGACTTCTCACAATGGAGAATTTCGTACTTAAATGCATTTGACTCAGGAGCTGTGGGTCATAGGTTTGCATCCCGCTCGGAACAAGTGTTTAAATGGTCTACAAATAATTGTTTGGAGTATGAAGTACATGTGCAATGTATATATAAAATGTCTCTACGATACAAGTGTGGTGAACAGATATATAAGAAAACAAATAAACAGACAGACAAATCCACGGAACAAAGGTATATATCATGCAGTAGTGTTGTATATTGCGTTGCGTTTTTGCCTTAACCATATTATCAATCGATGAAGTAATACCCTCGGTTGTTCTCAGTAAATCCAGAAACGTATTTATCGGTTCATATAATCTTTCTTTCTTGATAATTGAATGAAACACTCACGCTGGTTTGCGGTTGTGCGTTCTTGTAAACGCTGATCTAAGTTTTAGATACAGAGCATTGATTTTGTGTCGTTCTAGAAAAACTTCTTCGAACATTTTGAGATGAGTGTCTGTAATGATGTCATTTCTAACATAATTTTTGTCCAAGCGATTTTAAATCTCTATATAAGGTACTTTTTCACTACCTTGTGTTCGGGCTCAATAAAGGGAGTGTACCAATATAAAGAAAGGAACACTTTAAAACCAGTATCTTGTTCCTTGATGTGTATTGTGTACCTCTTTGTAAAATTTTAATTAAATTTATTCAAGCCTATTTGCGTAATTGAGCGACAAATAAACACGTAACGTAACATAGAATATTTTGAATATTATAATTTACGCTATTTGGCAGCCATGACTTCACTAATTTCTAATAGACTAACTGTGCCCGCTTCTTCATTCGCGTGTAATGAATACTTTTGTTATGATACTTACTTAAGTGATGATGATTTATTTGTATTTTGAATCACCTGATAGCAAGTGGCGCAAGAATGTTATTCCTATTTGTTTTAATATTAAACCTATTAATAACAACTAAGGTACGTGAGGGTAATAATATGGTCACGTTCTTATAACTCAAAAACGATGTGATACGATAGCTCTTCACCAATCAGTCAAATAATAAAGGGTCATAAGGGCGCTGCTTTATCGACGCTATTTTGACAATTGATTTTATATAATTAATATTTTAGTCTATTTTAGTATTGTGGAGTGTAGTCAGTTTTTTTTTTTTTATTTGATTTTTGATGTGTTCCTAATTATTGCCAATGCTTGTTTGCTATTTTTTTTTCTTATTAAATAGTTATAGTATACTACTTTCGATTTCTACCCTATTTTCCTTCTAGTTTTAATTTAATAGAGCGGCAAAGTTTAAGGTGGCCATATTACCCTCACGTACTTTAATTGTTAATAAATAGTACAAAATTAAATCTAATTAAAAGGTTACACACAAGAAAAACTAAAACTAAAAATTTAAATTGTCATACAGTCTCCCCGATACAGTATTTCACTGCACGTGGACCCCACGCACCGATAGTCTCTACAGCAAATGGCACAAATATTTAGTCATCTCTTAAAGACTTTTAATTGCGCCACGTAATTCAGCTGCCTCTGATGCCGCCGCGGCTCTAAACGAGTTACCCGAGAACGCGAAGACCAAAAAATTGTAACCTGATCAGAAGAATATGCTTCTGAATTAATTACCATTTTTTATAGAATAAGTGTGACAAACGAGCACACAGTCTACCTGATGGTAAGTGGATGCTGTGGCCCATAGACATCTGCCTTTATTCTCGATCAAGAGTCAAAATGCAGATGCGTCGTCACTCCTGAGGACTACGATGGAATGACTCATTTCCAGTAAAATGGGTCTCCGGTTCTCTACACTCACCATACGAAACACAGCAGCATCAAGCTGCTATTTAACGCTGATATTTTGTGAGAGGGTGATCCTACCCCAGTCGAGCCGACACATTTATGCTGCAACCATAATATAGTTGCAACATGGCTCTGCCACGTATAAATAAAGTTAATTTCCCAATACGGTCAAAAAGTATTATGATGCTTTGATACATTAGCACAGAAAGTAGAACGAAATCATAGTCATAGTAGAACTCGGTCGCCACTTGTTTGTCATAAGCGCAGAACGCTCCGCCCCGCCGAACGCTCATAACTGAGCCCTTACTATATGTTTTGATGGTTATAATATATATATATATATATATATATATATATATATATATATATATAAAATAAGTAAAAAACTGACTTCAAATATCGAAAAAGAAAAAAATAATATTCACATAATAGCTTCTGAAGATAGTAAGAAGGATTTTTTTTTTGAAAATTTAGTTTTTGACTCTTTTGGGAAGACTCAGGAATATCACAAGCTCAAGGTAACAACAAGAACGTTATCTAAATATTTACATTAAAAAATCTCATCCCTTATTTTTCCAACATTATGGGTGGACTTTTTCTACAAATGTATATGGTATAGAGTCGTCGCTGAAGTACGAGTATAACCTATTCGATAAGAAAGAATCATTAAAATCGGTTAATAATTAAATAAAAAATTAAATATTAAAAAAGAACATAGACGAATTAATCAACTCCTTTTTTGAAGTCACCCAACAAGATGTTTGTCCGACCGAATTTAACTACGAAAGGTAATGAAGTCACAGATTTATAAATAGTTGTTTAACACAACATCTATAATTTAAAATTAAAAATTTTTTACTGCCAACTTCAATATAAGTTATTAAGAATAACTAAAAAACTTTTGGTCTCACCTTGATCAGATTCATATGGGACCACACGAGAAGTACCAGCTTTCAAATAAAAATAGAATCATCGAAATCGGTTCACCCAGTAAAGAGTTATGAGGTAACACACATAAAAAAACATACAGTCGAATTGAGTACCGTCTCCTTTTTGGAAGTCGGCAGAAAATACAAACTCATCTTTAGTTTTCTTTGAAAAATTTTAAAGAACTATTTGTCAAATCCTCATGAACAAAGACGCAGAATTCTTTTTGTTTTTTGAACGGGTATTCAATTCATTTTCTTTTGTAAAATGTGAAATCTATATGCACATAAATTGAGATGATTTCTTTACAAATATAAATTGAGTAAGTTAAAGCTTTTTGCATGCAAATTATATGGTATAATTATTGAAAATAACTCGCCCATTTTTACTCAATACAAGTAGTGAACGTGTCACGTATTTACATACGTCTTACTATTTTTACTTATTTCGAATGAATTTGTAAAATTGTCAAAAGTATATTTAACAAAAACATGTATTTTCAAAAGACTTAAAAATGGTAGAAATTTTAACTGTATATTGTTTGCATACTTCCGAGTTTAATTAAACTTAGAATTTGTCCAAGAGATTAAAGGCTTATGTATTCACATTAATTAGTTTTTTATATATTTTCTTTCATTAATTCGCAACATAAGTAACCAGCTGCTGTGGGCCAGCAGTTGGTGTTTGTACACTTTAATCAAAATAACTTTCATTATAGTTGCTCATATTATGTCAATGTACTTAAAGTGGATGGAGAGTAGTGGACTGTATTTGGTATTTTAACTGTCGGTGTGAGGTTAGCTATACTAGGGGACTGCTCGAAGAAAAGATGGTACTTTTAATTATACTATATTCACTATTTACAAGGGTTCGGTACATTAACTAATCACTATACAAAAGGGAGGTCTTCAGTATGGAGTCTTCTGTCTTGATTCTTCCTTGCCGCTTCCGATTGAATGCTTCTGAATGATCCGAATGAACCCGAATGAACAACGACCGTCCGAGGCGCCCTTCTTATATTTCCGAGAAGAGCGCTTCATTTCGTCGGGTTGGCCGCCCGATGGCAATATTCCCCGCACGCGCGCTGATTGGTTGCCCGATATCGCGTGATCAGCGCCGGCGTGCGGGGTGCGCGGGACGTAACGGGGAACGAAGGGGCGACGGGGCGGCGGGTCTCTCGCTGTCCGTAACATTCTCCCCCCGGCGTAGCCTTGCGAGCCTAGGCTGCACTCGGGAGGACGGCGATCCTCCTGACCGGCCGCCGCAGCAATCCGCCCCTGGTCCTTACTTCAACGTTTCGTACCACGCCGTCTGGTCCGGGAAAGGTCTTCGTTACAACTCCTCTTGGCCACACGTTCCGCGGCATGGTCCCGTCTGCCACCACGACGAGGTCTCCTTCTTGTACCGGGCGCTGCTGCACGTCCCTTGAGTCTCCGCGCGCAACCAGCGTCGGCAGGTATTCCTTCACCCAGCGCTTCCAGTACTCGTCGGCAAGTCCCTGCGCCGCTCTCCACGCCCGACGATCATTAGGCGTGCACGGCGCGGTCACTGGAAGGCTCGATGGTCCCAGCAGCAAGAAGTGGTTGGGTGTCAATGCCTCTTCTTCGTCGATGTCGACCGGTACGTGCGTCAACGGTCGAGAGTTAACGGTGTTTTCGGCTTCTGTGAGGAGAGTCGCTAATGTCTCCTCCCGTGGGCTCTTCTGATTGAGTGTGGCTTCGAGCGCGGTCTTCACCGAGCGCACGAGACGCTCCCATGCGCCTCCCTGGTTCGGCGCACCCGGTGCGATGAACTTCCAATCCGTCCGCCGAGTCAACGCGTAGTCCTTCAGCAGGGGTGCCCACTCTTCCATCGCCCGTCGTAATTCGGTGTCCGCCCCATGAAAGTTTGTCCCGTTATCCGAGTAGATGACCCGTGGCCACCCACGCCTAGCCGCCATGCGCCGCAATGCCGATATCGCCGAGTCCGTCGTTAGGGAATAAACTATCTCTAAATGTACCGCGCGCGTCGTCAAACAAGTGAATAACGCTATCCACCGTTTTTCATGCCTACGTCCTATTGTTACCGTTATAGGCCCGAAATAGTCGATTCCGGTGTAGGTGAATGGTCGCGCGAATGCCCCTAACCGTTCAGGTGGTAGATCTCCGATAACCGCTGGCCGTGGTGTCGCCTTGCGTACCCTGCACCGCAGACATCTCCGCTCCACTTCTCGTACGGTCGGTCGTAGTCGAAGTATGTGATATCTCGTGCGTAGGTCGTTCACTACCCGTTCCCTGTTGGCGTGGCTTGCTTCCTTATGCGCCTTTTCCACAAGCAGCTTTACAAACTGGTGGCGTCCGTTCAGGATGATGGGCCTCTTCATTTGGCTGTCCACATTGGCTGCGTCAATCCGTCCTCTAGCTCGCAGTACGCCATCTTCGAATATGGGGTCGAGCTTTCTTAACGCGCTGCCGGTTGCCAAGTTCCTTCCTTTCTGCAGTCGACTGATGTCTTCAGCAAAACTCTCTTGTTGACTTCGCTCTATCCACATCCGCTCTGCTTTGTGGATGTGGTCCAATGTTAGTCCGTGCGCCTTTCCTCTCATGGCATCGACGAACTGTAATATCCGAGCGGTGGCCCTGACCAATCTCTCGTAAGAAGAGAACCTCTCGATGTCTGGCAGGTGTGGAGCGCTCCTGGTGTCGCTCTGGTGCGCCACGACTTCCTCCATCTCATCATCTTCATCTCCTGCCTTCTCTTCCCGTCGTCGAGGCCATCGATCTTCCTCTTCGTACAGGAATGGCGGTCCCGTAAACCATTTGTCGCTCTCTTACTTGTACGTATAATTAATGCGCGTTGCCTGATCCGCGATGTTGTCTGCGGTCGGTATCCACCTCCATTGCTCGGGTGACGTCTTCTCCGATATTTCCCCTAATCTATGTGCTACGTATGGGGTGTAACGCGCCGTATCGTTTTGAATCCAATGGAGCGCCGTAGTGGAGTCTGTCCAATAAACTACCCTATCGGCTACCACTCTGTGCTCGCCTTGCACGAATTCCGCGAGTCGCGCGCCTATCAGATTCGCCTGCAATTCTAACCGTGGTATGCTTTGCGCCTTTATCGGGGCGACTTTCGCCTTGGCCGCCACTAATCGTACCTTAACCGTTCCGTCGCGGTATCGTAATCGCCAATACGCCGCGGATGCGTACGCACGTTCGCTTGCGTCGCTGAACACGTGGAGCTGACGCTCTACCACTCCCCCCGTAGGAGCATAGCACCTAGGCAGCCGCAGTCGTGATACTTCCTCGACGACTCGCAGCCACCCCTGGAATTCCTCAGCTGCCTCCTCGGGTAGTTCGTCGTCCCATCCGACCTTCTTCATCCGCCACAGGTCTTGCAGCAGGATCTTGGCGGTGATGGTGAGGTAGCTCAGCAGTCCAAGCGGGTCGAAGACCGACATGACTGCACTCAACGCCTCTCTCTTGGTCGGTGGCCTCTGCAGCGTCTTCACCTCGTTCGGTACCCGGTTCATGGATGTGTTGAACGTTAAGGCGTCTTCATTGGCCATCCATAATAGCCCTAGGGTTCTGCCTGGGCTGTCTTGTCTCAAGCCTACCTCCTTAGGCTTGCTCGCTAACAATTCCTCCGGCTTGTCCTCTAGTAGGGCTGCGTGGTTCGAATTCCAGCCCGCTAAGGTGAAGCCGGCCTGCTGGTGGACTTCCGTAACCTGCCTCGCAGTGTTTACCGCTTCCTCTACCGTAGCATAACTGTCTAGGTAGTCATCCATGTAGTGACTACGTACGATAGCGTTAAGTGCCAACGGATGTGTCTCAGCGTGTGCGCGCGCGTTATGATCCCTAACGCTATGTGCGAGAAACGGCGAGCTCCTCGCACCGAAAATCATTGAAGTCATAACGTATTCCCGCGGTGGGCTGGATCGCTCGTTACCTCGCCACAGAAATAATTGCGCGGGTTGGTCGCGACGGTCAATCTTAACGCGTAGAAACATTTCCCTAATGTCCGCTGACACGGCTATTTCGTTCTCCCTAAATCTGAACAGTATGCCCGGTAGGTTCCGTAACAAGTCGGGGCCGTCAAGCAAATAATCGTTCAAACATTTACCGGACGCACGCGCTGCCGCGTCGAAAACCACTCTCGTCTTCCCAGGCTTGTTCGGGTTTCGTACTGCGAAGTGGGGTAGGTACCAGCTCTTAGGGTCCTCTCTCTCCGTCCCCTCGGCTTCCCTTGCGTATCCCTTCGCCAGGAGGTTATCTATTTGCGCGGTATAGGCGTCTCGAAATTCCGGCGATTTGTCCATTTTCCTCTCGATCGTCCGCAGTCTTCTAGCAGCCATCTCGTAGCTAGGAGGCATCCGCACGTCGTCGTCCTTCCATGGCAGTCCCACCTGGTATTGATCGCCGACCTTCTTGACGGTGCGCTGGAATATCTCGACAGCGCGTTCCTCTTCCCGTCGCGGCCTATTCCTTAGCGAGATACCGATGGAATCGATCTCGTACTGCCGTTTGAGGAGTTCCGTTATCTCCTCGTCTTGACTCGCGAACGTTCGGATGTCCCTATCTATCCGTCCGCTACTGCTTACGACGTGTAACACGGTTTCACCGTCCTCCCTACACGTGAATCGCGGCACGGTTCCCTGTATCACCCATCCTAATAGCGTACGTGCAGCTATAGGCTGCCTTCGACGCCCTATCCTCAAGTTACGGGTGATTATTAAATGCCAATTGTCGGCTCCTAATAATAATCTCGGTTTGGCGTCCTCATAGCAAACCGAGCTCGGTAGGTCGCGTAAATGCTTTAGACGTAAACACTCTTTATTCACTGACTGCGAACCTATCTGTAAATTCGTTACTGTACGCGCATTTATTCTATACATCTCGCTGCGCGATTTTCCACGTATGCCTATGTTGACTAGCCTGCTATCGGCCTCGCGCTGACTATTGCTTATTCCCCTAATATTCAGCGGCTTTACCGGTCCTTCCGCTCCTAACTCACGCGCTAAGTCGTCATCGATCAACGAAATAGTCGAACCTTCGTCGAGCAACGCGTACGTGTCTATTTCTTTACCGTGTGGTCCACGTAACGTAATGGGACACACTTTCAACAATACGGCTGCATTCCTACCGACGTTAGACGCGACGAGTACGGTCTCATCCGGTTTGGCCGATGTCTCAGGTGCGCGGGTCTTGCGGGTGTGAAGGAGGGCGTGGTGGGGGGCGTTGCAGCCGTCGATGCCGCATTTCTTTGCTTTACATTTAAACCGTCGGTGTTTACTGTTTAAACATAGAAAACATACCCCGTTTTCTTTTACCCAATTCCACCGGTCGTCCACACCCATTTGCGCTAACTTTTTACACTTTGCGATCGCGTGTTCACCTCCGCAGCACATACAAGAGGCACTACCGGTGTCCTCCTGTGCGGTGAACGTTTTTACGTCGCGAGCCCTATTCTCTACGCGGCGTGTCACTATCCTCTTCGACGGCGGCGCCTCTCGTCTTACGGGCGATTCCTTAGTCGGCTCTACGGACGTATAGGCATGACTCAACGCACGGTCAGCCTCTCTCATCATGAACCTGGACAGTGTAACGATGTCCGGCTCGTCTGCACTCCCGTAGTGCTCCGCGTAATCACACCAACGCGACCGTAAGTGAGGGCTTAACTTACTCGTTACCTCCCTAGTAAGCATTGGATTTTGCAGATATCCCTTGCCGTCGACGTTTTGCAAAATGCACACGATATTTTGCAACTTTATTGCGAACGCATTTAGCTCCTGTGCAGTTTGACCCGGGCGCGGAAGGCGTTTCAATTCTTCTAACGCGCGATCGATAATTACTTCTGGGCGGCCGAAACACTGCTCTAATGTTCGCATAATATCTGCTGGATCCTTTGCGGTAAACAGCAGTGCCGATACTACTTCCCTAGCTTCACCGCGTAAGCAATTTCTTAACCTTGCCATATTTTCCGTATCTGTGAATCCATATAGACGCGTGGATTCTTTCATCGCGGCTTTGAACGCTAGCCATTCCGCGGCCGAACCGTTAAAAATAGGCAAGTCCTGCGTCTGCTTCGCGGCAGCGGGCCTAACTCTGACCATATTCTCCAGAGCTTCCGCTAGTCGCTCTATACCCCTATCCTTTCCTCGCGGAGTAAGCGACCTATCTCTATCCCTATCTCTCTCTAGCCTGCGCTGTGGCGCTGGCGTCCTATGCGCACCTACATCCCTATGCGGCGACGGTGATCTACGATCCGCGTGGCGATGTGGCGATCTATGTGTAGGCGATAGAGTGCGGCGTTGGACGCGCGACGGCGACGTAACCCGTACACGACGATCCACCTGGTTCATTCCTGCGGCGACTCCATCTTCCCTTTGTACCGAATCTATGCGGCGCGGTTGAACGTCATTCGCTTCCGTCCTCCCCTGGGCATCTTCACTGTGGTCGTAACCGGTTACCCTGTTCGGTAGGGTCTGCTCTAACTCGATGCGGGGCGCGGGCTGAGAGGGGCGGGAAGGCGACTCCCCCCGCACAGTCTCTACGTTCTCTAACCACCTATCAACGCGTACCCTATTTTCAACTAACTCGTCTTCGTTGACACTTTCCCTATCTGTTTCTTCTTGCAGTTGCGCGACGTCCCTAGCGTACTTCTTCCTAATAAGATCTTCTTCCAACTGCAATTGCTTCCTCCTAATTGCAGCTAGTTCCTCCGCGGCGTTATATTCAATTTGCTTTAATTTAGCTATCGCACTAGCCGTCGACCGGGCTGAACGAACGGAGCGAACCGACGGGGCGCGGGGCGCGGGCCTATGTACGTCTGTTACAGGCGCGACGGTACGTACTATCGAACTAATCTCTGTAGACGGAAGATCTTCTATAATCGCGGCGAGTGTCTCTGTACGCGGCGCGGAAATGCTAACCTCTCCCAAACGATCGGTCGTGGACACGGACATAGCGGGGCGCGGCGGCGGGGGCGCGGGCGCGGGCGTAGATGCGGGCGCGGGCGGGGCCTGGAGCGCGGGCGCGGCGGAGGGCGCTTGTGCCATCGCGAGATAATCGGACGGGGACGCGGGTGCTTCTTCGAATATGCGCATTCCTACCGGCGTGTCATCATCGTTCCGTGTCTTCTGGCTTCGTGTCTTCCTCATGGTCCCACGTTGCGACATCCGGTCGTCTTCAAAAAGACGTACGTACAGTCTTTAAAAAGACACACGTATGGATGTCGTTCCCGCCACAAGGGCGTTACCAGATGGTCACAGTTTGGCACCGTTAGGGAGTGACCACTGGCCGCGTAAACGCGGTTAAGAAACAAGAAATTGTCTGGAAACAGACAATAGACGCGTATGACGTAGGCGTAACAAGAAACAGGGAAGAAATTAGTACCGACGATCTTCTTTCTTCGTCGACGAACTTCTTTCTTCCTTGAAGATCTTCTATAATAATCTTCTCTCTTCTGTAATTATGTTCCTTCTTCTATAATTACCTTCTTTCTTGTATAACTGCCTTCTTTCTTGTTTCTTCTTACTTCTTTCTTCTTTCTTCCTTCTTCTGGCTGCTATCCGGCGACGATGGACCAAGATAAAGTGGATGGAGAGTAGTGGACTGTATTTGGTATTTTAACTGTCGGTGTGAGGTTAGCTATACTAGGGGACTGCTCGAAGAAAAGATGGTACTTTTAATTATACTATATTCACTATTTACAAGGGTTCGGTACATTAACTAATCACTATACAAAAGGGAGGTCTTCAGTATGGAGTCTTCTGTCTTGATTCTTCCTTGCCGCTTCCGATTGAATGCTTCTGAATGATCCGAATGAACCCGAATGAACAACGACCGTCCGAGGCGCCCTTCTTATATTTCCGAGAAGAGCGCTTCATTTCGTCGGGTTGGCCGCCCGATGGCAATATTCCCCGCACGCGCGCTGATTGGTTGCCCGATATCGCGTGATCAGCGCCGGCGTGCGGGGTGCGCGGGACGTAACGGGGAACGAAGGGGCGACGGGGCGGCGGGTCTCTCGCTGTCCGTAACAGTACTGTTTATTATTATTGTAAGTAATGTATTTTATTATTGTATTCTTCCACAGAACACAAAAAGATAATTGCGTTCATAGCACACGGTGGTCTACTGGGCATGACGGAGGCGATATCAGCGGGCAAGCCCATGGTGGTCGTACCATTCTTCGGGGATCAGCCGGCTAACGGCGCGGCCGCAGCTGCGGCTGGCTTCGCGAAGGTCGTGCCATATATGGAGCTCACTGAAAAGGCCCTGACTGAAGCTCTTGATTTTGTACTCAGCGCTGAGTAAGTTGTTATTCATTTCTTACGAACTTCAACTCAGCGCTCTATTTTCCAAATCTCTTATTTTTTTAATGCTCTGACTACAATTCTTATAACAGACAGCAGACACAGACAGACATGTCTATTTTAACCATCTCGACATAATGGCGAGAAAGTATGATAATTAAGCTATCGATTATAGATTTTATCGAAAAAGATACATTAATTATAATTCAATCCGTGGTAGCTTACGACATACGCGCTTAGGTACCATTACGTGAGAAAACCAAATTCGATCTCGCCAGCCTCAATGAAACTGCTAGTAGCGACGGTGAGTGTAAAAATTATGAGGAAACTTGCAAGATTGAAAAAATCTAAATAAAATTCGTGTAAATGTGAAGTCCGCCAACACGAGTTATGGGAGTAGTGGCATGCTTTTTTCTTATATCTCAAAAATATTTTTCACAGACGTCGTAACAGTAATAAAACAGCAAGCAAATTGCACAAACACCACTTGTAAAACGTTAAAGCATAGAAAGAAACTAGATTTTAGTTCTTAAAGAGAAATCTAGGTCTAGAACTAAACTAAACGAGTTATAAAAGCTCGCTTTTCTTCTATTAACCATGTTGATTACTGCATTTTAATCACTTTTATTAATGCCCGTGATAATTAACAATTTAAAATCATTCGATTTATTTTCTGCCGACTTACAAAAAGGAGACGGTACTCAATTCGACTGTATGTTTTTTTTATGTGTGTTACCTCATAACTTTTTACTGGGTGAACCCATTTCGATGATTCTTTTTAATTTGATCGAGGTCAGACCAATAGTTTTTGAGTTATTCTTAATAACTTATATTGAAGTCGGGGTACAAAATTTTTTATTTTAAATTATTCATAGAATCAAGAGTAACAAACGAACACACAGTGCATTTGATGTTTCGTGGATGTTGGTGTCCATGAAGATTAAAATAAGACAAATATATCGCACAGGGCAATCACAATCTATTCAAATAAATAAAATCGAAGTGTCTGTTTGTAATGTCAAAATAACAGTTATTTTTTTTTTTACTAAATGCATATGAAAGTATACACGGTACTTATAACAAAAACACATTTTTTAATTTTTGTCTGTCTGTCTGTCTGTTTGTTCCGGCTAATCTTCGAAAAATAGCTGGACCGATTTCGAATTGACTTTCACTGGCAGATGGCAGGTTATAAGGAGTAACATAGACTAATTATATTTTAGAAAAATAATTAGGGTTCCGCGCAACATAATTGAAACCCTAAATTACACGCGGTCAAAGTCGCGGGGAACAGCTACTTCTTATTATAATTTATACAAACTAATATACTTTATACCTCTAGTGGCGGTGTAAGCATAATATTTAACGACCTTAACGTCCCATATCGTAAATGTGAACCGGAACGTAAAGCGACAGAGAATTGAAATAAGAGAGCAATATCATAAAAATTTAACAAAGTAAAAAAAATGCGATTTCCAAGCCACCTGCCAAGCGTGGCATCTATGGCAAAATTCTCCCAATGAGACAATCTGGGGGGTCTATGTTCAGCAGTGACTTTTGCAGACTTTAATGGATGGAAAACGGATAGATGGTAAAGAAAATACCACCATCTATCTGATGCCATATAATTATTCTAGCCTATTCCATTGTCGTATCTTACCAAGGCCATATAAGTCAATCTAAGGGATGAACTTACACCCCAACCACGCTGTACGTGTTGTTCATACAAAATGTAATATCATACAGTTAGAGCGGTGACGAGAAGTTGTTTAAGTCCCCCTGACCATGGCTGCTATAAAGTACTCGGAACGTTGGGAACATAAAATAAGTTTTTTGACGTGTTAGAAGCCATGCTGCAAATATATTAGTAGTAAGTATAGTTGTAGCGCGAATGGGTCGGCTCGACCGGGGAAAGATCACGCTCTCACAGAATACCAGCGTAAAATAGCAGCTTAACGCTGCCGTGACCCCTTTTACTGGAAACGAGACATTCAATCTTAGTCCTCACGGATGATAATGCATCTGCATTTTTATTCCAAGTCGAGGATTGATGTGGATTTCTATCGCCCACAGCAACTATTTACCATCTGGTGGTCTGTGTACTCGTTTGTCACCCTTATTCTACAAAAAAAAAGTTAATATAATACTTTAAAATCCGTTAAACTAGTTTCATTCATTGTGTAGTGTGCGCCTAAATATAAGAAATATGCAAGTTATATTAACTTCTGCGTACTGCGTTCTTTCAAGCGATTGCGATGCGTTCTTTCGATTAAAAATCAAAATGCAAATACTTTGGTACCCCTGAGAACTAAGATGGAATGCCTCGTTTCCAGTAAGAAAACAAATTCTATCTGTTACCGCGCTAGACATGGCTGGACCTTCTCCGTGGATAAACTAATATCCCGGTTTAATTTAAAAACAAACACTTGTGTACAATTTTCCAGGACTCGAGTGAAGGCACGTCTTGTGTCGAGCATTTGGCTGGACCGACAAGCTGACCCTCTAGAAACTGCTGTTTACTGGACTGAAAGAGTTATACGCTGGGGCCACGCCGCTCCTCTTCATTCGGCTTCAAGAGACATGCCGTTTTATCAACTGGCACTACTCGACGTCATTGCTGCATTTACAGTCGCCATTTTGATTTTGGTGACATTACTGTGGTTTATTTTATCTGCGGTATACCGTCTAGTATTCAGTAAAGAGAATAAATTAAAAATGCATTAGTGTAAAATAAAATAGCAGACTAGTAAAATTATTAATAATATAATTTAAGACGTTATTACATTTATTACAATTATTATTATTAGTTTGGTTACGATGAGTCTCTGAAAGATATACCGTACTAGCAGTGCCCCGCGGTTTCACCCGCGTCATCACGTGTCCGAGGTGCGGGTTTAAGCGTCGTTCGCGCGCCCAGCCTAGTATTGAAGTATTTTAATTTTACATTAGGTATCTCTTAAACTATGCGTCCAAATAACATGGTATAAAGAACAAAGTTTATCTTCATAAAATTGTCTTGATGATGAAGTAACTTTCGTTCGTAAGGATAAATAGGCCATGCCTAATAATAACGCTCATAAATCACTTTTAAATTTTCAATATTTTTGTCACAAAATATCAAATTATGGCTTATGTATAAGAAATAGACATATGGTATCGCGGACTTTTTTTAGAGGGAGTAAAGGTCTATATTTTTCTAAAACATTGCATTTACGTATCCCTAACGATAACACCAGCTTACGCGGATAAATCATTTCGGGAGTGCTTTTTCTTCTGACTTGCTTAACAAATATCCCTATTTAAGGCTAGCTGAGTAATATAGCTTAATGCTAGATAGCCTATACTATTCTACATGAATCTGGCTATAATATACAAAAAGAATTTTTCAAATCGGACTGGTAGTTCCAGAGATTAGCGCGTTTAAACAAACAAAAAAACAAAACACTCTTCCGCTTTATTATATTAAGTATAGATATCAATGTCCATTCGACGATTAGTTCGATTTATTAAACATTTAATTCATTTGTTGACCCAATTAATCATGTTGTAATGACGCTACCATTACTTCACACCACAATAGCGCAAACAGACTGTGCGCAACAAGGGAAAACTAATTATGCTGAAGTTTCCAAACACCTACCAATTAAAGAACAAGTTGCGTATAAACCAAATTGTGTTGGCCACTCCCCGGGCTTGAAATAGCGTGCGCGGCGGAAATCTTCCCTTTTCCTTCCACTTACAAAAAGTTAATAAATATTTGACTATGTCACGATAAGTTTATTACTAGCAGAATGTTTAGAAAAAATTCTAGTGTAGTGGTAATGTTCAGAAATGAAATAAATATATATTATCACTAAAACATTCTACTGCTAGGTATAATAACTAGCCAAAAAATATCCTACCGCTGGCATTTGTCTAATCTGAAGAAACACCAATACATCTCGTTGTTGGAATGATATAATGAATGCCAAAAACATATTAAAATAAAGTCGAATATCTTTTAAGTAAGATCTGTATGAGTAGATACTATCAAATGAAGGTAATTTACTTGACAGAAGTTTTGTTTCTCAGCAAAGATATCGAATATGACTTTATACATGTTTAGATTGTGTTGTCTCCTTTTTGTTCTTAATGAATTCCACATGTAAAAATGACATTACTGAAACTATGTTATAGAAACTAATTGTCTAACGTTTAGTTACGCCCATCTTCTAGAACGTTGAGCTAAGCTAAAGAAACAAGTTACAAACTCGCGTCACTAATGGGTAGCTGAAACATCACCACGTTCGGTATTTCAACATAAATATGTATTACATTTCTTAGCATTATAAAGTAATTCATCACGAATCTCGTTAGTAACTTCCAGTTGCGATGTGACGTTGGTATTTAAGTAGTTTCTTTAACATCCCAATTATTAAAATAATATTTGCATAAAGATGTGCAGAAAAAACTTGGAACGACGTTGTCTAGTGAACAGAAAAGACAAAAGGAAAAGTTTTAAAAATTGTATTTGTTTGTAGTTTTTATTAGATCATTATCCAAATGACTGGTTTTTCGGAGATTTCCAAAATAGAACTGTCTTTTCTGTCTGTTGCCAATGAGGATATCCACGACTTTTTTTGCCGCTAGAGCGGCGCCACTTAAAAATAAGGTGTAATATTTGACAGATTTCATAGTGGGAAAGATAATTTGTTCGAAAAATATTTATTTCTGTACTATTAGTTATATTCTGTATTATTTAGATTTATAATAAATAAACCAAACCACAGATATTCATAAAAGTAGAAAAATTAAAAAAGAGATAAAATGTGCCAAAAATTAAAGAGAACCACTGAGGCATTGTTTTGTGTATTACTATAATAGTTTAATAAAGTTTTATTTAAAATGTTTATGTCATTTAAATGAATTGTGAAACAAAAAACTTTACCTCAGTGTCAAGTAGCGACATCTAGTGAGTGGAATAATATCAGCCCTCATTATCATAGCACAATATCGTGAGAGACGGACCTTGAAAAGAGTGTCAATATGTATCATTATTTGTCTATTTTAAATTCAGAAAATTAAAATAAATAAGTGTAGGAGAAAACCCGTTAAGACGTCTTTAAATAACTGAAGAATATGTGTGAAATAAAAAAATATATTTGTGATACCTAGTTGTTATTTAAATATTCTGTTGACTTTTGAAATAAAGTGAACAAATAGTAGGTAACAGTATTTTATTTTAAAACATAAAAAAACATAAAAATTAAACCGATATTCAACGACTGGAATACTCCGCTGGAATTGCTTCCCGGCTTTTCGGCGACTCAGTAATGCAGTGACTAAAGAGTTTCCCTGTGGTGGTACGGGTTCGAATCTCGCACGGAAGAAAGTGTATTTTCAAAAACTGCAGTAACGGTATGTCCGTATATATATATTTGAACTTAAAAATTTAAAAAAACAATAAAATATTTATCTATACCTACGTACATTTATTGGCCACTGCGTATTATGGTAAAAGGCTAAGCAGAGAGCAGGGTTTTGTTGTAAACTTACTAGGTGATTTGGGTAGCTAGCTACAGAGAGGCATTCATCGGCTCTTGTCCTTGAATTAAAGATGGTTAATATATATTTTAACTGTTAAAATAATCAGTTAAAAAAAATAACAAATTTATTAATTAAATAAAATTAACCATAATTAATAAAATTATCACATTTCAGTCCATTCCAAACAATCTGCAATCGATTTCTATTCTTCTATGTATTACAACAAACTTACATAAACATCTACTAAGCAAATTTGTAAGAATATCTACTATCCCATATCGTCCAGTGGGTCTCATAAGACGCGACAGAGGGAAGTTGATGGAAAGTGGTGGGCAGCAGCGTCTTCCTGATAACAACTCGAAATAATAAAAAAATACGGGTGCCAACCCGCTTGCCAAGCGTGGCAACTATGGCAAAATCCTCCCATGTAAGCCAATCTATGGGGGTGGACTTTTATAGGCAGTAATGGATGAATGTTAAAGGATAAGAGCAAAAAGATAACAACAAAAACAACAACAAAAATTAATAATTTTTAATCTGGAGGTAGCCGTGGTTAACTATGACATTGGGACGTCATACACCTCAGTCCCCCCCGTGACCATGGGTGCTGTAAAGTGCTTGAAACGTCGGGAAAGTAAAATAAGTTAATATACGCGATAAAATCCGTAAAATTAGTTTTATTTAAATGTGTAGTGTTCGCGTAAATATAAGAAATCATTATTTGAACTTAAGTTTAAAATTTGGCTACTCTGAAAAATAACCCTGTATAATGTAACTAGAGTGTAACTTGTAGCCGTAGTTGCTCAGATGGTTAGCGCTCACTGTAAATTTAACAGTACGCGAGCAAACCGGTTTCGATCCCCGCCGGCACCAATGAAATTGTTAATTGCAATTTTAAGTGCTGATTTACCACGTGTTCAGCGGTGAAGGAAAACATCGTGAGGAAACCTGCATGTCTGAGAAATAAGAAAAAAATATTTCGAAGACATGTGAAGCTCGCCAACACGCATTAGCGCGGCGCGGCGGACACTTCCTTGCCCTAAAACCTCTCAGAAATGAGGGGAGGCCTGTGACCAGCAGTGGGACGTATATAGGCTGTAAAAAAATGTAACTAGATGTATGTAATTCATAGGACTATCCTACCACTGGCATTGGCCTAACCCAGAGATTATCAAACTTATTTCTTTTACCACCCCCTTTATAATTGTATTATTTTTCAGCGCCCCCTAAATTTTTTATACACTCCCAAAACTTAAAAACCACAATTTCATTACTTTAATTAATTTAGTTATGGTGTGCTATATTAGTCGGTTCTGGTGTTAAACTTACATTCTAAACTAGACATTATTACCAGTGAGAGCAATTAAAACTGAACTTTATAATATTAAGAATATATTTTAATTAAAGTAAAAGAAACGATATAAATAGGTAATCAATTTAAGTTTTAAAACTAATCTAATGAGATGGATGAATTTAATGATTTTTAACAAGTTTGTTGATATCAAGTTCGATTTTACTCAAAAACAGTCGTAAGTCATCGCGTTTGGTAACATGCAAATGCGATTTCTTAATTTAGAATTAGTTCGAACAATTCTTCAGAGCACTTCCCGTGATAGATGCGATAAAATACGCAAAGAGATGCAACATAACTACGCCGTGCCAGTGAGTCAAGCAGATCGGAAGGAACTCGGTCGTCGACGATTCGATCCTCTCTGCGCTGGATGCGGTGAAGTGGAAGGAACTGGGACTGGGGAGCCCCTATCCTACGAAGTCTATGTTAAGTATTTCTAGTTTATATACCATACGTGGTAGAGCCATGCCGCAGCTATATTATGTAGTATAGTTGTAGCACGAATGGATCGGCTCGACCGGGCAAGGACCACGCTCTCACAGAATCATCATCATTCATTACAGCCTTTCATAAGTCCACTGCTGAACATAGGCCTCCCCCAAGAAATGCCACAAAGCACGGTCCTGAGCCACCTGCATCCATCGACTTCCTGCATGTCTTACCAGGTTGTCACTCCATCTCGTGGGGGGTCGCCCTACACTTCGCCTACCGGTACGAGGCTGCCACTCAAGAACCTTTCTTCCCCATCGGTTGTCGGTTCTTTGAGCTATATGGCCGGCCCACTGCCATTTCAGCTTACTAATCAGTTGGGCTATGTCGGTTACTCTGCTTCTACTGCGGATATACTCATTTCTAAGTTTCTCACGCAGGGAAACCCCGAGCATAGCCCTCTCCATAGCTCGCTGAGCGACCTTGAGCTTCCTCATACGGCCAGTAGTGAAGGACCACGTCTCAGATCCGTAAGTCATCACTGGCAACACGCACTGGTTGTATGATTTCGTTTTACGGTTTTGAGGTATGTCTGACGAGAAGATGTGTCCTAGTTTCCCGAACGCTGCCCAGCCGAGTTTAATCCGTTGATTGACCTCTCGGTCGAAGTTGGACTTACCTAGTCGGACTATTTGTCCCAGGTAAACATACTCGTCAACAACTTCGAGCTTAGTGCTCCCAACAACTACCGGCATGGTGTGACATGGACATTAAACATGATCTTTGTTTTGTCCATGTTCATCCTAAGATCTATTCGTTGGGAGACACTATTGAGGTCACTGAGCATGGTGCTTAGGTCCTCCAGCGATTCTGCCATAAGGACTATATCGTCGGCAAATCGAAGGTGAGTGATGTACTCGCCATTGATGTTAATACCGTATCCTTTCCAGCCCAGAAGCTTGAAAACGTCTTCCAATGCAGCGGTGAAGAGTTTCGGGGATATGACGTCACCCTGTCTTACACCTCTCTGCAATTGGATAGGTTTCGTACTCTGGTTCTGTACTCGGATAGCCATCGTAACTCTACTGTACAAACACTTCAGCACTTCGATATACCGACAGACAACTTGGTAACCGCCCAAATTTCGACGGAATCAAAGGCTTTCTCATATTCCACATACGCCAGACATAGTGGCAAATTGTACTCTTCGGACTTCTGTACAATATGCCGAAGGGTATGTATGTGGTCTATGGTGTTAAAGCCCTTTTGGAAACCGGCTTGTTCGGGAGGCTGGAAGTCGTCAAGTCTGCACGCGAGACGATTCGTAATGACTCTTGAAAACAGCACGCAGACGCGGCTCAGAAGGGAAATCGGTTTGTAGTTCTTCAAGAGAACGTTGTCACCTTTCTTAAAGAACAAGACCACCGTACTTCTGCTCCACGCCTCCGGTGTAATGCCACCATGGAGGACGGAATTAAAGAGCTTCTGAAGGACTTCAAGTACCGGTCTTCCACCCGCTTTCAAAAGCTCCGCTGTGATTCCATCCTCGCCTAGGGCCTTGCTGTTTTTAAGATGCTGGAGAGCCATTCTAATCTCGCTCAGACTGACGTCCGGGATATCTTCGGAATAGTGTCGGATAAGACTCGCTCTTGGATCGTTACCCACACTTGCGTGTGGCTCCAACGATGACGTGTAAAGCTGCCCATAGAACCTCTCAATCTCACTCAAAATCTCAGGTGCCCCGGAAACGATGCTGCCACACTCGGTCTTCAGCTTCGACAGTTGGCTCTTTCTGGCAGACAGATGTCTGGCAAAGACTTTGGAGCCTTGGTTCCGCTCGATCGCTTCTTCAATACGATCTGTATTGAAGTTGCGTAAGCCCTGCCGCATGCACTTGGAGATCTGTCTGTTCAGTTGCCTGTATGCTGTCAAATCTGTTGAAGAATGTCCCGTCTAACAGCCATGAGATTGAGAGTGTGATCGGAGAGTTTTTGTGTTCTTCTGCGGCGGGTCTTGCAGAACTTAGCTCCGACCGCATGGACAGTTTCCACGAGCTTGTCATTCATATCGTCCACTTCATTGCAGTCTTCTAGGCACCGAAAACGGTTTTGTAACTCGAGCTGAAAGGATTCGGGACTTTGGAACAGAGCACGAGGGGGACGGAGCGTTGACTTCATCAGACGAGACCTCTCCAACTTAACGTTTAGGTTCAGTGTGCCTCTAACCATTCGGTGATCGCTACCAGTCTACACCCTCGCGATCACGGAGACATCACTGAACAGTTGTCGTCTGGTCGTCATAATAAAGTCAATCTCATTTTTTGTGGAACCGTCGGGGCTCGACCAGGTCCACTTCCTGTGGGGCCGCTTCTGGAAGAAAGAGTTCATCATAAAGAATCCCTCTTTCTCCATGAAGTAGGCCAGCTGCTGGTCCCTTGGGTTCCGTTGCCCTATTCCGAATTAACACCGTAATTAACCCGTTAACCCATTAACACCGTATATTGGGTGTTGGAGGAATGCATGGCTCTAGAGATATCCTCATACATTTCCGCCACCTCCTCATTGGGGTGTGCCGAGGTTGGTGCGTAAACCTGTATGACCTTCAGCGAATACCGTTTGGTGATTCTGAGTATAAGGTACGCAACCCTCGTCGACACACTTTCAATCTTTACAACGTTGTTAACGAGAAACTTGTGGACGATAAATCCGACACTTCCTTGGGACAGATGGTCGCCCTCCCGGTGATAGAGCAAGTTGCCGGATTCGAGGATTACCGTGTCCTCCCCCTCTCATCGGACTTCGGATAATCCTATAATATGCCAGCGTAACTTGACTATCTCTTCTTCCAGCTCCACGATCTTCTCGTCAGTCCTCATGGTGCGTGCGTTGTATGTTGCCATGTCGAGTCGTCTTAGGTGGCAACCGAACCTCCACCGGAGATTCTTAGCACCCCCTGCCTCGCCATTACCATGGTCGCCATCGTAGACAGGGATAGCGGGGTCGCCGGGGCCTGGGGGCCGTTTCTTTGTTACTCTCATCATAGTGAGGGTATTTGCCATAGTTGCCACGCTTGGTGAGCGGGTTGGCAACCGCAGTTTTTTTATTGTAAGTTTATTGTTATCAGGAAGATACTGCTGCCCATCTCCTGCCTGTTTCCCTTTGTCGCCTTTTACGACACCCACAGGAAGATATGGGGTAGTGGATATTCTTAACCGCCACTACACGGCACAGAATACCAGCATAAAATAGCAGCCACTGCTGTGTTTAGTATGGTAAGTGCAGAGAACCGGAGACCCTTTTTACTGGAAAAAAGGCATTCCATCTTAGTCCTCACGGGTGACAACGTATTTGCATTTAGTTTCGTAATCGAGTATAGATGATGGGCCACAGCAACCATTTACCATCAGGTGGACTGTGTGCTCGTTTGTCATCCATATCGTATAAAAAAATCATACAGGGCAGAAATATAAAATTATTCGACATGGAGTAGAAGGTAAGTTTTAATTTAAATAAATTTTAAAATATAAAGTATCTAAATGAAATTACAAAGCAACCAATGCCCCCCTAAACCACGCCAACGCCCCTCAATTATTTCTGGGCCCCTTAACGTCCCCCTCTAGGTCTCTAACGCCCCCTTGTGGGCGTCATCGCCAACTTTGAGAAAGACTGGCCTAACCTTATGTTTGAAAATGTAATAGAAGTAGAAGTAGATATATTCAAATTCTGAATAGATATAACTTCTCAATATCCCTACGAGGTTTACTTCCCCGCTGGAAACATGTTCAATCAACATTAAGTTTGGCAATTAATATGCAATTTTTGCGGTCGCAATATAGTTGACTACCTTTTGCCCGCGGCTTCGCTGGAGTGAAGGTTGGAAAATGACATGTATAAGAAAAGGGTGATCAAAAAGAAATGGAAAAAAAGAAATTTTATTTCTTGACGGCTCCGTGGCGTAGTGGCTGAGTGCGCTGGGGGCCGTAGATTCGAATCCCGCACGGAACAAGTATTTGTATGGCCTGCAAATAATTGCTCCGGATGTTTGTCCTTATGCAATGTATGTTTGTAAACTGCCTCCACGATACAGGAGGAAATCCTAGTGTGGAGGTAACGTTTTTTTTTGAATAAACTTGTGTTTCATAAAGAATTTTCGGCTTGTTAGGGCTCTATAAAGCGAAAAGTTTTTTCATTGGTCATTGTTACTGGCATTATGTAGACGCTAGTTACGATGCGTGCATATAAAATTTAAATCAGATGCATGCGATGTGCGATCACTCTGGGAGCTCGTAGCAAACTGAACGTGCGCCCAACGTGTGGACGCGGCGGCCAATACTCTGCCACAACCCTTTGATCTTTTGTAAAAAAAACCGACACCATACGGATCTCACGCCAACTTGTAGGCCATCATTCCAATACATACCAACATAAGCAAAAACACCCACACTACACGATGGACATCGTTATTGGCCAACACATTCGCCAGTATGTTGGCCAACGTGAAGAGCAGCCTTTATAGGATAAGGGTGACAAACGAGCACACAGTCCACCTGATGGTAAGTGGTTGCTGTGACTCATAGGCATCTCGACATCTATCGTCGATGACGAATTTAAATGCAGATGCGTTGTCACCCGTGATGACTAAGATGGAGGGCCCCGTTTCCAGTAAAAATGGTCTCCGGTTCTCTACACTCACCATACGAAACACAGCAGTATTAATCTGCTATTTTACGTTGGTATTCTGTGTAAGCGTGGTCCTACCCCAGTCGAGCCGACCCATTCTTGCTACAATCATAACATTGCTACAGCGTGGCTCTACCACATACAAGATCAGAGTATTATAATCCAGTCCAATGATAATTCGAGCAATGTAAAATTCTTCTGTCTTTTTGCAGAGAAATTTAATCACAGCCCAGTTGCCTTCGATCAATTCCCGGTAAAAAGTTACAGCTGTTATTTGAGATCTGTCAAATGTGTTGGGTTCTTCAGTTTCTAATTCAGTATTTTTGACACTCTATGTGGAATATCATGATTACGGCCAGGAAGAGGTTCTTCAGTTACTATCACAGTATTTTCTGGTACTCCATGTGGGATGTCATGACTAGAGCCAGGAAGAAATTCTTCAACTATGACACTTCGTGTATATGACTTTCCTATTCCTTAATGAGATCAATCTCTATTACATTTTGCACAGTCTTAAAAATATTTTAAGTCCAGTTTTATTTTTGACGCGTATCTTAGCTAACTCCTTTCAACACCTTTAAGCCGCGTATCTACCAAAAATGTTGACAACATTTATATTTCCAACTGTTTAAAACTCAACAAAATTTACCAACATTTGTTTCCGATGTTGCCGACAAATGTTTCTAACAAGCGTCTCCACCGAGGTTACAAATGTTTGCAACAAGCGTATTCCTTTGATGTTGTCGCCGAAAATGGAAACACGGTTCCCGACATTGTTTCAAGTTTTGTTGCCAACACTAGGTGATTACAGAAACATTTGTTACCAACACGTGTTGGCAACACAACAGTTGGTAACAAAACTTTGGTGGAGACGCGGCTTTAATATATACATATGTTTTTGTCACTGTTTAACTATATAATGGCGGTGTAAGGATATTCACTACCCCATATCGTCCCAAGGGTGTCGTATAAGGCGACAGAGAGAAAATGAAACAGGCAACAGCACTCATATTATATGTCATAAAAATACTTTTTTTTTTATATAGGTATAGACTCTTAATTTTAAATAAAATCCTCCGTTGTTTCTTAAGCAATTTATTTTTCATACACAATAAGCAACAGTAGCATATTATGTGTAATAAATACTAATAGTGAGTCAACTCGGCAACTAGACGGAGCAACGATGGGGCGCGGTATGAACTAGCGATCCTAAACGGGCGTACCGGTGTGTATATAATATAGGTAAAATATAGTAAAATTAGGTAAGTACCTACTTGCTGAAACACAAGTCTTTGTTTGCATCACGACGAATCAGGTGAAGCTGCGGGACGTAATTAGTTTTATAAAGTCGTAATTACTTTGTATCTTTGTATGGAAAAATAAATAATTACGAGGAATACAGATAAAATATAATGTTATGATATTATAATCTAAGGAATTGTTTTTGGAATAACCCTTGCATATTTTTAGAGGCGATAGCCTTGTAGGTATTTTGCGGTATAACAAAGTTGACTCACTATTAGTACTTAAGCGTCTCCCACACACAAGCAGCTTGCGGTGGCGGCTAACCGCGAGCCGCGGCTCCAGCCGCTGCAACAGCACACCACCGCGTCGCAGCGGTGGCCTGAAGCGCCATTCGCTGTGGTGTCTGTGCTACGATTGGACGTCAGTAAACATGGCTAACCATGACGAAGTCTTCTTATATTCAGCAAAATTATCATATATTTTGTTTCTAATCCTAATGCTTTTGTAATCACGATGCGAATTATCATAAAGTACTGGATAAATTTGCAGTTTCTATTAAAATATCTGAATTTAGCACCATTTTTCACGCGGTACACGCGTTGGCGTACTCGCTAACAGACACGCGTTGGCTGAAGGGGCGGAGCGTGCGGCCGCGGCCAGCCGCTCGCAGATCGCGACATGGCCGCACGCGTTTGCAGGCTCACTTATATTGCAAGCGAATACATCTGGCCGCCACCGCAAGCTGCTTCATGTGTGGGAGACGCTTTACACATATGACAGTAGGTAATTTACCAAACTTCATTCATAAATAAATTACCAACCTTAATAATATTATTACACTTTTTCGAATATTCCAGCGTCATACTAATTATTAACCAGTGTTACGTCGGTAACCATGGCAGTGTACTCAATGGAAATAAAGTTTACAAAAACATTTTATTCACCTATACATATTAAGAAAAAAATATTTAATAACAATCGTCATTTTGATTGTAAACCCTTATTTCTCAATATTCGGCTATAGCAGAAATTCAAAACGCAGACTGCAAGAAATTTAAACAGTGGAAAATTCATATTGCTTCAGCGGTAATGTCACTGTACAATCAGTGATAAATAATTACATTTTATTTTACCAAAACTTAACACTAATGGTTGCTTTTGTATTGAATAGGCATTTAATATACATAAATTGCAAATGGACAAACATACAGACCCAGGACAAATGTTGTAGGCCATACCATCGCTATCACTGCGTCGCAATCAAACGCTTCAGGTTGGACAAAAATATCCAGCTACCCTCGCATTGAAGCTAATATCATCGGCCAGTTAGGAAATTTGTCGCGGATGAAACGTTTGTATCGTCGATCGATCAACTTCAACTTTTTTGAAGAAAATTTAGAAAGTTTATAAAGAAAACTTTTAAACCGGAATAAATATATTCGAGCGTATTTGTAACCTTTTGATATACATTCATTATATGAGAAACCCTAGATAACCAGCTGTCTATGATAAGGCCTAGATCCTTAACATATGGAGAGTAGGGAATAATTGAACTATAAAAAATGATGGGAAGAACAGTGTACTCAACCGACGAGGGCTACTTATTATTATTGCCTGGGATTTGAAAGAATTAACGAGAACACTAAACCTATTGGACCAGTTAAGTATATTGGCAAGGTCAAGGTTTTAGGAAGAAATTATATTAATTTTAAAAACTATAATTATAAAAACAGTAACTGTCGTAAATGGAAATACAACTGCGTGGTATATTTACCGTGCCAACCGACGTCCGTGCGATGCACAGCCGTGACATATTTTTTATCCTTATTTTCCAAGTAGTCTACATAAAGTCTCTGTTTATTTATGTTGTATCATTGCTAGGTTAAAATTTTAAAGAATTATATTTGAGGAGTGACGGAACAAAACATGATAATTCGAGTTTTTGTAAAAAAAAGTTACCAATGATATTCGACAGAATACCATAAATTACGTCACCCGTTAGGCTGGTGTGGTTAAATCGCGCTTATTCCTGTAGTAAACAGCCTCTGAAGTTAAAAGTTTGAAGCAAATCATGACATTTCCATGTTTAAAAATATTAATAAACAAAATCGGAACAAAACATGATACATTTCATACATTTCTGGTGTGCAGATTGAAAGTAGGTACAAAACAGGATATTTCCATGTAAAAATAACTTATCGACTTTTGAACGCTTTATTCGCTTAAATCTTAGGGTGCTGAAGCCGTAAAAAGTACATTATTTGTCTATGGTTACGCTGTTTGGTTGACATATGTCCCATGACTACAGATTTAAGTCAATGTCAAAATATTGGTGGTCGGTCATATTCGCTTGGTTTTTTTTTAATATTCTACTAAGCCAGCGCTTATCTACGATCCCACCTGATGGTAAGTGGTGATGTAGCCTAAGATGGTGAAGCGCACTGACTTAACAAAAGCCTATTCACTCTTGCCTTGAGGACACCCACACTGTAATCGGATGGAAAGACAACTTATTCCACTCCTTTGCTGTACGTATGATGAACGACGTGGCGAACCGTTTGGTTCGAATGCGTGGTAAGTCAAAAACAACGACTGGCCGAAAGTCTGGTTGTCCGATGGTAGAAGGGAGAGGGAGGAATTAAATTATGCGATTACTGCGCCACACTCTCCGAAATGCATCCTGTAGAAAACCGAAAGGCTGGCTACTTTACGTCTGTGTTCGAGGCTGGTAAGATTGGTTTTAACCAAATTCGGGTCACCAATAAGCCTCTTAGCACGCCTTTTCATTGATCCAAAGCTGCTAGGTGGCATTTTGCAGCACCAGCCCATATATGGCAGCAATACTCCATGCAGGACCGGACTTGCGCTTTATATAAAGTAAGCAGCTATCCCGGCGTGAAGTATCGCCGCACCTTTGCAAAGACTCCCAGTTTCCTTGCAGCTGCTATGGCCTTGGACTCAATGAACCGCCCGAAGTTCAAATTAGAGGATATTTCAAACCCTAACAACTGAAAGCAGTCGGTATATTTCAGTGATACATTTCGGAAGGAAAGAGCTAAGGTGAGCTGACTCCTTTTTGCAGTGAAGAGACACGCTTGTGTTTATGGAGGCGTTGAACTTCACAATATTGGCATCGCTCCATTTGGAGACTGCCTGTAGTGTGAGATTCACACGCTCTACCATAGCTTCTCTTTCGGACTGGATTTGATCCCGACTGGCCCGAGGTATCTCTCAACAACTGTGCTATCGTCTGCATACCCATAGATACCGGGCATAATCAGATCATTAATATGCAGCAGGAAGAGAGTTGCGGAGAGAACGGACCCCTGAGGAACACCGGCGTTAGTCGCCATAGGATCAGATGAGCAGCCATCGACGACGACGCGGAGAGCCCGTTTACTCAGAAAGTCCTTTGCCCATTCAATCAGACCAGGGGATAAGCCATACGCTGGAAGCTTAACCAAAAGGCTAGTGTGCCAAACTCTGTCAAAGGCCTTCGAGACATCAAGGGAAACAGCAAGTGCTTCCCCACTGTTCTCGAGTGCCTCGCCCCATACGTCTGTGGCATACGCTAGGAGGTCCCCAGCTGACCGATTTCGGCATAATCCATATTGCCGGTCACTAAGGAGGTCATTCTGTTCTAGGTATGCCATTAAGCGGGCATTCAATATACGCTCCATAATCTTACAGACAACTCAGGTGCACAAGCCTTTAGAACTATAGCTGGTATACCATTTGGTCCACTAGCTTTATTCACGTCTAGACACCGCAAGGTTTTAAGAACCTTCTTATTTGTTATACGAATCTCCGACATAGATGTCCCGCATTGAGGTAATTTTAGTGGAACGTTGTTGCCACTGTCCAGACGTGAATTGTACGCAAAGAAAGACGCGAACGAGTCCGCTTTCTCCTATTAAAGTATTCTAGTATTTAAAGAAAATTGGGAACTGCAAGTGCAAAATATCTAAATTGAGTTATTTAAAGTTTTTTCAAGTGATTTACAAGCATGTCTGAGCAGTCAAATACTGTTTGTGGACACAATAGTGGAGCGAAGAAAAAGAAACGTCGAGAAAAGAAAGCTTTATCCAAAAGAAACAATAAGTAAGTTCGTTCTATTATGTTCGTGTAGCATGTAGAATGTTCAATATGTTACAAGATTACAATATGTGCATAATTTTGTTTTAGATACGTTGACAATGACCCGCTGTGCTTAAGAATTCAATGTACGTGTAATCAAGGACCAAAAAGCAATTTTTATTGTATTGCAACGGGATGTGTTTCGAAACCGTAAAAACTTTTATTCAACATCCAGAAAAGTTCACAAAAACGTGTATTTATGTCGTCTTATTAGTGCATTTGAACCCCAACGTAGAGGCAAAGGCACACCACGTCCTTCTGGTAAAACGAAGCTTCGAAAGTTAAGTACTTCATTATTCCTATATTCCTATATGGGAAAAAGAAAGTAATGAAAAGGGTATTTTTTTTATAGGAGATTGGAAAACGACCATGCGGCTCACCTGATGGTAAGTGACTACCGCCGCCCATGAACAACTGCAAAACCAGGGGAACCAGGGGAATTGCAGATGCGTTACCGGCCTTTTAAAAAGGAGTAGGCTCTTTTCTTGAAGGTCCCTAAGTCGTATCGGTCCGGAACAATAGCTGATGGTAATCGATTCCACAAGGAAGTCGTGCGAGGAAGAAAACATCTTCTAAATCGCACAGTGGTGGACCGCCAATCATCCAGATGGTGTGGATGGTATCGGGAGTTCTGCCGCGATGTGCGGTCGTGAAATTTGGCGGCTGGAATTAATCCGAACAATTCCTCAGAGCACTCCCCGTGGTAAATGCGAAAGAAAATGCAAAGGGATGCAACATCTCTTCGCAGTGCCAATGAATCGAGCCGATCGGAAAGGACTCGGTCGTCGACGATTCGAGCCGCTCTGCGTTGGATGCGGTCAAGTGGAAGGAGCTGGCACTGGGAAGCCCCTGCCCAGAGATGGGAACAGTATTCCATGTGAGGCCGAGCCTGCGCCTTGTAAAGTTGCAGGCAGTGTGCTGGCATGAAATACTGTCCCGCTCTGCTGAGCACGCCAAGCTTTTTAGAGGCCAATTTGGCCTTCTCTTCCAAGTGACCACGAAACTGCACGTCACTTGATATGTTGACGCCGAGGATTCCGAGGATAAAAAACTTGTGGTCATACAATCCATGAAAAAAATTATAATCAAGAAGTACAAGTCTTCTCAGGGCAGACAATTGAACTGTGTAGTAAAAGCTTCACCAAACTATAGATTTGAGTCCGGAGAACCGTTTATATCACTACTGAAAAGGGGCAAACATCACCCCAGAAATATAGAACAAATTCAGGAAGACCGAGGACTCAGTGCTGCAAAGAAAAATGATGTGACCAGTCTATTAACAAAACAGTTTGGTGCCGATTGGGAGAACCTTTCGGCATTAGAATGGTACAAGCAAATATTAAGCTGTTCTAGAAACATTGCAGAACAAAATGAATATTATAATAATAATAATAGCCGTTTGTAGGAAGACGCTGCAACCCATCTCCTGATTTATTTCCCTCTGTCGCCTCTAGACATGAGTGATAAATAAAATCACGGTGAAAAAGTTCCAAAATAACGTTGTTCCTTTGGGCCGCCACCGTACTATTTTCTCTGTTACTCCTGTTTAACCAAACAAAATGAACTACGCCTCTACACGGTAATTGATAATTTTTCAAAATATTTCATTTATCGACAAATCGTCGTTACTATAGCGCTCACTTGACCTTCATACAAATAATTCGATATTTTAATTGTTAATATTTTTTTTTATTTTTGGGTAAGAACATAGTACCTAATGACTCTGAGTTATATTTATCATCATTAAAAATTTTTTACGTAGTTATACAAAAACGTTCCAACCCACAAGTCATTCAAAAATGAGTTCTGCTTATTCTTTACTTTTTGGCTTCTCTTAAAAGAATTCTGCCAATGTCAAGTCAGTCATGGGAGAAACAATCAAAAATGAGTTAAATATACAGATCTACTTATTTTGACATCTTCGTGACGATGATGAATGACTTGTGGGTTGGAACGTTTTTGTATAACTATGTCCAATTGTGTTTGGCCTGACCTACTATACTCTTTGGCTTGACCACAGTTCTGACTAAGTTGTCCAATAAAATATCAAGGTCTGAGAGGTTAAACGACATTTTAATATATTATGAGATGTGTGTGTATATAAATCACCAAGCATTAACAGTAGCTCAAATTGTTGTATAATTATAAACATAGTAGAGATTAACATATGAATATTATTTTACGATATTTTTTATAAAACGGTCGTAATTAATATATACCTACCTATAATATATAATTATGGAAAAATCCTTTTGCTTACTTACTTAGGTTATAGTTCGTTTTTTCTTACTAGGAGTGTACAAAGAGTGTGAAACTGATTTAAATCTCATGTGAATTCCATCGATGGCTACAGACTAGCATGTAATTTTTCTCTTTTTTAAACATTATCTATGAGACTAATTCATTTTCAAGCCTTTTGATTTTTATTGGCAAAATATTTACCATCTCTTGACACAAGCTGAACTCCTCATGCATCATGGCAGCTGCCTCCTCATCATTCTTACAAATATCAACTACGGCTTGATATGAATCATAGCTTTTCTTTACATTACTCAATTGTATGCTCTTATCTACTGCAATCCTTTTCATACTGTTTCTACCTATGAAGGCATATGTGCTTATAACAGGACGTATTAAATCGTATTCCAGTTTTTGAGGCATTTTCCCGTTCTTATCCTTAACAGAATCTAAGAAATGGTCATAGTTTTCAATGCTTTTCTCACATAACATGTTAATTTTATTCAATGAGTGTGGCGTAGGTTTCTCTTTACTTTTATTGAGTTTATCCAATTTTATGTTTAAAATGTCAGAGTAAATTTCTCCCAATTCATACCACAATTGTCGACAAAACTGCATATAGTATGTTGGATTAATTTCTTTAATCAAATCTTCGAGCATATCTATACGTCTTTTGTGCATTTTTGCTCTTCTTTCGTCATCCTCTTCAAAGAAAGCAAGGTACGCATATGACTGAGAACTATCCTGTATTAATTCTATGTAATCAGAAGCTAGAGATTCCAATTTGTAGTACTCTTTAGCTTTGTTCAGCCACGTCTGACAATTTAGGAACACCTCACGTGCATCCTGGTATGTAAGTAAAAATTTATCAGTAACTTTACTTTCGTACTTTCTTACATCTAAATTGGGGAAAATTAAATTTTTCATATCTCCACCACAAATATTTTCACTGTCCTCTAGTTCCAAATTAGACATATCTGAAATAAGAGAAAACCCCATGAATTAGGTTTAATAAAACACTGGCAAACAAGGGTACCCTACCATTAATAATAATTTTATCATATTATTATTAATGGTAAGGTACCCAGGGTAAATACAGCAAAATTGAGTGGCAAGACAGTACTATGATATTATTATTCAGATTATTAAGAAAAGTAAACCAACTTTTTTGTTCTTATAGAATAAGGGTGACAAACAAGCACAGTCCACCTGATAGTAAGTGGATGTTGTCATCCATAGACATCTACATATGTATTTTATTAGTAATCAAAATGTTGTGTTGTCACTTATTAGGACCAAGATGGATTGCCTAATTCCTTCTGCGGTCGAGCCAACCCGTTTGCACTACAACCATAATATAACTGCAGAGTGGCTCTACCACATGTAAGTAGCATTTATTTTAAAAAAAACCCCAATCATTTCAAAAATACACACTTGACTGGTTGTATCACAGCAGTCCATTTTATGAAACAAACGTCACCAAACTATGATCTCTCCTTATCATTTATTAACAAACATTAAATATTTCTATACATATATATATAACAAACATTAAATATATCTATGACCTGAACACAGCGGTTTCCTGGCAACACAGCATACTTTTTATTTGTTGTGTACTTGAATTGTAATTAAAGCATATAATCATTATGAGGTACTCCTCATAATGATTATATAGATACTAGACTTACTAAATAGCTTGATTTTTGGAAAACTAAACCCTATAGCTAATAATAATAATTAGTGGTGTGTACAATCTCCTCATTATTAGAAAACAGCTCCGTGGCACAGTGGCTTAGCAATGAGTTGCTGCACTGGGGGCTGTGGGTTTGAATCCCGCACGGAACAAGTATTTGTATGGCCTACAAATAATTGTTCCGGGTCTGGATGTTTCTCCTTGTGCAATTTGTGTTTGTAAACTGCCTCCACGATACAGAAGAAAATCCTAGTGTTATGTATCATTTTTTAAAAGAAAAATTTCTTTTTTATCTAAGAATATTTCACTAAATATAAAAAGTTAAAAAACATAAATCCCTATTTTAATATGGGAGAAATACAGTTATATATAACCGTGTAGTGGCGGTGTAAGATTATCTCCAATCCAATATTGTCCCATGGGTGTCATAAGAGGCGATAGAGGGAAATTGAAAGAGGTGAGAGGTAGCAGCATTTTGCTGATAACATCTCAAAATAAAACTGTGCTTGAAAACCCACCTGCCAAGCGTGGCAACTATGGCGAAATTTTATATGATATGAATCAATCTATGGGGGAGGCCTATGTTCAGCAGAGGACTTTTATAGGTGGTAATAATTTATGAAATTATAACATTTTGTGTCTTAAAATTTAGATTGATGTCAAATATAAACTATATTTAACATCATTACTTGATCAAAAATTAGAAATCATAATGTGACATAAGGATAGACAACAAAATTATACACTACAGAGACAAAGACATTACACGAATTGTTGAGTGAAAACAAATTCATTTTATACAATTGTATGACTTGCTCATGAATTATATAAGTCCTCCTACTAGATTCCACATCAACCCAAACCCCACACATCTTTAAATTACTTTTAGGTATTCTAATACAAACTAGAACTAAGTTTGTACAGCTCACCTGTTATTGCATCATTTACTCTTTCTGCATCATTCATTAGCCTGGCTTTAGAAGCAGTCATAAGCAAAAGGCAATACTTTGCCCAACACCTAGACACATCAGCAGATCTGTGCTTAAATGTTTCTACTTTAGCTAAATACACATCATCATTACTTTCAGACTCTTGCAAATCCTGCTGATATTGATCAAGAATTACAGATGCTGCAGCTAAATGATGTCTAGACTGAAAGAAACCATTTTGTTCAGCAAAAAACTGTGACAATGTTGCCGAATTTAAAGCCCAATCTATTGGTTCATAATCAGAATACTGCAACTGCCTCCTCAATGTTACATGACAATAAATAGCGGATTTTAAGTTTTCTTTCAATGATCCAAACACTTGAGCCAAATAATATAAAGTTAATGTATGTGCTTTTTCTAATAAAATGAAATCTTCTGCAGAAGTTTCACCAGCATTGTTTATAACCTGTTCTATTGGAAGAGGTACTTGTAGAGTACATTTGAATGTTTCATACAAGTCTTTCGCTTTCAACAAATATGCCTTAGCTTTTTGAGGCTCATCTCTGTTAGACCATAAAATACCTAAATTATTATAAACACTTATTAGAGTTTTGACAATTTCAGGTTTCGTTGAATTGGGCATCAATAGCTCCTCCGCTTCAGTTAGAATCTTTTCACTAGATGTCAGTTCCTCTGTTTCCATGTCTATTATTCCAATATTCACAAGGACGGTACCAAGCATTGCGTCAAGTTTTATTTTATCAAAACCAGACTCAGAAATAGAGACTTTCGTAAGAGATTTCTGCATGTTTAACAAGATCTCTTTTGCTTTGTATTTAGACATGTAAGGTTCATTCTCGGGGTCATTTTTACTATCTTCATCAATCAGTTTCCGGACTTTTCCATAATTTTCTTTAAAATCATTAATTATTTCCTTAGCAGACATATCCGCAACAACTATCATTTTAACTTTTACTTGAGTTAAAAAATTTGTAAGTTTGTTTTGAATTTATGGTTTATGCATGATGCAATTATCTGACATTGAATTGTTTTTTTTTGGAGTTTATGGCCTGGTATCTAGACCTTTAGGCCAAGTCTTGAGTATTTTTATTCGGTTTATTATAATTTCCCCACTGTATTTTTGATGAATTTATATAGAGGCATGTAATAGAATCTATTTTTTAACATATCACTCAGGCGGCGGCTGCTATTGTATCTTTTAAGAAATTTCACTGTAGATTAAACTACCGCCATCTAGTTATTGATTTATGAAACAATACTTTTTTATTTATAGCGGCTCTGGAACATTGAATTTTTAGCTGCTTTACGTTCTTTTTTTTTTGGAGTTTATGGCCTGGTATCTAGACCTTTAGGCCAAATCTTTACGTAAATCAATTAAGATAGTGTGGCCGCCACAAAAAAATCAAGCTTTATCAGTAATAATTCAAATGATAGGTGTAAAGGAAATTGTAAAAAGGAAATCATGTTTTATTAAGCAAATTATTGTTATATGTTATTGCATATATTAACAACATTTAAAAAAATAAAATACTGGTGTTACTAAACTTATTTATTTTTGACCATAAGGTTTATATTATACTCGTGACAATCTAAGAAGCCTGATTTCACAGCTATAAAAATACTTTGTGTAATGATGGGAAAAAAATTGGTTGCTTTAAAAACCGATTCTCGAGACATAACGATTATTTAAAGTTTGTAATGGACAATGTATCTACATAGTTTAAAATTGATTTTAAAGGCATATCGTTTTAATACATGTACGAGTTTGTAATATTTAACAGTTAGTACATAATACAAACTATGTTTAAATTTGGGCTAGTTTTAAAGCCAAGACATAAACTAAAACCCGACATACATTGTATATTATGTAGGCACGCCACTGATATACACCCGTACGAAGCCGAGGCGGGTCGCTAGTCAAGAATAAAATTAACAATAAATAAATGTGGTTGGATCAGTTAAATAAATAAATTCACTGAATTCGTAACATTTTTATTCATTTTTGTCTCTGGAAGTTCCAAAAAAATTATTATCAGTTGAACTGTCTTCATCGATTAACCTTATAATAGATTCACTTTCAATCAAATTGTCAAAATGTACGTCTCTTTTAAAGTCTTTCGCTATAATTTTCTTTGTTCTTTCTACTAAATTGATCCAATCATCTTTTGTGACGTGTGATCATGCTTCTTTAAGAAGACCAAGCATTTTTTTTGTGGTGAATGAAGGTTTTGTATTTTGACGTGCAGCATGTACGTAAAAGAGGTAAAGTTATAATAACTACATATTTTATTCTCTCGTTCAGTCAAACGGCTTGATAGGTTCTAATAAATATACCATTCAATTACTATACTTTAAATAATATATATATCTCCGAGCATCTCACAAGTAATGCAAAAAAAATATTTTATCTTGCCCGCACCCTCTCAAAAGAAAAGAACTTCAAGTTTTGTTGGACTGCAAATGGAGGAGTAGTATATATAAGAAAATCCGATGGAAAACCTGCTATCCAGATAAGAAGTGAAGATCATATCGAAGCTTTGAAAGTAGAACCGTGACTAGCAAACAACCATACAAGTCTTGGTCTATATTTTATACGTTTCAGTAAGTGTGCTCGTAAATTAATAACTAGATCTCCGTTTAATAGATCTATATATTTTATATACAATATAATTCTCTACATATATAATATCTTCGCTTCTCACTCTACAGTCCCAAAACAATGTTGTGTTCTAAATCACACTCTAGTCCAACAATTAAATGATACTGTCTACGTTTTTCATAGTCTTACTAAATTGAGCTTGAATTGTGTAACATTTTTAAAAAATCAAAACTCTTGCAGAAGTAAAAAATCTTTATGTGTAATTCAACCTTACTATTTTAATGTCACTGATATCATATGCGTCTTTGGAAAAATATTTATCAAAGTAATAATTTTATCTCCATTGTGTCAACTTATATTTCTCATTAAGAACCATCATATATGTCACCCACATCCTAGTGCTCTTTGTTGCATCCACCAATTTAGATCATCATTACTTTACACCAGTAACAAAAAAATTACTGCATTAGCTATACACTCGTACTATTGCAAATCCACTCCTTATTTTAATATTAACTATCAACCATCAATCATTTTACACTACACATATTTTCAAAATTACCACTCCATCAGCTTAATCAGCAATATTAGTATAAGCAACATCTTTATTAGTGGTAGAAATCTTAAGCCTAAATTTACCTCTCGACTTTACCCCAACTTATTAGATAGAAATGGCTAATTTACTTGAATTTCAAGCTGATATAGACAATGTCAGCATTGCAGAATCTATGTCAATAAACCCAGAAGAATGTATTGCTAAATTAAACAGCCTTAGCTCTTGTTTGAAAATTATTACTCTTAATATCCGAAGTATTCACAAAAACTTACCCGAATTTGAAGTCCTTCTCTCTAGACTGGGATTCGAATGTGATTTTATAATTCTTACGGAAAGTTGGATATCTTACTTAAGACCTCCCCCTCAACTCAAAAACTACAATCTTCACTATTCTAAACGATGCAATAATCAAAACGATGGTATAGTTGTGTATGCAAAAGTTGGGCTTCTATGTTCTGTCGAAGAACCAGACTTTTTAGATGCAAATTGCTTAGTAATAAAAGTTGGGCAAAATACAGCAATTATTGCATTATACAGATCCTCTTCGTTCTGTTCAACGGATAATTTTTTAGTGTCATTAGAGTCCACTATATCTGCGCTCTATAAGGTTGAAAATATAACCATTATAGGAGACATCAACATAGATATAAAATTAAACACAGATGATAAGCATGCAGCTTCTTATTTGAACTTGACTGCTGAGCTGGGATTGCTTCCAGCTCATTTTTTACCAACTCGTAATAATAATTGCCTTGACCATATTGTTCTAAAAACAAAGCGAACATCCAAAGTTTTTGTCCTCAACGTATATAACTGATCATAAACCTGTTCTCTTAGCAATGTATAACAAACTTCCTATTGATAAGTCCCAGAAAGTATCGTCCAAAACCGATTGGAAGTCTGTTACTGCTTGTATCAGACAATTTGATTTCACACAAATAGTTTCTCGTGATGATCCTAACTTGTCTGCAAAGCTATTCATAACAAGTATATCAAAAATCATAGCTGATAATACACACAATAACAACGTTTCCAGTCGCAAAACGGTTCTAAAATCATGGATTACTCCGGGTGTAATAAAATGTATCCAGACCAGAGACAAAATGCATTCCGCGGTTAAAAAACATCCTTATAACAATACCTTAAAAATATCTTATGTTCGTTACAAAAATTACTGTAATAACTTGTTAAAAAATCTTAAAATTGTCTTTGAACAGTCGGAACTGAGGTCAGCCTCAAGAGATCCTAAAAATACTTGGAAAATTATACGACGACTAGCAAACCTAGATGATATAAAAATTACTTCTAACGACCTTTTAAAATTGCGCACGTCCCCTCTAGAATCAATAGAAGAAGTTAATGTTTTCTTTGCTACTATCGGTAGTCAGCTTGCAACTAAAATCCAATCCAATCCAATCCATAGTTCGGACGACGATACTGATTATCAATCTCTCTGTCCATTACACTCATTTGCACTTCTACCAACCAATGACGCTGAAGTGGCCTCTATTATTCGAAACCTGAAAAATGATTCCGCCCCAAATGGTTGGGATAATATTTCCACAAAATTGCTTAAAATTACAGAAAATGTGATCGTCCCGCCTCTAACAAAAATATTTAACTTATCGATGGATACTGGAGTTTTTCGAAATGTTTTTAAAATTTCGACCATTCATCCTATTCACAAAGGGGGAGACAAAAACGATATTAACAATTACCGACCGATCTCAATTTTACCGGTAGTATCGAAAGTATTTGAGAGGATAATGTGCAATAGGCTTATTAGATATTTGGAAAAAAAATAATTTATTATCTGAATCCCAATACGGATTTAGGGCTGGCAGATCGACGGAAGATGCTGTGTCTAATTTAACTAATTACTTACGTCGTAAATCATCTAGATGGTAAACGCAAATGTTTGGGTATCTTCCTAGACCTTAAAAAAGCTTTTGATACAGTTTCCATACCCAAGCTGATAAATAAAATGGAAAACATTGGGATACGTGGTAAGGCTTTAGATCTTTTTTCAGACTACTTACAAAATAGGGTTCAAAGGGTTAAAATTGATAATTACTATAGTTCGGACGCCTCGATAACATATGGTATTCCGCAGGGGAGTGTCTTGGGTCCGAGTCTCTTTTTGATCTACATCAACGATCTATGCCAGTTACATCTTAATAATGGAAAAGTGTTCGCTTTTGCTGATGACACAGCATTCGTTTTTCACGGAGAGACTTGGGATGAGGCACGAAAGACTGTGGAGATAGAATTTTGTCGGGTGATTCGATGGCTTAGACAAAATCTTTTGACAATCAATCTTCAAAATACTAAATTCCTTCCCTTTTCAATTAGAGGAGACCCCATAGTTAATAGTATTAATTTTATCAGGGCTCATGAATGTGGAAATAACAATAATAACACATGTTCATGTATCTCTATTGAAAAAGTATCTATATTTAAATACCTAGGTATTTATCTGGACTCGAAACTCAACTGGCAACATCATATTAATACAGTATCAGCACGCATTCGCAAATTAGTTTGGGTTTTTAATAAATTACGACGGATTTCAGATATAACTCTTTTAAAAACAGCATACTTTACCTTATGCCAATCTATACTCACTTATTGCAACACAGTGTGGGGAAGAGCCTCTAAAAGTATGATTATCCCACTAGAAAGAGCTCAAAGATCGATCATCAAGGTAATGACCTATAAATCATTTCGGTTCCCTACTAAACATCTCTACTCTGACTGTCAATTATTAACAGTTCGTCAACTTTTTGTATTAAGTAGTATTCTCAGGCAACATAAATCTACTTTATTTGATCCAAAACTATATAAAATAAAAAGAAGAGCTCATAATATATGTCCTGTTTCTAAATTTAACACTGCTTTCTCTCATCATTTTCTATGCTTCCTAGGCCCACATCTGTACAACAAATTACACAGAGAACTGGACATTTTTCCACTGAATATTGTCGCTAGATTACGATCAGACCGAAAATTTATTGACGTCAGTAAAATAACCAAAATAAGAAAATTAAATTCTGTAATTCTGATTTGTGTTACTTAATATATTCCATTAGACATACATATCTACACTTTCAAAACATCAAATAAAAACTCTTAACCACCTGCCAATCACGTTGTCCCTCATACATAACTCACGTTTAACAAATAAGATTTAACAAATTTTATCCATTACCCATTGTTTTTGTCATATTTTTTTACTATATAGACTTGAGTGTATTTTTCCAAATTATGTTTGTTTCTGACTGTGTTAATTATTCTTGCTTAAGTTTGGTTGTAAATGTATTATGTACCAATGACTACTATTACAATCATAGATAAATATATATGTAGATTACAATATGGAAGGTCTGGAACCCTGTAAGACAGGTTTACTTAGTACAGGGTTCACAGAGCATAGATTGTGTTATGTAATACCTACTCCTTAAATAAATAAATAAATAAAATAAATAAATTAACTATAAAAATACGACAGCAGTTAGCCGCTCTATTAGGCGAAATATATCTACTAATATTATAATGTGTTGTATTGTATACGTATTTATAGAAAAATAATCCAGGAAGGATTATTTTTCTATAAATACGTATACAATCGTTCCTTTTAGATTAAAATATTTAAATATTAACCTTTAACTTGAGCTGAAATCATCTCTATAGCTTTGTATTGCCAGTGGTATGGTGGGGTCCTTATAATTTTATGCCCATGTTCCTGTGCCAACTCATCGATGGCGTATTTTGGCCTCACAGGTTTATTTTGTTTGTTAGTCAAATAAAATAAACTTGTGAGGCCAAAATAACTAATTTTAACAATTCTGCTTTCAATAAATTCCAGTCAGCATCCACACCATGATTTTGTTTCACGCCACTAGATACGCCTTTTTGTCAGCTTGTGTTTATATAGTTGAATAGAGTGATAGGGATCATTGTCCATAATTATTGTACACTCTTCTGAAAGGTTTTGCCTTTCAGAAAATTTATTCGTGGTACTTTTTGATTCAAATGCCAACAAACATTTTTTATAAAACTTTCCCCGACAGATCCAGCATGACAAATAATGAGGCGTCCACCCTTTCCCATTGGAACTTTTGAGCTGGATGCTTGCGTATCATTCGTCCAAGACTGTGGCACAGTATGATTAGCATTTAACCACGTCTCATCAATAAATATTCCCTTGTCCCAGTTGATTATTTTATTAACTTCTATAAGAAGGATATTCTTTGTAGTATTGGGTATGTCATGTCAAACCTTTCCATCAATACTTTCCGTTTGTTGGTTTTTTTTTTGTATGTAAACCCATTATATATATTTTTTAGAATCGTTTTAATAGATGTTGCACTGCCATCATATAAGTTTTCAGATTTAAGGAACACAAGTAATTTACTTACGGTGGGGTATTCTTGTCTTGTGCGGTAGCCGTAAATATGGGATCTAATAGCATCAGCATCAAATCGAAACCTGTCACAGGTTTTTGTTCTTTTTTTTCGCTTTTTGGGTGTGTGCAATTCATTATCTTCAGCCAGGAGACCCGTACTTGTACTTTATAATATTTCTAAAAGAGGCCCTCTATTTGCTGACTCTCGTTCAAAGTACTCGTGCAAGTTCAAAACCAAGTCACGAGACGAGACTGTAAGTCCTCTTTTATATATGTTGTCTAGTTCATATGATAACACCAAAATCACGTAATTCGTAATCAAAGTCCGTAATCAGCAAGCCAAGATCAACAAATATAGCAGAAACGGTCTAAGAGTGATAGCCGAGGCAGAAAATATAATAATAACCAATAACACAAAAATTTCCAAGATAGCGAGAGACTGCGCGAAGCATTGACGAATCACAATGACTTAGAAGGAAAAGATGGAGGTTAAAATACATTTTTTCAAAATCAAAGGATGAACTCAGGCCTTTTTAGCCAAACTATTTCCAATATTAACATACTAAATATCAAAATAAAGCTAGAAATATATGGTCAAATATGTGGTTAGATTTTGTTTTTATATGTTTAAACATTAAATAATAAGTTTCTTTCTTTTCTAAATGTAAAAGTATCGATTTTTCAGAACATCGATTTTATTTGGCCCAAAAACGATTTATAACGGTCACAGCACTACGGCAACGAATCCAAAGACATGTCATTGTAATATGTTCTGTCTTTTTTACGTTAGAGCTTCGAGCATCGTAGATAGAGGATTGTAGAAAATAGAGAAGATGGCAAAGCTAAAAACAAAACGTGTCAAATTTAAACAATAAATGGCGGACGCTGTAAGCTCCGCCCATTTTTTAGTGATGTGAAGTCAATCAACTTTTAAAATTTAGTAACACCTATATGTATTTTTATTTATTTATAATATGCAAAATTATATTTTCTCTAACGATTAAGGAGGCTAGGGGAATTTGGCTTGAATTTAACCGCCAGCGGATTGTTGCTCCAGTTTTATCGTTTAAATAATGAACTGGGCCTATGCCTTATTTTTTTTTATTTGCAAGTTAACAATCTTAATTTCCAAATTTTGCAAAAAGTTTAAATGAATTCCACCAAAACAATGTTTTAATCATGAACAACATTATTTTGTGGAACCTCTTAAATTTAATAGCAAGAACTCTATAAATGTTTATTAAAAGATTTTTTAATATTTAACAGTTTTCCTGTCCACAAAACAGGCACAATAGTTAAACAATTTAAATGTTCATATTCATGGGGCAGGGAAAGAGACAATAAAAAAAACTTATGTAGTTTTTTTGATAGATATAAAGTATATATCTATATTTTGAAAACTAACTAATATTATGTATGTCAAAATATGCATAATCAGTAATGTTAAGCATCAGTAACCACTTCTTCTAAAAGAACTACTAATCATATTTGCGTAACAAACATTGCTTGTTGTACAAATGTAACAAAACTAGAAACTTACAGCCGGAAAAATTGTTGGCACTGCATCATTACAAAGCCTAACTACTAAGTTGATATTTTCTACACCAATAGAGTCAGGTCATATTTGTCTTTTCTTTTTTTTCTTTGGTAACCTAAAAATGATAGAACAGAAAATAATTATTTAGATCTATGAAGTTGCAAATAATATTACAAATTAAACAACAGCATGGTTGTTATAAAAGGTGACTTAAGGTAAATTATAGATAAAAAATATGTTTAAAATTTATGTATATTACATTATTAGAAGGCACGAATGGGCTAATATATAAAATAATAAACAATATATAATAAAGTTAAGTAATAATATCCGTAGTCTCTGAGGTATTTGCATGTTTGCCTACAGAGAGAGATTACAGGTGCTAGACTGTACTTTATGGAATATTTATTGCATTGCTTCACTTTTCTTATGTAGGTACCGTAGGTACCTAACATGAATGTAACTCCGTTTCCGTATAATTTAGTTAATCATTCATGTTTAAACTGCTCAGACCCATGACACCTAAATAATGCAATGCATAACGCAAAACTTTTTGTCATAATACGACAGAATAAATCAATATAAACCTTAATAAAGTATGTACTTGAAAGAATTTATTGTTAACAATGTAACATCACTATTTACGAACAACAAAATTTTACAGATACGCAAAGAATGATAAGAAGTAATTAAATAATATGAATTAAAGGTTTAAGGTAAATAAAATATCCATCTTCTTACTGTCGCAAAAGATATAAAAGTTTTTACATTATATTTACAGCAAAAACTAAATCACTCACCTATGAAATGATAGTTCGTGTGATTTTTGACTATATTTTGAGGCACAGCCTCTTACACAACACTTAGTCATCTTCGTACATTATAATGAATTGAAAATTCGCTTTAAACTTTTTAAAAATTCGTAAGATTTTAAAATTAAGAACTATTAAACGACTTTTTATAACAGCAAATCTGAAACAATAAATGGCGGAATCGGCCGCAAGGCGGGGTTAAATGACGTAAATGACATCTTAAAAATGTTTTCCAGAATACGAAACAATTTCTACTATCTGTTTCTTTTATGACTGACACTTTTAGCTGAGTGAAAAAGAGATAGACAGTGTATTGATAGTTCAATGTCGAATTTAACAATATTTGTATAACCAATAAAACATATAGAGGTTCTGGGCAGCTCCTCTATTTTCTATGCTCAAAGCGTGGAACTATTAAAAAAAGTTGTCAAACAGTAGGCAGTAGACATCCCGATAGACTTATGCTAGAAGATATACCAAAATCGATACAATATATATACAAGAGTAATTGTTACGTGTATCAAAGTTTATGTATAAATCCCCTCAGATATCTAATTGTTGACGTTAATACCTTTTAAAAATAAATTGTACCTAAGTGGTGACCAGCAGACGTAATATGAACACACCTACACCTACACTGCACCTACCCTTCGGAAACTTCAACTTCAAGCTTTTGTCATCATCGTTAAGAACCTCTTTCATTAGCTCTCGAGCAAACATCGTCTGAAGTCTTCAGATTCTGCAAGCCATCTACTAACAAGGTTCATCGCAGTATTGGAATAACGTTTCTTGTTCGTTCAAACTACTCTCTGCGCTAGTGCTCAGCACGGTTTCAGCTTCAGCCTTACTGCTCGCCTTATTACTTGCCTTCTTCTAGACTCACCGCAGACTACAAGGCTACTCCTGGCACTTGCACCTTCGTCGGAAATATGGATCTATCTGAGAACGTGGCGGCGCTATCGTCACGCTGCAAGTGAAACGAAGCATAAATCATGCTATCGAACCTCTGAAATACCTACTCTCATAGCTTCTCCTGTGGCGGACCTCTCCTTTTTTTCCTTGGGCAAAAATACTTATAACTCTATCGATAGGATAACCCAGCTGAAAGAAGTGACTAACGATATTCCCGAAATTTATCATTGCATTACAAATAGGTACCTACTTGTTTTGAGCCAAAAGGCAATAAATGTGAATTATAATTAATATTAAATAAAACTAATTTTTACGGATTTTATCGCGTTTAGTTTAGCTTTAAATTTAAATTAATCGATAAAATCTGTAAATATTAGTTTAATTTAATGTGTAGTCTACGCGTAAATATACTTATCTTCACGCACAATCCCTGACGGGGTAGCCAGAGAGAACAGATCGCCAAGTGTCACGATCCTTACAAACCTCTTTCGCTTCTTTCAGATTCATTATCTTCTTCATGCATGCACGTCTAGGTATCCGAGTACTTTTGACCCTACCCTCTTCGAGCAATTTGCTCACATGGTCTTCGAAAGTTAGTCTCGGTCTACCTCGACACCTTTTAATATTAACTTTCGCGCTATATATTTTCTTCACCATTCGGTCTTCACTCATTCGCTCAACGTGCCCAAACCACCGAAGCACGCCCTTATCAATTTTTGTGATAAGGTCATCTTTCAAACCTACCATATTGCGAATCTCTTCGTTTCGCTTTCGGTCGGCCATGGCAACGCCGCACATTTTACGAAGAGATCGCATCTCCACTGCATTCAACTTACTTTTATGCTTCTTCTGGCATACCCAGGTTTCGCTGCCATATAACAAAGTCGGTACCAATACTGCGTTATGTATTGCAAGGCGTGCACTCTTCGCTACGCCTTGCCTTTTGACTAACGCAGTCAGGGCACCATTGACTTTGTTCCCGGCACTCCCCAAGTATACAATTTCATTTACCTGTTCTAGACATTCCTGATTTAGCCATATTTCACACTTCGTTCTCTCTTCGTCCCTTTCAAATACCAGAACCTTAGTTTTATTAGCATTCAAACGGAGACCTTTAATTTCACATTCCTCTTTCATACACGTGACTAATGCCTGCAGTTCTGCCTCTGATGGTGCAATAAGCACTGCATCATCAGCAAACAGCAGACAATTTACTTTAATGTCACCCAATTTCACACCCAAACAGCTTCTGTAAACAGCTGTCGAGATACAGTATGAACAGCCAGGAAGACATGACACAACCCTGCTTTACACCCGTTTGGACGTTAAACATGGGTGACAGGTCATGCCCTACCCGCACACAGGCTTTACAGTCACAGTAAAGAGACTGCACAGCCCTTAGCAATCGACCATCCACACCATACCCCGGCAACAGTTCCCACATTTTCTTCCTTACAACCTTATCAAATGCTTTCTCAAGATCCACAAAAGCACAGAAAATCTTCTGGTTAGCAGCCAGAAGCTTCTCCGTGATCATGTGGAGAGAAAACATTTGATCCGTGCATCCTCTTCCAGGTCTAAATCCGCATTGTGCCTCCTATAGAAATCTTTCCGATTTCTCTTGCATCCTACGTGGCAAAACCTTCGAGTAAACTTTACTTGCTAAACTGGTCAAGCCGATCGCCCGATAGCACCCGCAGTCAAAATGTGAACCTTTACCTTTATATAAAGGCACAATGACTGCGGATCGCCAATCATCCGGGACATCCCCCGTCCGCCAGCACAAATTGCACTTGAATTTGTATTTTTGCAGATGCAGATGGCAGATGAAAGCTGTCCCAGATGCGAGGCCCACCATACTTGACCATTTCAGCAGTAACTCTGTCTAGTCCCGCAGCCTTACCACATTTCAAACTTCGAATCGCACGTTCAATCTCTTTCATCCTGATGACCTCAGTGTCATCGAGGTCCGGCTCTGGCGTACCAGTCACGGCGTCATCCCCGGATCCCTCACTAAGATCATCACACGCATACATTTCTCTATAAAATTCGCTCCATCGCTGCATGACGTCCGATTTTTCTGAGAGGACGTCATTAGTTCTCGAAAGCACTTTGTTCATTCTTAAGGCCGTCGCACCACTTCGGGTCCTTCCAACCTCTTTCCAGAAGAGTTTGGAGTTCTCCTTGAAGTTTTGCGACAACCTTTCGTCCGCTTCCATTCTACACCTTTCACGCACTTCCTCAATCAGTGCTTTCGTGTGAACTTTCTGCAGCCTATATCTTTCTTTCATCTTCTCTCTCATATCCTTATCATTACTAGAGGCCAAGTAGTCTAACCATGCTTTCTTCTTCTTCTTTACAGCTTCTTTCACTTCATCATTCCACCATGCATCTCTTCTTTTACTACTGCCTCTTTTTATTGTTCCACACACTTCTTCCGCTGCACTTACCATTCCATCCCTAAGGTTCTGCCAAGTTCTTTCTACACATTCTTTTCTGCCATCGATGGTGTCAAGCTTTTCGGCTACCCTCGCATGATATTTGTCCCTAGTATCCGCTTCCTGAAGCTTCCAGCTTCGGATGCGACAGACCGACTGTGGTTCTGTTACTGCCGTCCGGTAGCGCCAACCCGCGAACAGACCCCTAAATCTAGTAATCACTAGATAGTGATCCGTTCCCAGGTCAGCACCCCTGAACACTCGCGTATCCATCACCTGTTTTCGCAGTCGGTCATCCACCAGGAACAAATCAATCATACTTCTCTCATTCTTTCGTTCTCTAGTATACATATGGATTTTCTTGTGATTAAACATAGTGTTTGTCACAAGAAGACCCTTTTCCTTGCACACCGCCAGTATAAGCTTGCCAGCATCATTAACCCTTTTATCGCCAAACTTTCCAAGTACCGACTCGTACCCTGGTCGAGCGGTACCAACCCATCCATTCAAATCACCACATACAATTCTTTCGTTTCCCCTAGCCAAATCTAGAACTTCTCTTACATTCTCCCAAAACTCCTCCAGCTCAGCCCTGGACGACGAAGCTACCGGCGCATAAACAGCCAAAAGGAATAACTTCGTCAGTCCCAATTTAAAGCGAACCCAGAGAAGTCTTGAGTTCACAACCTTATATTCAGTCATAACATCGACCAACCGAGAAGACAGCAGCACCCCCACTCCCTGGCAGGCGTTCTCGCTCTCCGGGACTCCTGACTATAGAGCTAACGCCCCGCCAGGGAGCTCTTCAGTACCACTGCCCTTCCGTTTGGTCTCCGACATACACACGACATCTAATTCTCTTTCTTTCATTATTTCGATCAACTCATTCGTCTTATCTCTCATGCCTCCTCTAACATTCCACGTGCCAACTCTGCACTCTGTCCTCCACCTTCCGCCGTGTCGGGCTGTGCGTGACGGGTGGCGGTCCCCATCGCCGCTTTGCACGCTGCATTCCACACCAACGGGGACGAGCTGGTGTGCGTCGCCTTGGGGGGACGCCCTAACCCTCGTTGGCAAGGTGCGCAGCTAGTAGAATTGCAGCCCTGAAAAGGGCTGGCAGGGGTCGCGACGAGCACGCTTCTACAATGACGCGTAAATATAAAAAATCATTATATAATTAATATAATAAATATCTATTTTCCAGTAATTTATTTAATCCTAAAGAAAATTGATAGAAGCATGAGTTTAATTCAAAATTTCAATCATATTTCTCCAGAAATAAAGCTGTCAGAGCGGTAGTGATAAACCTGTTTTAAAAACAAGAATTGATAAATTTTTATGCCATGTTGCCAAATTATATAGGTATCTTAAACCCCCAAATTGCTATATTTAATATAAAACATGTCTTCGTGTATTACCTAGACACCTAGATTTACATACTTACTAAACTCGAGTATTAAAAATACTCGAATATTTAAAAAAAACTGACATCTTAAAATACCTCTAAAAATGTTCTAAATTTATCTTTATATACAAAATCCTGGATTAAGCTTCTTTACCTATAAAATTTGGGAAATCCTTTTATCATTGCATTGTCATATTTCCTTGCTTTTATGCAATGTCGGTGATTTATGCAACAAAATGTTAAATAGTAAAGTATACCTGCGCTTTTCAAATGTTCCATTGGAAGCTAACCAACAGAAACAATCAGACATTCTGTTGTATTTGTGTGATTTGCAGAAAGATTTGTTTCACAACTTCTAATATTGATCAAAATTAGGCCCACCTCCAAATGTTTTGCCTAAGGATTCAAATCACTGATAACTTTACCCTCAAGTAATCTCGGAAAATTACTTGACTCACAGTCAGTGCGCTTATACCAGCGACGTCGACAAATTTGAGTTCCACAGACTTTCATGTTAGAAAAGTGCTGCTAGTTGTCACAGTTGTCTGAGCGATGAAACAGAAACAGAAAGAGAAATAGACAAATAAATAGATGTCATCCGAAAGGCCCTACTCTTTCAAAATGTTACCTCAGTTTAAGTGCTATATGGAATATTTACGCCACAAGACGCGACGTTATGACTTTGGTCCCTTGAGAGAGAACCAAGGCTTGGGAAACACTTGGGAAACCTTTTATCTCATTCTTAAGACCCGGGACGGTACCAGAGGCCGCTGATAGATTACTACATATGTATGACATTTGTTGTAGAGACTATCGGTCTGTGGATTCCATTTTCGGTGAAATTCCTAAACAAGCTGTATCAGCGACTTGTCGTCACCGCTACAGATAACACGGGTAGTTTTTTTTTCTTCCCTAAAGGCTAAATACCCTATCTTAATTTACGAAACTGTAGCGTATCACCGCGAACAGTTCTACAGTAGACAGACCGTTTTCTAAGTATTAAATAAATGACTACCTTTGGTCTAGTGGTTGTAAACGCGATTGATGATAATGAGGTCGAGCCAAAAAATTGTTATTGTATTATTTCTCTGTTGAGAAATTCTCAGTAGTTGCCCGGAGTCAGGAAGTTGGCGGTGTTTCACCCCTTTGCCTGGGAAAACACGTAGAGCTATCCCACGCCTAATCTCTCTTTGGTCTACCGTCCCACCGGATTCTGAGAGTGAGTACAACACATCAAGGACAACTGGAAGAATGGGAAGCCGACGTCATTTTCGTGTTGTATGCGGACGACATCGCATACTTCACGTCGTACAAGAAAACAGTGATTGCAGCCAAGAGGATATAGCGGCTGCTCGACCTCGACTCAACTCCCACATGGCTGGACAGATGGCAGATGTCAATCAACATTGGGGAAACATCAGCCATAATCACTAACAGCCTAGTGCACTTGCCGGCCCCACTCAAATTGAGCGGTCAAGACGACGTTGAAGACGAATGTAACTGGGCTGGGCTGCCAAATAGATCACTCGTTACGACTGGTCTCCCAAGTTGACCAAGTTTCGATAGACACGAGCTGACCCTCTTACGATGATCCGCTGACAATCTTATACCCTACACTGTTAACGTCGTTACGACTAAAGATCAAGATCGGTATAGATATATAAGACCTACATCCGCTCACTGCGCTCATATCACCCACGCAGAAGGAAAGAAACAATCTCAACAAACCTTAGCACTTCGTATCACCGTGGGAGCATGTTGATACGTCAGGAATGATGTCATCCCAGCGAACTTAAAGATGGAAACAGTTGAGGACTTTATAAACCACCTGGCAAGAAGGATCTACCACCACGCCGATAATGGGCCGCACACGCACCTAAACAACTTGACCCTCCTTCATGCTCGTACTCTTGATGGTCAACTACTCCCAAGAGTACTCCTGAAATCACCGCTGATTATTGTAGAGTCGGAAAGCGATGGAACCAACTAAAAGAGAAGGCAACAACATCTACACAAATCTACCATGTCCAACACTAATGAAGAAACGAGAAAAACAAAAGAATTCTTTTGTTTTTCTCGTCATCTTAAGATGAATAGAAAGCATAACTTCTACAAATTTGTCCATCAGTGAAGTACATAAGAACCGTTACCCCCTGAGATAATATCCTTGGCAGAGGTTAGTCTCGAGACCCGATACCTGCGGGTTTCACTACCCCTTGAAGACTTACTGACGTGGGAAATTGAGAATGCATCTGTGTTTGCGCATACACTCGGGCGCCATAATCCTATCCTGCACAAATGGCTAGTCTCCGTTGAGACTCAACGTCAATATTACGAGAATATTATCTATATCTATACAAATAAATAAAATTGAAGTGTCTGTTTGTAATTTCAAAATAACCTCTTTTTACTAAAGGTGTATGAAAGTATATACGTTACTTTTAACAAAAAACCATTTTAAAAATTTTTGTTCGTCTGTCTGTTTGTTCCGGCTAATCTCCGAAATAGCTGGTCCGATTTTGACGGGATTTTCACTTGCAGATAGAGGATGTTATGTAACTAAGGATACTTTTATTTTAAAAAAAATAATTAAGGTACCGCGCAAAAAAACCATAACCCATGAAATCCAACCGTAATTAATTCCACGTGGACGAAATCGCGGAGAACAGCTAGTTATTAAATAAATTTACATTTATCCTTACGTACATGATGTTTTATAAAAATAAACAACGATGGAAATGTCAATATGTTAGTCTGCTTGAAAAAGTTGCGTAGCGACTCGAGAAGGCCCAAATTATAGACTGCCCGTATCGATTGCTTTTGCAAAATGAATATTGCTTCCAATCTAGCTGCAGATCTTCGCAGTTATATATCGTAGACATTATTTATATTAAGATAATGTAGAGGTAAACAAGGTAAACTAATTTAGCTGAAGAAACGGCTTTCTAATCCTTCTAATAGCGAAAACTGCGACCTTAATTTCGGAGGTATATAAGTGCTCTCACTGGAGCTTTGAATGTACAGAAATTCCTAGAAATTGGAACATCCGAAATCTTAATTATTATTTCATCAATCAATTACATTTTGGAGAGAATGAGACAGTTTAAATTGTAAACACTTTTGTTTTTTCTGCATTTAAAAGCAAATAAGTACTTGGTTAGACCGTCCCAGTAAGAAAATTCATTTAATTAAGGTAATGATGAGGTATCATCAGCAAAAAGAACCATCAACATATAAGAAAGATCATTTATCTTGAGCACAAACAAAAAAGGACCAAGTATGGATCCTTGAGGGACACCAAATTTTATCACACATGCTGATGACATGATAAAATATTACCCTGCTGAGTCTATGAATAATGCTTTTCAACAATTCATTGACTCCCATCCCCGGGGTTTCTAAAGCAGAGACATCACTGATGATAATCATCTTTGATGCGACAATAATAGCCAGTACTTTAATAAAATAAATTTATATAAGATACTAACTGGTACCCGGCGCATTGCTGCCGTAAATAAAATATTTGTGGTAATAAATTATATAAAAATTTGGAAGGGTTATATTCTTTAATTATGAATGATAATTAAAGAATTAAACTAAACAAACATTCATTGAAATCATACAATTAGTATAGTATATTCTATGATTGAAATTGAATGACATATTATGACCTTCAAATATGTATGTTGGTAAGACACGCGCGCCACCTACTGTAATTTAATTGTACCATACCTATAACATTCGCGCACATAGATAATATACTATATAGGGCATTCGCGCAAGTGCAAGCACGATATGGTAGCATATAAACTACGAATAATCAAAAATTCATTTTTATACATTAAATATAAGATATATAATATACATATACATAAAGAATTGCTTTAATTTCATAAGTTTCAATAAAATGTTCTGATGGTTATCAAATCAGTAACTGTTGTTTACACCATTTTAGGCTATTGTGCTGAAAAAAAATTCTTCAAATTTAAAAAATATAACAAATTTTAATTTGCACTGTTTATTCTTAAATAAAATTAAAAAAAATTACCTCTTCTATAATTATCCAGTATAATTCAGAACTTTAATATAATACAAAGAATATTTCCATAAAAAGAGGTTGAGAAATATTATGTAAACACAAAGTTTTAAAACCACAAAATAAACACTGCTTATGTTTGTATATCTGATCTGAAAAAATAGTAGCATCTATGAATAGGTAATTTTTAGTGTTAAATTATAATATACTACCATAAGGTAATTTTTAGATTTCAATTGTAGTACAAACTGCCAATTCGACATGAAAAGTATTACAAAAATTTGTTAAATGCACATACATCTTTAATTAAATTTTACATCTTTCATGAATACTGGTATATGGTATATGAACTTTTGGTATATTATCTCAACATCCAATGAAATATTACAGACCTGCATTAGTGATAATTTTAATACTAACAATATACAATTAATTCAAATTCCAAAAAAATATTACTATCATTGTTTCATAATAATCATCACCTGCCCATACAGAAACTTATGCTTACCAACATTTTTATGTGTAATAGCCTAGCAAAAGATTTTATAAGCTGAAATTATTTTAATTTCTTTTAAAACCCTATTGCATTAATATTGTCAAACCACAATATCTATACAAATAAATAAAATTGAAGTGTCTGTTTGTAATGTCAAAATAACAGCTTTTTACTAAATGCATATGAAAGAATTTGTTACTTATAAGAAAAAAACAATTTTAAAAAATTTTGTTCTGGCTAATCTCTGAAACAACTGGACCTATTTTGACGGGACTTTCACTGGCATAAAGCTGATATTATAAGGAGTAACTTAGGCTACTTTATTTTAGAAAAAGAGTTAGGGTATCGCACAAAAATTAAAACCCATTAAATCCAATTGTAATAAATTCCATGCAGACAAAGTCAGAGGGAACAGCTAGTAATAAATACAACACTATAATTCAGGCTGTAACAGGATGCTTCTTAATAATTGGATATTATCATATCATTTAAATACTACTATATATGTCCCACTGCTGAGCACAGGCCTCCTCTAATTTCTGAGAAGGTTTTTAGGGCAAGGAAATGTCCGACGCGCTGCCCCAATTCGTGTTGGCGAACTTCACACATCATCGAAATATTTTTTCTTATTTCTCACAATGTTTTCTTTACCGCCGATCATATGGTAAACCAGCACTTAAATTGCAATTAACAATTTCATTGGTGCCAGTGGGGATCAAACCTTGTTTGAATACTTTGAAATTTACAGCAAGCGTGTAGCCCCTGAGCTACCATGGCTCATATTATACATTCATTCATTACAGCCTATTAAAGGTCAACTGCTGAACATAAGCCTCCCCCATCTTGCATGGGCGATATTTGCTATAGTTGCCATGCTTAGCAGGTCAGTTGACAACTGCAGTTTTCTTTTATTATTGTTATCAAGGAGATGATGCTGCCATCTCCTGTTTCTGTCTCCTAACATTGTCTCTTACGACTCCCATGAAATTATATGAGGTAGTGGGTTTACAACGCTACATCAAAACTATGTTATGGTATTATACCAAAATCCATACAAAAGTTTATCATGTCATAAAGTACTATTCTGTTGGTGAGCATCTGCCTCAATTTGATGCTAAACACTGGTCAAATATAGATTGTGGCAGCTTCAGTTTGGGAATCACCGAAAACATTTGAATGATAAAATTTGCAATGAAAGCTTGTACTTAAAATAAAATTTAAGCTTACTAAGTTAATTGTTAGTATCTATGCCAAATATTACACTGCAGTTCCTACCTAATGCTTGTTTGAAATTCGTAAGTCATTGTTCATGTCCCTTTATTCAAAAATAATCATAGTAAAAATATTTAATACCATTATTTACATTGTACTGTCAACTGTATAAAACCCCCTTTAACATGTTATAAAATAGTTACCGTCATTAAAAAAAATTATGATTATCAATGAATAATGGGGCCATACACTAATACCTAGTAACATTATATGTTACAAACCATGCAACCTACATGAAAAAGGGCAAAGCCAGTTATACATGTATTAGGAAACCAAATCAGGTTCAGGTTCTTCCGTTGAAAGTGTTCGGGGAGGTGTTGTGTGAGTGTTCAACTGGGAGAACACCTCTTTTTCTCCCAAAGCTAAAGGATCAGGTTGTGCTGCTGGTGAAGGAACATACACCATCATAGGCGAGGGTGAGACAGGTCGTACAATACCTGCACCAGTTGCTTCTTGTTCCTCCAGGAACCTATCCATATAATCTGTATGACCTGGATGCAAAGTATACTTTTTCTTTTCTAACCTTGTCTTATTTGCAAATATATCATGTCTCTCTGTCTTTTTCCAAATGTAATAGAATTGTACAAGTTCACCAACAGATCTCGTACGGACCTTTTGCTGTCTAATTTGATGAAAATCTTTACCATGAGCTTTAATACCATTTTCAAAGTTACGGCACTCTTCTTCTGACCATACACTAGCGTGTGCTGGAGTTTGGGCCGATATACGTCTTCTTCTTAAAGCCTCTTCAACATTGTGACCACACTGCTGTAATAAAAATAAGGCTTCTTCGTCGTCGCGGAGTTGTTTTCCTCTTGGAACTGCATCCACACCGGAACCTGAGTTCATTGCACAAATTTTCCTCATATAATCTTCAATTACTTTTTCTTCTAAAACACTGGGATTCCATAGTAATTTATCTTCATTTTCATAAGGGAGGGCATCATCGTAACTGCATAAGCCTTCTGGTATAGCTGCTTGATAATCACTTCCAACCATAATTGTCTTCTTCCAATCATCCTCATCAGGGCTATAATCACAATCATCTTCCTCTTCAGAAGGTGGCCGAGAACCCGATCTCAGGCACCTAGTTGCCTCGGGACTAGCAGTTTCACTATATAATTGCTGTAATGCAGACTCCGGCTTTTGATTTTCTTCTTGCATCACTTCAGGTGCCTGTTCAGCAATAGGCTTCTCCATATTTCTGTTATAACCATATAAAGCTAAAAGATCTTCTAAGGGCATATCACCTTCTCTTTGAAGACTGTTCAGTTCCGCTTTCGGATCCTGATGCTCTCCAGCCGCCAAAGCTTCTTCTTCGTCTAATGTTCTTTCGTCGTCGAAATCATTGACCATCATATCAATCGTGGGCTCAAATAGAGACTTGTCGTTACCCACGTCCATACTGGCATCATGCTCGTTTACACTGGCTACCAGTGCGCAATCTGACATGACTATCACCAACAATCACGATGATCGTACCACCAAAACATGACAAATTATTAGTGTATATACTTTTCTTTTAAATTCTTTAGTGTAAAAATTAATAGAATACATTACAATTAACGCATACCGTGCGTTACCTTAGTGAATAGGAAAACAAAAATATTTTGACATGGATAACTAAGTTGAGATAGCAAGCATAGATAAATATATATGTAGCAAGCTGTCAAGCAGATTTTTTTTTGGAGTTTATGGCCTGGTATCTAGACCTTTAGGCCAAGTCTTAAGTATTTTTATTCGGTTTATTGTAATTTCCCCACTCCTTCATAGTATACTGCTTCACAATATGTTGATGCGTCACATTGTGCAGTTCTTGGGAGATTTTGGCGGCAACTTGATCCAGCAGACAGCTGATAGTTGGCGATGGTATCTAAAGGTGCCTATGCAAACAAACAGCTTATCTTGAGAATCCATCACCATCAGAGCACTTGTTTCACTGTTTCCACTAATAGTTCACATGCGTAGACACTTAATACACAAAATTGCAACACTTTTACATATCAAAGTCCACTTCAAACCATTATTTAAACAATAATACAGGAGCAGCAAACCGCCGCCGGTAAATTTCCCGCCAAAACTCCTGTCAAGCAGATGAGTAGAATCAGTATGACCAGGTTTTATTTGACAAATCTACTAACTCTGCCATTTTCTACGCTACATTTTATTTATTTGTATTACATTATGTATATCACTTTATTGCATTTATTACAAATATTAAGCGTATGAATTTAGTTAACACAATACGTATTACTAATAAATAAAATAATCCTAACGCTTTTTGCGAATCATACCATCTTAATTTATGAATGTTAAATTAGAAGTTGCGACATCAACAAACAATAAACAGTTTCAACAAATCAAGTAAATAAAAGTATATTCAAAAGTACTTACTTAAGTAGTTGTAGGAGAAAAACAAATATACAATTGTGTAAGATGATAAAAATCTACCTATAAAGTACCCGAAAATCGACAATATTTTTGTGTTTAGATGTAGTCATGTGTTTTTTTAATTAAGCTTTATTCAAGACATATTAATTATATGCTTTGCAATAAGCACTGAATGTATCCTTTTTTAATCTCCCGATCCATACAATCATTTTGATCATATTTTCGCTATATAATTGATGCAAAACACAATATACTTTTACGTAAGTTTCAGAATAAAATAAAATGTAAAACACTATTTGCATTATTATGAAATAATAACGGGCCGGCTCATACACTTCATTTTAAACTTTGAATTTAAAATAAAAATAAAATTCTTACTACGAAGCAAAATACACATTAGCTAGTTTAATAAGTTCAACATTCACAAGGCTCCTTGAAAGAGAAGCAAGGCAATCCCCTGATTGTGTTTGTAAGTCTAATATTACAAGGACTAATAATACAACAAAAACTATAAAAAACATTTTCAACTATCAAGATATTGTTTTTGAGGGCCCAAATCTACTAAAAAGGTGAAAAACGAAATCTGGTCACCCTGAGAAGAATTATCAAATGTCATCATTTTGTTAAATGGCAAAGTGATCTTGTCTATACAGCCTAGATTTTTAGACAAAGTCACAATGACTTTGTCTAAAAATCTTGGGATTTGTATCAAAATCAAAAAATTCGTTACATCGTTCCGCTAATAGCTTACATGGAACACAATTTACAAAAAGGTAATTAAAAGCTTTTAAATTCCAGCCAAAACTCGAGTCATCATAAAAGTTAAACAATCTTAGAACCCAAGGAATTTAACAAAAGTCAAGTACGAAAGTCATCCAGCATTTGAATGATGCTGTCGATACGTCTCTTAGTTTTATTTTTGTTAATTTTGATAAAAAAATGGTCAAGTAGATGCAGGATTTCTTAATGTGTAAGGAAGAAGATATTATTTGTTTATATTAGAATCGTAGTTGGTTATGTATTATACTAATTGGCTACTTGGCATACTAAATTACTAAAAACTTGACACTTTTTACGAAAAAAAAACTGTTTACAAGTATCACAAGTTAATCGATTATTAGTTTTGGATCGTTTTTATTTTGAACTTAAAATTATTTTATTCCGCTGTATCCTACGCAATTATTTGAATGCGACGATTACGCTAGTCTTCTATGAGAGCGTGGTGTTTTCTATATAGTGATTTAAGTGCAACCTATCAGCATATTCGGGAGTTAACGTAATCGGGAGTAATCTGCAACAAAAAGATCTTACTTACGAATTAACGTTGAACTGCTTTTATTCTACATGGCATTTATATATGGTTGACTAAACAGAAGAACTGTATTCGAGTATACTTTGCACCAGTGAAAAATACAATAAAACACAAAAATGACTTTTGCAATGTTTGGTGATACGCAGTACAAACGTTAACAATTTATTTGCCTTGCTTGTACTATGACCTATGACTATGTAATGTGAAAGAAGTGTCAAATATTATTCCGAGGTCACGAACAATTTTCACACGTTGAGTTCCATCGGGGTTGTAGCAATAAAGTATTTGCTTTTTATTTTTTTTTGAAAATATATTATTACCTGACATTCTTTTACGTTTGCTAAAGAAGAAGGCACTGAATTCGGGATCGACTGATACCTCCCTCAAAATATGAATATATTTGTATCTTTTTAGTTTGTTGAAATCGTCTTTAGCTTTTTATGAAAAGCTATTTTTTACTTCACGATTTGACTTATTAGCATTCTGTGATGGGTTTTGTAAACTAAATACAAATCATACTAGACTGTATAATTTAAGACCTTTGCCTGCCTTAATTTCCGAATCGTATTCGTAACAACAATAAATAAAACGTCAAACGTCATTTTGTGAGTTTGTGACTGATAGGTACCATTTTAGCAGCGGAGAATTTTTATCCAAATATCCACTAACTATTATCACTCTATCAGGATGTTATGCCATAATTTTGAATTTGTTGATTAATTTACTTTGCTTCCGACTGTAATTCAACTACAATGCTACGAAGTTTGTTTGTGCTTATTGTAACGATTGTCAAAGTGTCATTTAGCTTTTCAGATGTTGGAAAATGGGATTTACCGCTGAACGGGGTAAGATTTTTATTTCACGAATAAACTACTTAAAATTTTCTGCTACCTATATAATTAACCATCAGTCGAAGTTTTAATCATAAGTTGTATTCTTTTACATTATAAAATGATTCATAGCAGTTGTAGATAAGTTCAGTGTCCTGATAATAGTTATCTTTATTTCGCTGAGGAAGAAAAAGTAGAAACGGGAAAGGTGTTGGGCCCTGGAAGTGGTCATCGCTCCGTGTGGTAACACGGTGCTGGTCTACATAGAAGGGAGTAGTTTGAATATGTCGATTTAGGCTTCGGTTAGTTACGCTTGTGGTGCGACAATAGTGGCACTGCACAACACCCACTTTCTCAGACAAGAGGTTGATGTTGCTGCGAAAAGTGCAAGAGCCATGCTGAACATGCACAGAGAGTAGTAAGAAGGAGCAGGAACTGTTATTCCAATGCTGCACTTAAAAATGTTTGGTACGACTTTCTATTGACGTCAGTGGAGTTTGGTGTTGATACGTATTTTTACAGAAAGATTACACTATTATAAGCACACACACAAAGTCTCATTATACGGAAACGCGTAATTTTTGAGAAAAGAATAATTGAAAATCAATTATTCTTGCAATGTTTATGTCTAATCTGCTAATAAACTGGCGCCATTTTGTAATGTCATTGTCGACGTCAATGGGGATGTCGATTCTTTCCGAAAAAGGTCGATTTTTAAATCGATTCAAATCGTAAGTGGATGTATCGATTCCCAAAAAATCGATTTCTAAAATATCGATATTTTTTTCATGTTTGCATTCATAATGTAAATATAAATCCATTTTATGAGAAAAAAATCCCCTTCATCATAAAAAAATAAGGGGACTGATTCATAAGGATTTCTGTATCTATTTTGAGACTGCTACGTCTCCGGCGCTGCGGGAAGAGCAACCTCTACGCCTTAGCGTAACAAATCGCAGGCATCGGACGAGCCGGAGCGGCTGAGGCTGGTCGCCGAAGGCGACCAACAAGCCGAAGCTGCGGAGGCGAGCAGCGGCGCAGGCTGCTCCCCCTACGCGCTTCCGGCTCTATAAAACCACTCTAGGGGTAGGACAGACTCGTACCAGGTGGAGTCGGGGTCAATCAATTCGGTTCTTTGACATAAGTTGAACCTAACCTATTTTATTTGTTACCTGCCCTAATAGGTACTGTTAAATAAAACAAATTTCAATAAGAGATCATTTATCATGGTATCTTTCTTGTTTTTCATAAAATGGGTTTATATTTACATTATAAATAGAAACATTAAAAAAATATAGATATTTTAGAAATCGATTTTTTGTGAACCGATACATAAGCTTACGATTTGAATCGATTTAAAAATCGACCTTTTTCGGAAAGAATCGACATCCCTATTGACGTCGACAATGACATTACAAAATGGCGCCAGTTTATTAGCAGATTAGACATAAACATTGCAAGAATAATTGATTTTCAATTATTCTTTTCTCAAAAATTACGCGTTTCCGTATATTGAGACTTTGTGTGTGTGCTTATAATAGTGTAATCTTTCTGTAAAAATACGTATCAACACCAAACTCCACTGACGTCAATGGAAAGCTAAGCCAAATGTTTAGTTAGGCTCGCTTGCAGGAGCTGAAGATGACAGACAATCATTATTATTGCTCCACGGGGCAAGGTGTTAGGTCCAGGGAGCTGTCATACTCTATGTGGAAGTATGGAGCTATTCTATATATAAAAGAGTAGTTTAGAAATGTAGAAATGTTGGTAGCATGATTTAGGCTTCTGTTTGTTTTGCCTGTGGCTTAACAATCGTGCCACTAGAGTTGTATTTAATATACTATTTTATTACTCTGCTATTCTACTCATATATGCACAAAGTTGATGTATTCCTCTTGATGTTTGTGTGCTTGGAAATCCTATTAAATGTAGCTATCTTTTGATTTCAGAATTTTTGCGAATTTACCATAGCTAAGTCGCTATTTAAAGATGCAGAATTACGAGTGGTTTGTGAGTAATATCTGTTTTAAATTTTTGTTGTTAAATGTATAATAACTGGTTTTGAGATCATAATTTTTTATTTTAATTATAAATAAGTATAAAAATAATATGTAAATAATTACATGATGTTAAAGCAAAAATCTCTTTATTGGAAATCAAAATTGTAACATACAATATTTGCTGTAAGAAGAGTTACAGATTCCAGAAATTCCTCCTTTTTATTAAGTAATTTCTTTCTAATTGTGATCTGGCTGGTCCTTTGGGTTGGCTTTAGTAATCTGCAGCACGATTTAGGTGATCATTTTAGCTTTAGGTGATAGGCAATGATGCTATTGATTACCATCTAGCTGCTTTTTATGCTGGAAATCTTTAGTTTTCGAGATATCAATAATTATAGTTTTGAGGTTATAATCATTTAAAAATGATACGAAAACGAAATAATATAATTATTAGAGAGTCTGTCACTGTGGGGAGGTCAAGGGGGCTTATCTCAAGTGCCCCTGTGCAATTTCAGCTGCGTCGAAAAATTTAAAATTATTTTCTAAAAATATTAATAAATCACTAATAAATAAAAATATTAAAAAATACTTGAAACTGAACTTTTGTTGTTGTTGTTGTTTTTATTATTAGCTCGAGAGAGCAGGCAAAGGAACTATGCCATACAGCCTTGTCTTTTGTATTTTGAATATATAGAATTTCACTGCTTCACAATATGTTGATGCGTCACATTGTGCAGCCCTTGGGAGATTTTGACGGCAACTTGAGCCAGCAGACAGCTGACAGTTGGCAATGGTAGGTGGAAGTAATAAAATATGTTTATTTATTAAAGTAATTATAAAAGTTAACATTTTGGTGTTTTATTTGGTGCTAGAGCGAGCAAAGCGAGCTTGGGATTTGGGGCACCCCGACTTGGACAGGTTAGGTTAGAAGGGGATGGCTGGCCTCCATCCCCTTCATGGTTATTTTTTTATAAACCATCAAGAAATAGGAGTCCCGCAGCCTCCCTTGGCTGCGCCACGTGGAGTAGCGTTGAGCTACCCCAACTCTCTCCCCCCACAAATCAGGTTTATATTGTCAAAAACATTACGAAAACATAACCTCAAAACGAGATTTTGAAAAATTTATTTAAAAAAAAATTAAGCACGTCCGGCAGAAAATGGAAGTGGGGGGTGACTCTACAACTCCCCCCCTCCTGCCTCGCGCACTCGGCGACCATATATTCATGCCGCAGATTACTAAAGGAATACTGGTCCTTTCCTTTGCCCATTTCATTTCATCTATAGTCTTTATTTGTATTTTTTTTAAAATAATATATGTATTTGTGAATAATTTATATATATATATATATATATATATAATCACACTTGTTTGATTGGTTTCTAAATGAGTGAGATTTGGCAACTGACTAATGGTACTACAGTACAGTAGGGCCTCAATAATCCGAACACACAAAATTTACACTCTGTTCGGATTAATGAGGCCTTTGGATTATAGTATGTAGATATTTTAAAATGTATTTTTTGAAATTATTAAAGGTATAATTAAGTAATTGTAAAAAAAATCAAGTATATACTTAATACGTGTATATATTATATGTATGTACTTACTCACTTAGTACTTTGGTGACTGGTGTTTAATGACAAAGAAAATTCTTTGTTCCTCAATTTAAACAATAACTTTTTTCTTAATTGAAATAGCTACTTGAGCAGAGGGTCATTCGAATTATGGAGTGGATTATTAGGTGTTTGAATTTTATGAACCTTTATTACAATTAATTTTTTCCAAACAAAGGTTACTTATCAAAAATATTAGAAAAATATGCTACAGGCTTCTATTTCGTTCACCTCCTACACTATTTTTTTCTTTTCAGTATAAAATGTTATGCAGTTACTATTTGTAGTCCTTATCTTTTTACTCACACATAAAATTATATCTTTAAAATTATTTTAATTAATATTTCTTTCAGTGCACTGTATTGAGTCTGCAAATGTCACAGTTACCTATCAGTGGGAGCAGAGTCCTTGCTCGCCTGATTATTTCCACTACCATGAAAAGGTTCATTTAATTTACTGTCTATTTTAATTGAATTTTTATCAATCATATTATTTATATTAATAATGTGGTGACAAATACTTTGCTACAAAAGTTTATTCAGATTATAAATAATTAAAAGCTTGTATTACATTATAGAATGCAGTGTATTTTATTTGGTATTTTATTTCAGCATATTGTCGAATGTTCAAATCAGATGTACAGTGTGCCAGCGAGTGAATTGTTTAATACCAGTACAATGCAAGTAAAGAAGTACACATGCCACAGTAAAGAGTCTTCATTCCTTTATGATGAAAAAGAAAAAGTGTCTGATATTGCAAAAAAGCAGCCTGGCGTTTCCACATCTGTAAGTAATATATTTTTATTCAATTTAGTGACTTAAAAGGGATTTGGGTAAATTCTTTAAAAATTACATCATAAAAAAAGTATTCTGTGAATAAATTAACAAAATCAACAACATTTAATACCTATGGGAATTTACCAAATATCCAATATTAACTATTGACAAAGGCTTAGTTTAGTTTACGACGGGCTGTTTTCAGCAACTCCACGTCTATGCATGTATTTTACATGTAAAACCATGGCAAAGGCTTAAATTCTTTCTTGTATTTATCTGCCAGAAAGCAAATGTGTTATTTCTATCACTATCAATAATCAATATCACTAACATATTACAAGTTTACTGCTGAACAATAAAGAATTTATATTTAATTTAATATGTAATAACAATTTAGCATATTTAAAAAAAATATTTGTAGTTACAATAAAATTTGGTTCATTCATTTACTTGTTAGAGCTATTGTAGTTTAGGGGCTAAGCGATTGTCCCTTCATTGTACACAAGCACCCCGGGATCGATCCCGCTGTCATCAATGAGATTGTTAATCACAACTTTAAGTGCTCATTTACCCCATGTTCATGGGTTAATGAAAGTATCATGAGAAAACCTACATGTCTGAGGGAAAAATTTCACAGTCATGTAAAATCTGCCAACACACATTGCACACGCAGAAACGCTCTGCCCTAAAAACTTGGAGGAGATGTCTGTGCCCAGCAGTAAGACATATAGTTTGTTCACTAAGATAGTGTCGGTACACCCGGAGACGCACTTATTTGCTTTTGTTTTTTTTTATTGTGTTTGTTAAATAAATGTTTTTCTATTCTAAGAATAAAATAGAATACTATTGAGACTCGAGGCGCGAGACCGGGCGTGAGCGGGGGGAACACGCGCGGGGAGGAGAGGCCCGACAGCAATCCCTGTTGCCATCGGATGTTAGCGCTCGTAATGCAGTTTTAAACATTTAGCATTTGGCGCAAACATCCTGTGACTACAAATATTAACTATTCGTCAGTTTTTTTCTTTGATGTAACCATGAATAACCCTTCTGTAAATTACAATTAAAAGTTAAAACATAACTGCCTCAGTTTTCAATAAATGTTAGGCTTGTGCCCAACATTGTGTTCAAAATAATTAAATCATCCAATTTTAACCGACTGTACTGTAAAAAAAATGTACTACCTACACTATTTGGCAAGTAACTTTAAAAGATGGCGCGCTTAGTCTGGATTCCAAAATGGTATGACACTTTCTAATTGCTACTTCTTAATTGAGCAAAAAAAAAGTAATTTGTTAGTTTTAGATGCATTTGAAATAAAATTCAGTTGTTGGATTTCTTAGTTATGATTTTTATTAAATCAGATTTACAAAGTTTTACAACAAATGTTCGAACTGTTTGCCTTTAGCTGCAATGCAAGCTCTACATCTCTTTAAAAATGATCGCGTAACAAGACGGGCGTTACTTCTCGAGTTGATGTATTCAACGGCTTCTGCAATTCTTTGGCTTTGGGTTTAAGTCAGGTGAACGGGCAGTCCACGTATTATTTATATATTATACGGGTATTCTCGATTTAGAAACTCTTGTACTGCGAGAGCGTAATGCGCTGGGCAGCCATCTTGCTGATAACACATGCTGCCGTAAATGTTCAGTGGCACTTCTTTCAATAATTTTGGCAAATGGTTCTGCAGCTCGATTGAACCACTAAGTTTACCATTCAAAATTCCCGTCCACATATATACTTTAAACTATATGTGGTATCAAATTTGTATTTAACATGTGCCATTCGTGCAAATTGTTGTAAGAAAGTTAATATTTATAGTCACAGGCCTTGAAAGATCATCATAGATTGTCAGTTTTTGAGATTTATATTATTTTTGAATACTTATAATTTGAAAAGTAAGTTTTTTTATATATTTTTCTAATAACTGTCACGACTTGGCTTATTGCCCATTTCCGGTTTAACATTGATTTCTGCGACAGCCTGTATAATGGAAATGTCACTATTTCATAGACATGGACTTTTTTTTCATTATAGATCATCCATAAGAGACAGATGATTATATGGTCTGATGACAATCAATATATTTTAATTTAAGAGCTGCCGGTTACTTTAACTGCCATTATTATCCCTTTAATTATGAAGGTTATTGCAGTTCCTCACAATGTGCACCTTGAATACTTTTGATAACAGGGTTGTTAATTGATAGTGATTCATATCCTTTAAAATCAATCAAGTCACTTAAAAACTTTCATTATTTAGTGGCCTATTTATCTGCAGATATTTTATTAAAACATTGACATTTATCTTATCTTATATTTGAAATAACATGTTCATATTAATAACTAATAAGTAAAAATCAAAGTTCTTGCCAATAATCCTATCAATAGACTTACAAGTTACAATTCATTGCTTATCTTTAAGTCTTGATAAAGTGTATTAGGGGAAGAAAACAGACAAGTCTATAAATACAATTGAAGTGTCTGTTTACAATAGAAAAATGACAGCTGTTCACTAAATACATATGAAAGTGTATACGGTACTTATAACAAACGAACAATTTTTAAATTTTTTGTCTGTCTGTCTGTTTGTTCTGGCTAATCTCTGGAATTGGCTGGACAGATTTTGAAGGGATTTTCCCTGGCAGATAGCTGATGTTATAAGAAGTAACTTAGGCCACTTTTATTTTAGAAAAAGAATTAGGGTTCCGTGAAAAAAATTAAAACCCATAAAATCCAATCGTAATAAATTCCAGGCGGACTAAGTCACCGGGAACAGCTAGTAGGTTAATATAATTATGACCCTTTTTTTTCCATCCTCTAAGGTGAAAATGCGCCCATAGTCTACATATACTATGTATACAACATGTAATAAAAACCCTGTGGTTCCCGTTAAGTACGCTATCAAACCTATAGAAATAACTTTTTTAAAAAACTACTATATATTTTTTATTTTATTAAATATTTTTTTTAATTTTATGTGGTTTTATTACCTCTTACTGACACTAGCCGACGCTAAAGCTAAGTAAAGCGGGGTCTTTGACAATCCTCTTATCCCCAGACAATGCAGAGGTAATAAAACTACATACAATTTGCATACAATTTTTTTTTATAAAATAAAAAAAATATTGTTCGTGTTTTAATAAAAAAGTTATTTCTATACGTTTGAATAATGATCCTGATATATATTGTATACATTATTTTCTTTTATTAATTCATATAACTAGTCAGGTCATAAGTATTGTCACATTCTGTGACATTCTGAAAACTTTGAATATAACCAAAAGATTCGTTTATCGTACCATCAAACGATACAATGAAGACTCTAGTGTAGATGACAGGTCAAGAAGTGGTCGCCCTCGGTCTGTTAGGACTCCAGCAGTGATAAAAGCTGTGAAAGCGCGAATTCAAAGAAATCCCAAACGTAAGCAGAAATTGTTGGACCTTCAGATGGGGTTAAGCAGAACCACTGTGAAAAGGGTGTTAAATGAAGACTTAGGGCTTCGGGCATATCGAAAAAAAACAGGACATCGTTTGAATGCTCGTCTAATGGGCCTGAGACTGAAGAGATGCTACGCTTTCTTGAAGCGGTAGGCGGGAAAAAAATATCGGGAAATTATTTTTTCGGATGAAAAAATTTTTACCGTAGAAGAGAGCTACAACAAACAAAATGATAAGGTGTACGCACACAGTAGTGAAGAAGCGAGCAACCGTATTCCGCGTGTCCAACGAGGTCATTTTACATCCTCGCTCATGGTATGGTTGGGAGTTTCTTATTGGGGCTGAACAGAGGTAAATTTTTGTGAGAAAGGTGTAAAAACGAATGCAGTTGTGTCAAATATGATAATCAATAATCAAAATACAGTCCTGACGAACCTTGTGGAACTTGTTTCTCATACCATGTTCAATAACAGGCACTGGGTATTCCAACAAGATTCGGCGCCAGCTCATAGAGCGAAGAGCACACAAGACTGGCTGGCGGCGCGTGAAATCGACTTCATCCGGCACGAAGACTGGCCTTCCTCCAGTCCAGATTTGAATCCGTTAGATTAAAATATATGGCAAAACTTGGAGGAAAATGCGTGCTCAAAGCCTCATCCCAATTTGGAGTCACTCAAGACATCCTTGATTAAGGCAGCCGCCGATATTGACATGGACCTCGTTCGTGCTGCGATAGACGACTGGCCGCGCAGATTGAAGGCCTGTATTCAAAATCACGGAGGTCATTTTGAATAAACTTTAGTGTCATAAGAATCTATGTTTTGTTAAGTTCATTTTGGGTGTATAAATGGTTACATAATGAATAAACTTGTTTCAATTATTTTATATTAAACATGTGACAGAATTTATGACCTGACTAGGTATAATTGTTATGACCTTAATTACTGTTACATATTAATATCGTTTATAAAGAAATGGTGTATAATAACATTAAAACTTATGTGCACATATTTTATGACAAGGTGTAAGAGAATGATTAATTAAATAACTTAATACAAATTGATTCAAAGTAGCCTTCAATCTCACTATCTCTCAGATTAATTTTCTGTTTCCATGTGGAATTTAGCCATTGCTAGCTTTAAAGGTTTTTTGAGATATTATTTTTGGACTAACATTATGTACAGGCCGTGTCCTTTAGTAATGACCAATAGTACTCTATCGGGTTCGGATCAGGAAAGGAAAGAAAGCCCAGTACTTTTTCACAAAAGTGAAGCTTTCTGCCTACCAAAAGCATGTAAATTTTTTCCAACTAGTTGTAAGGCTTCTTTAGTGTTGTGAGCATACACTTTGTCATATTCTTTGTTATAGTGCTCTTAAATCGTAAAAAATTACGTCTGTAAAGGACACATTTCTGTGGCTACCACCAGTTTATCAAGTATTTTGATCTATCCACTCTCTTAAGCTGCAGGGACTGATTTAGAGCTTGTCCTGTGTATGGACAGAAAGCACCTAGCTTCAGGTCTTGTTTATTATTTCAGGACAAGGTACTTGTATGAATCTTGTTTTCACATGATAGTATTTTTTGTTTCGTTATATAAAAGTAAAGTAAATTTGCAGCCTATTTACGTCCCACTGCTGGGCATAGGCCTTCTCTCGTTTCTGAGAGGGTTTTCGTTATATAATTTCATCGAATTCTTACATAGTAGTCGTTCACAGCCTGTCTGATCCTAACAGAATGGGTATCTAATTTTTTATGGTCTTTGACAGGGGAATTGTTGGTATACCTGGCAATTGTGCTATGCACAAACACAAGGTTGATGCCTACCATTTGAAGTATCTTAAAAGTTATTAACGGACGTAATTTGAAAATGGTGATTAGAGTAATATGTAAAACCGCGGCTAATCAATCAAGGTTTCTTTCATAATAAATGCATTCATAATTTGAATTCAGACAAAAGAACTTATAAATTTGTAACATTAGTTATGGCTACATGTACATGAAACTACTTTATGTTGAACCACTGAGATATTTTTTTATATAGGATATGATATGGGCGACATATGAGCACACAGTCCACCTGATGATAAGTGGTTGCTGTGGCCCACAGACATTTATCCTCGATTACGAACCAAAATGTAGATGCGTTGTCACCAGTGAGGACTATGATGGAATGCCTCGTTTCCAGTAAAAAGGGTCTCCCGTTCTCTACACTCACCATACGAAACATAGCAGAGTTAAGCTACTATTTCACGTTGAATTCTGTGAGAGCGTGGTCCTTCCCCGGTCGAGCCGACTTAATAGTGCATACAACTATGCTACAATTATAGCTGCAACATGGCTCTACCACGTAATAAGTTAAAACATATAATTCACCATTTTTATGTATTAGCTTATTTTATCTTATGCCCTGTAATGCCTGTTCATGATTGTAAGTTGTGTATAGACTTTTTGACAGTGCTCGTAAAGATTTTGTTGGATTGCTGTCTCATCGGGCTATGAAAGTGAGGGAATAGAGAGTACACCTGTGCTTGCGCATATACTCTGGTGCTGTAATCCTGACCTCCTTTAAAGCTGGAGGCCGCCGACACCGTAATTCCGTCTGGAGGACACTATAGACTTACTATATTACGGTCGTATCATTTGCTTGTTTTTGAATTTTTGTTATTAATTGATAGAATGAAATATACTTATAAAGTAATACTGTAACTACTTTTGTATAGTATTTTATGTGATCCTATAGTTTATAGCAAAAGTTAAAGCTTAATGGGAGTTACTATCACTCAAGGCCATGCGACTATTGCAAATACAAATAACGAGTTCAATGTGAATTTAATTTATTGATAAGGGCCCCGGCCCCTGGCCCCATTTTGTTGTTCATGGTGTTTGACTTTCAGTTTAATAATGTGTACTGTAAATTTTATTTTATGCTACCGTTAAACAATGTGATTTTCTACATGACGATCATCCACTTCAGTTAATTCCATGACATGGAAAACGTTTTTAAATCGGAAACACGAATCATGTTCGATCCACTGTAGCACCAATGCAATCCTTACTACATGATTGACGGTGAAGGAAAACATAGTGTAATGAGAGTAGGTAAGAGGACATAGTGTAATGAGAGAAGGGCTCTTCCCAGCTGTGGTACATGCTTAAGCTATCGTTTACTCACTCAGAAATACATTAGCTCAATCAGCGACTGTTACTCCTTGATTTTCGGAACATTCCTGGGATATTTCTATGTGAATGTGTCTAATCTAATAGCTCAAATAATACAAAATTGCAGTTGTGAACCCTCCTAAGTGTGGCATCTATGTTATATATCCCTATGAGACACTCTATGGGGGAGGCCCATGTTTAGCAGTGGACTTTTGATAGGCCGTAATGCATTAAGGGTGTCAAATAAACAAACAGTCAATGAGGATTTTATAGGTGGTAGAGTCTTGTTGCAACTGTATTAGAAGTATAGTTGTAGCACTAATGGGTCGGCTCGACCGGGGATGGACAACACGCTCACAGAATACCAGCGTAAAATGGCAGTTTAACGCTGTTGTGTTTACGTATGGTGAGTGTAGGGAACCGAAGACCCTTTTAATGGAAACGAGGCATTCTATCTTAGTCCTCACGGGTGATAACGCATCTGCATTTTGATTCGTAGTCGGGGATAGATGTAGATATCTATAGGCCACAGCAACACTTACCATCTGGTGGACTGTGTGCTCGCTTGGCATTGGCATCCTTATCCTATAAAAAAATGGATACTGTGGTCAATAAATTAAGAATCAGAATGAATATGTGTTATTTCCGTAAGGACTAACATTTTTTCAGTATATAGGGTCTTCTGTTCTCTACACTCTATTACCTACTATATTGAGCGTATCACGCTATAACACGACTACCATGAAAGAATGTTATAATCTATAATATAAAAATGAATCGCTGAATGTGTTGCTAAGCGCAAATCTCGAGATCAGCTGAACCGATTTCGCTAATTTTTATTTTATAATATTCCTTGAAGTACGAAGATGGTTCTTACGGAGAGAAAAATTTAAGAAATTGCCTGAAAAAGTCTAAAAACAACACTATATTTCCATACAAAAGATTCGTAATAATACTTAAAAGTAAATTTAAACTTTAATACCATACCATAAAGTTTAAGTGTTAGTGGAAGGGTTCCGGGAAGGCAAAACAATTGAGTGACGTTAGTATCATATAAATATTAATGTCAATATTTTTCAATATTTATACGATGGTAACATTACTCAAAAACAAAATTAGGGTAAATTCCACGCGGGCGAATTCGCGGGGCACTGCTAGTTATTTAATATAAGTATTAAGCAAATTTTGTTTCTTAACTTTTTGTTTTCATTGGATTCTCATATGGAGTTATAGAGCTATAACAAATTGCTTTGATAATAAGATTAGGGTCAAGCAAAAAGATCCATCGGATATCCTGTATCCGGCGTATATCATCTATACATGGTATAAAATAAAGTCGCGTCCCGCCGTCTGTACGCTTAGATCTTTTAAACTACGCAAAAGATTTTGATGTGGTTTTCATCAGTATACAGAATTATTCAAGAGGACGGTTGATATGTATATGCATGCATATGTTGTAGAGATTCACAAATAACCCGTGCGAAGCCGGGGCGGATCGCTAGTATTTACATCAAATATACTCCAGACCGAATTTCGGTCACGGTGGCCAGTGGCAACGGAGACTAGCCATCGGCGCAGGACAGGATTTGTAGTGCCCAAGTGTATGCGCAACCACTGGTGCACTCTCTATTCCCTCATTGTCATAGTCCGATGGGACGGTAAACCGACACGACCGAAGAGAGATCAGGCACAGGCTTTACGTACTATCCGAGGCACGGGGGGTCAGACACCGCCAACTTCCTGACTCCGGCCAGCTACTGACAATTTCTTGATAGAAAAACTCAATAGGTAACTGATTTTTTTTTGGCCCGACTCGGGATTCGAACCTCATGGTCAGCAGTCGCACTACTACAACCACTAAACCAACAAGGCATTCATTTATTTACATAAAGATTAGTATCTATAATGGCTTGCATCCTTTTTTTTTCACAGAAAATGCCACCCCTGATTGTCGTGGAAAGAGAAGGCATATATGTACTAAGAATGATGGTGCGAACAAACACAGAAACTCCGTTGAATCTGTCTGTTGGTGTGGAGATGGTGGCGCCTACCGGTTATCTATCGGCAGCTATGTGGCCTCTATTACCTGTGAGTACTAAGGAGATACATTCTTAAACAGAAATAAGTTAGTTATTGATCTGAAATGTGTTTAAAAAAAATAAAACTGAAGTGACAAACAAGCTTTCGGTCTACCTGATGGTGGACCGAATGGAAACCTGCAGCCATCTTTTTGCAAGGAAGGCTGCAGGTGTGTTGTCGCTCTCTCGGGGATAACTCACCATCATCATTTGGTAATGACTTGGATTATTATTTGGATTGCATGCTCATTTATCCCTTTTATAAAAAAATGTTAATTAATGAATCGATTTTATTTAAAACTAAGGCGTGCTTATTATATATATATGTATGTATATATATATATATATATATATATGCAACCCATTCCGACATCATTGCAGCCCTTCATAAGTTCACTGCTGAATACAGACCTCCCACAAGTGGTGCAACAAATCACGGTTCTGAGCCACCTGCATCAACTTCCTGCATGTTTTAACAGGTCGTCACATTCGACAGGAAAATTTTATTTTCTATATTGTGTAATGAAAACTCGTAAATTAATAATAATATAGCAATAGTTTCTTTTCTTTTATTACAGTTCTTTGGTGTTATGTGTGGAGTATATACAATATTATGTACAGCATGGCTAATAGTGTGTGCATTACAATGGAGGGATCTCCTTAGGATACAGTATTGGATTGGTGGAGTCACACTGCTAGGCATGATCGAGAGTGCTACTTATTATGGAGTGTACTCCTCAATCAATAGAACTGGGTAAGTCACATTTTCTTACGGTGCGTAAATATTACATAACATAACATTGTTATATAACATGTTTCAGTAATGTGGAGATGGAATGTTATAAAACGCGTTATATCACATGACACAAATGTTATATAATGTTCGCGCCAAACGCTGTTGTCGGAATCGACGTCTAGGGGGCGCGGTGGGGTTGAGAACGCGTAAAGGTGCAGAGGAGTCGTCTGCTAGCTGTGCTAATGTCTGCACGCTGTCAATTTTTGTTAGGGAACTCGGAATAATTAGGCGCGGCCCGTAAATATACGGTCTAGGATTTGTGACGCTTATTCCTAGCTGGAGAGCTTCCCAGGGACTTATTGGGTCCGACTCAGAATCTGTATAAGTGCATTCGACAATATTAGCTAGTGCGGCCTTTGATATTCTAGAAATAACTGTTGCTACGCGAAACGGTAGTGACCTTTGACCTCCGTGTTCGTTTTGTGCGTTAATCTTATAACAAACGAGAGTTAGTGGCTTCTGTAAGTTAATTAATCGTACGATAGAGTTAATGGACTATCATCGTGACGAACGAGGAAAGTGACTGTGGAGAACGTCGAGGAAGGTTCCCTCAATTTGGAGCGGAGTCGACGCCCGGGCTGCTGCCGACGGCCAAGGTCTAGGTTCAATCACCATCAGTCACACCCAGATACACATCACATCACCTGATTTCCCTTGCACTACACAACCACATGCGACCTGACCGACTCCGGAGGGACGAGTCGCCTTGGATATAGGTAGGTAAGCTACGTCCAAATTCCTCCCGGTTGACTGGCCGTAGTATAGAACGCTCCCCCATATATTTTAGTGTAATTAGAGAGATTCCATGTGGCCACATTGAGGCCTGACCTACGTCTGCTCGGGAAGTCTTCTGCTCATGGGCCCCTGAGGATTTGACCCTTTAAGGGAGCAGCCGTAGGCCGTAACATATAACTAGAGAGTATTTTTCTCTAGTCAATAAACTAGGACGAACCCAGTTTTCTTCTTTTGTTATTTAAAAGTACAAGAGTTGCTGCAGCAGCTAGCAAAACGTCTTCTCGTGTCGACATTGTAAAAAGCACTGCAGAGCGACAAACGACAATGTCATATAACATTGTTATATTGCATTGTTATTCTAATGTGTAGAATTGTTATAAGTTGCAATATTGAAAAACAATGTAACATAATGTGGACGTGTTATAAAACAAAAGTCATACAACATGTTACTTAATCTGTACGCACCTTTATAAACCAAGTAGGTTTTAAAAAGTAGGTTCTCCATTCGACACTTATTTTGATCATCAAGGATAAAAAAAGATCCCAAAAATACCAATAAAGCAGTAGCATCTTTATATACAGGTATATGAGCAAAACAAGTTTTAAGTTGTTTGATTTCATTGAGTCTTAGTCCAAAATGATATATTCGTAAAAGACATCTTGCAGTTAAAAATTTCTTTGTCCTGTCATTATACGAATAGTATTCTTACCATATTATTATTTCAATAGTAACCTAGAATAAACCTGGAATGTAATAATATATAAATAAAGCTACCCTACAACGCTACAAATGCTTTTCCCCTCTGTTATAGTATTTTGTAACTAGTACCTTAAAACCAATTTTCATCAAATTTAAATGGTAATTAAGGTAAAGTCTATTTTTTAAACAGAAAAATTAAGATAACGTACCCAGTAAAAAGGATTATGTATTTTTTTCCAGGTACTTTAGTTCGGAAGTATACATGTTCGCCGAATGGGTGTCAGTAGCAAAGAGAGCGCTGGCTCGAATGTTAGTCATTATAGTCTCTCTAGGATTTGGTATTGTAAAGTAAGTGTTGCCATCACTAATTTCATAGACATTATCATCGACACTGTGAAGTTGTAGTTTAATATCTCTAAATCCCGGTCTAGCATCACATAATTGGTCTTATTGATCACCATCATAATCACCACCACCACCATCATCATCACTACGACCATCATACCCATCATCATCCCCACCACCACCGCCACCATTATCACCACTACCATCATCATCATGATCTGATGATCATCACCACCACCACCACCATCACCAGCACAGCCCTTTACAATTCCACTACTGAACATACAACTCCCTCAAGGAATGCCCTATAGCACACAATGCTGTGAAGTACATGTGTCCATGAAAATTTGCTTATACTTAATTTTTTGTAGTTTATTGGTAATTATCTTCAGGATTTAGTAAAAAGTAAGGGCTGTGATAATAAATCTATCTGACAAAAGTGTGTCAATAGACATGCATTTGTCAAGAGTTGCCCGTACTTATAATGCTGGGCAGACGATCGGACGGTTATCAGTTCACATCTGAGCAAAATTCCATTTTGGGCAATTTTATTTGCTACATTATTAGCCTGTGAATCTGTTCAGTCTACCAGTGGATATGGGCCTCTTACCTTATAGGAAGTTCCGCCACTCTTAGCATTGGCAGGCGGATCGGCGATAAATTAGATATATTACTGCTAATGCCCCACGTTACCTGGATAGTTATTTATATATGTACCGAGATGGTATACCGTCATCTATTTGCGACCACGAGATGCTGATTGGGGGCCTATTTGCGACCATGAGATGTTGTTTGGGGGCCTGACATCGAAAAATTTTGACCTCACAACCATCAGATGAGTGAAGTCGATGCTCTCAAACAGAAAAACAAAAATAGCGCTGTTTCAAATTTCGATCGAGGTTGCAACTACAAGAGGCTGTCCACAAGGAGCCTTTGGACTCTTGCGGTTGATCAACTATTGTACAAGATGGTAGACCTTCGCATTGACACACTAGGTTATGCTGATAACCTTGTGATCATTGCGAGGGGCTTTTGCCAAAGTACTTTATCATTAATCATACAAGGGGCTCTAAACACCATAAATGTGTAGGGATAATAGTTTATCAGTTAATGCTGATGAAACTGTTATAACCCTTTACCAAAAAGAGACGGTTGGACAAATTAGTACATTAGCACACCAAAACTCAATGGTAAAGAAGTACCATTATCCAAAAAGTTAAGTACTTGGGCGTAACAACCGACCTTAGCCCACGTATGACATAAGGCTAAAATTGCTGTAGGTACGTGCTGTCGTTTGGTCGGGAACAATTGTGACTTGCGTCAAAGTATGATCCTAAGGCTGTACAGCAGCATAGTGAGGCCGATTCTTACCTACGCCTCCAGTGTCTGGTGTAATAAGGCCAACCAAAGGACAACTGCGGACAGAATAATAATAATAATACAATAGTGTACAATGGACTGCCTGCTTAATGGCAATTAGAGCGATACGATCTTCGCCTGGAGCCGCTCTTAATGCACTTCTATGCGTAATACCCCTTGATGTTTATTTAGACAAGGTGGCGAAGGCTAGTTTGTATAGGATTAATGCCCAGTGTAGTTTGAGCTTGCTTTCCTATAGATTGAGATAAATGTTCGACTTTTTAAAAAAAAAATTAAGGAAACACCGGTTTTATGCATGATCTCAGATATCATGCGTACACCATACACTCCAGAGAAGACTGGCTGAATGGCCAAGTCATCTGTGAGGTCGGTAGCCTTATATGGTATACCGATGGGTTAAAAATAGACCTCGACGTAGGCTTTGGAATTTATGGGGAACGCCCCAAATTCAAACTTAGTATGAATTTGGGTAGATTCACCTCTATCTTCCAGGTAAAAATCTTCGTCATACTTCAGTGTGTGGAAATCAATCTGCAAAATCACTATGTGAACCATATAATCTATATAAATTCTGATAGTCAAGCAGTATTGCTAGCGCGGAGGTCAAGCTTGGTGAACTCGAAGTTAGTTGGAGACTGCCTGAACCGTCTATACGCCCTGGGATGTAACAACAGGGTCGTTTTAAGATGGGTTCCGGGTCACGCGGGTATTGTAGGCAATGGCTGGCCTCCTAGCTAGAGCTACATCTCTAATGCATTTATCTATAACATTTTACAATGTCTTAAGAAAAAAGGAAGATAGGCTTATAGGTCTAAAGGACTTCGGTAAAGCGTAGTCCTTTCTACCAGCCTTAGGTATAAATAGAACTTTGACAATTGTCCATCGTGCTGGAATATATCCCCATGTAAAACTTGCTCTGAAGATTTTCACCAGATAAGGATCATACTGGGACGCAAGCCCCAATTGCTCCCGACCAAACGACAGCACGTACCTAAAGCAATTTTAGCCTTATGTCATACGTGGCTAAGGTGAGAGTCCCACGTTAGTTTTTGGTCGATTGCTACGCCCAAGTACTTAAATTCAGTGGAGAATGGTACTTCTTTACCATTGAGTTTTGGTGTGCTAATGTACTAATTTGTCCAACCGTCTCTTTTTGGTAAAGGTTTTATCAGCATTAACTGATAAACTATTATCCCTAGGAAGAAGGATATCGATACCCCTCTGTAGATGGATGGGATTTATTCCATCCTCCCCGCTTGTCTTATATGGTTTAAATCGGGACAGCCCACTGCACCAAGTTTGGCCTTATTATCTTTGCAACCATACACCAGTCCTTATTACAAGGCCTTCATATGGCTCTCAAAGAGTTCAAGGCAAAAGTCTTATATGACCATGGGAAATGGGTCGACGCTAGTAACTCCAATGTTTCTGTTTCAATAGTAGTGAAGTTACCATCAGGCTTTTTAAGAAGCCTGATCTGATTAGGTTTAGCTGTCTATAGCATTTTGTGTAGTCTTGCACTGCGAGGCAAAGACTCAACTTCCTCGCATAGCTTCCTCCACGATGCTCTCTTAGCTTTCCTAATTTCTTTATTATATTCGGCACTATAAATATCCCATTCTTTGGTTTTATAGCCCTATTGAATAGTTTCCTGGTTTTTTCCCTAAGCTCCTTTAGCTTAGTGTTCCACCAAGGAACTTTTCGTATTGAGATCTTGGTTTTGAAGGAACAACTGGCCTCGAAGGCTTCACGTATACCTTCGGTTACTGTCTCCGTCGCCACCTCCAGACCTTCAATCGTTTTGATGCTTTTAGGAAACGTTTCCAAATTCCTCCTTAGGCTATCTCTGTAGACATCCCAGGAGGTCGCTTTTGGATCCCTAAAAGCAATAGTTTCATAAGTTGGTGATGCTCCAATCACAAACTTAATGTTTTGTGATCGGACATCGAGTTTTCACTGCTAACATGCCAGCCAGTAATCCGCCTGGATATGTTATTGGACGTTTATATCTAACACATCTTGCCCTAGCACGCGTTATAAAGGTTGGTGTACTACCTAAGTTTAGGCTTACCAGGCGATTGGATATGAGAAAGTCATAAAGTAACTCATCTCTTTCGTTGATGTTAGTGTTTCCGCAGGCTGTGTGGTGAGCATTAGCATCACATTACAAGTTCGGCGTTCTATTTTCGAGCGAACTCCGCCACTCGCTCTTATTCGATGGCCGGACGTCGTTGTTGCAGTACTCTGGAACAGCTAAAAGTTCAATATTTTTACTGTAGATTAAACAAGCTCTGGGTCTACTGTCTTTAGTATTGACTAAAATCTTACCGGCAGCCGACAGTCCCAGAACTTGACCGTTGGCCACCCAAGGCTCTTGCTATGTTATCCTCTGCAAAGCAAGCCTTCACCACGGCAGAAGCAGCTGCTTTTTTTTTTAAAACGTTACCCCCACACTAGGATTTTCTCCTGTGTCGTGGAGGCAGTTTACAAACATAAATTGCACAAGGACAAACATCCTGATAATAGCTGCTACATGGTGAAGATTTGCCTGGAGGACCCTCGTCCTACTCTTGGCGTTAGCCATTTATAGGCGTAGAGGGGTAGGGGTCGTTTTCACCTGCTGAGGACAAAGGCGTCCTTTACTGGCGTTCTTGACCCTATCCGTGCCTTTCGCTCTACCGCTCCCATCTCCCTTCCCCTTACCCTTGGCCGATACCAGCGGAGGCCTTCGGACCGAGGCGAGATCAGCGCCTTGGATTTCAGTCACTCTCGCTGATGACGTTCCAGTCTCACCTCGCGCGGTGGAGGGCTGGTAGGATTGAAGTTGGGTGGTTCAGTTTCCGTTACCTCGTCAGAGCCTCCCCTGACTTTAAAAGTTATCGTTTTAAAGCCAAGCCCGGAGAGGCGGCAGGCGGCAGAGTCATCCTTAGCTAGGTTCTCCAACCTCCGCAGATGGGTCGTCCAGATTAAAGGTTACTAGGAACCCATTCTCCTCCTCCCTACGGTGGTGGATTTTTCAGAGCTCGGTATGGAGCCCTTAATTTTGTACACTCAATAGCACAGCCGCCTCTTCTGAAGAGTCAGCTTCGCTGCGGGACAAATAGGTGATGCCCAGCTGAGACTTAGGCAGTTCGCTCTCAGATATTATCGAGAGCTATGCCTCCGGCCAGGGTTTCAGTTTTCCGACTTCACCCACAATTCTGTCCTGGCTTGCCGTATTCAGGCACGTTACCAGAATCCAACCTGGCTTGTGAGTGAAACCCGAAAATTTCGGTCTCATTCCCGGCGTCTTAGCGATAACCTGCGTTAGTGCCCGGTGGACCAGCCGCTTCTGCTGCACGCTCATAGGATTCGAATTGCGAATTCCTACACGCGCAGAGGCATCTACTTCTATCTCAACTGCCATCAGCCTTCTGTACCTCTTCCGTGCTGCCCCACTAAGCTAATAGAGCCTAGCGAACTTTTTCTTTTCCCCTCACTGGTTTGTTGCCGATTGTGGTTAGGCTGCAGACGTGTCCTCCACTTCACGCCTCGTCCCAGGTTGGGGCGTAGTGTTGCAGGGTGTTGGTGAGGCTGAAATAGCCTCTTCCAGACCTGATTTTCTGAAAATGATCCATCTTTATCCATTTTGGTCCCACCATTAGCTAGGGAAATATTTGATCACCCCCGGCAAAGCCTCGCATGCCGAGGGAAGGGCTAAAATACTACACGCATCGCTCTGGTCTCGGGTAGGCACCGTTTGCGACTGGACTCCCTCGCAGCCACGCATCCATTGGCACGGTACGCTTAACACCTTGGATTGGATTAGGATAGGAAAAAGGGGGTGGGATAAAAATCGCTTCACCTTGTTTAGAATGCCCAGATTTAGAGTATTCTCAAAATGTTAACTATGTTAGTGGTCCCTTAAGTTGCCTTGAAATACTATCGTTATATCGGTAAAAAGTGCGTCCCACCTCTCAAAAAGAAAGGAATAACGGGCAACGTCAGTTTGCACCCACTGTTTGAAGTCTGTCCCTGCACCGAGTTCTTACTCGGCAATGGAGGTGGTTGAAAATTAAATACACACCCCGCAAAGTGGTGTAATTCAACCTGAACCACTGCCGCAATGCAGAACATTTTATGCAGACCATTGTGGAGTGACCGGTTCCCATTGCAGTAACAGCGGAGCCCTATGTCGGCCCCGATCGGTGCCAATACACCATAAGCCCGAAAAAGAAGAAGGCGAGCTCTATCCGAGTAGTTAGCCAGATTCTACGGGGCATATCGAGCGGCTGCAAAATGCTACAAATTGCTATTGGCAACGCCAGGGCTCGGTCCTGGAAAGAGCTTCTGGAGGGACTCAACTTAGATCCCTGGAGGCGTTCATATAGGATGGTGTAGGGTAAGATATGGCCCTGATTGCCCCCATTGACGGAGACTCGCTCCGGACCTGCCGGAGAGGTTGATAAGCACGCTCTTCCCAGAGGACCAGACAGGTCCTTCGGGTCACCCGCCGTCGTCTTGGAGTGACATGAGGATGAGATGAGGTGACCAAGCAGGAGCTTGTCCAAGCCTTCAGCCGCTTGAGAGCCCAGAACACTGCATCGGGGGCTGACTGAATTCTGGGTCCTGGTCCTGGGCTTTAGTGGTGAGCCTGGATTCCCTCGAGAACATGCATAGGTAACTGTTTACCGGTTGTCTGCGGAGTGACAAGTTCCCCACAGCCTGGAAAGAGGCAAGGTTGGTCCTCTTAAAGAAGGAAGGCAGGGCCGCAGATTCTCCCTTTGCATACGGTCCCATATGCCTGTTGGACGAGATTGCCAAATTGTTCGTGAAGATGGATACTCAGTTTGGGTTCCGACGGGATTCCACTGTAAATGCGATTATGTGCGTCCGCCCCTTGTGGTATGGCGTTGGCGATTAGTATCGATATCGTCAACGCTTTAAGTCTCTACCCTGGGACGCAATCAGGAGGGCACTAACACATCAATATGTGCCGCTCTACCTGCAAGGTATTATAAGGGACTTCTTGCGCGACAAATATATCATGTTCATATGCATGAGATGGTGGGAATATCAAACGTGGGGTTCCGCAATACTCTATGCTGGGGTCGTTACTGTGGAACGTCACCTATGATGCGTTTCTACGAGTAAATCTTCCCGTTGGCTTAAATATTGTTTGCTGTGCCAACAACAAGTTGGTAGTCGCCAGCGGGGTTACCTTAAGAGAGGACCAAGGATCACGTTGAGCTCGGGCGGAAGTCGTCGTCAAAATTCATGAGTTGGGATTAGAAATACCGTCTTACAATACTAAGACCCTATGGTTTTATAAATTAAGATGAGGCGGGGAAGCCATGACTCATGCGTCTGCGTGAATGGGTCTGAAGTTAGAGAGGCACACCATTTTTAAACTTTGAACTTATTTTTTTTATTATATCGTTTACAAGTGGACAGTTCTAAAAATTTTTGGTATCGCCCTAGTATTAAGGGAGGAAGTGTAATATGTATATTAGGAGGTAATACGGTCCCTAGCTTTGTACGGTGCGCTTGTATGGATTAGTAATTCAATGCAGAACTAAAGCGGAGGATGCCAATAGGGATCGTGCAGGAATACTGAATAATATATTTTGAGGCGGGACAATATTGGCTCGCTTTCCACCTTTTGATATTTTGACGCACATGGACGCTAGGGTGTACGACCTTATCCGCGTCCTCCCCTAGAGCGGTGGGAGTGAGTTTACCACGAGTATTAGAGTAGGCTCTAGCACGTAAAAACGTTTGCATATGGTGTGGCTAAAGGGCTCTTTGGCAATGGCACGCTAGGAGTTGTGAGTGAGGGAGCGTGTGCGCAGGCCGCGGCTGGGGCCGGCGCTGCAGCGCGTGGCGGGCGCGGGCGCGTGCTGGGCGGCGCTGGCGGCCGCGGAGGCGTGGCTGCGGCTGCGGCGCCGCGCCGCGCGCGCGCTGCTGCTGGCCGAGGCGCCGCTCTCGCTGCTCGACAGCGCCATCTGCTGGTGGGTGTTCGTCTCGCTGGCGCACACCACGCGCACGCTGCGCCTCCGCAGGTGAGTGTGTGTGTGTGTGTGTGTGTGTGTACGTACGTACGTACATACACACGCTGGCGGCCGCGGAGGCGTGGCTGCGGCTGCGGCGCCGCGCCGCGCGCGCGCTGCTGCTGGCCGAGGCGCCGCTCTCGCTGCTCGACAGCGCCATCTGCTGGTGGGTGTTCGTCTCGCTGGCGCACACCACGCGCACGCTGCGCCTCCGCAGGTGAGTGTGTGTGTGTGTGTGTGTGTGTGTGTACGTACGTACGTACATACACACGCTGGCGGCCGCGGAGGCGTGGCTGCGGCTGCGGCGCCGCGCCGCGCGCGCGCTGCTGCTGGCCGAGGCGCCGCTCTCGCTGCTCGACAGCGCCATCTGCTGGTGGGTGTTCGTCTCGCTGGCGCACACCACGCGCACGCTGCGCCTCCGCAGGTGAGTGTGTGTGTGTGTGTGTGTGTGTGTACGTACGTACGTACATACACACGCTGGCGGCCGCGGAGGCGTGGCTGCGGCTGCGGCGCCGCGCCGCGCGCGCGCTGCTGCTGGCCGAGGCGCCGCTCTCGCTGCTCGACAGCGCCATCTGCTGGTGGGTGTTCGTCTCGCTGGCGCACACCACGCGCACGCTGCGCCTCCGCAGGTGAGTGTGTGTGTGTGTGTGTGTGTGTGTACGTACGTACGTACATACACACGCTGGCGGCCGCGGAGGCGTGGCTGCGGCTGCGGCGCCGCGCCGCGCGCGCGCTGCTGCTGGCCGAGGCGCCGCTCTCGCTGCTCGACAGCGCCATCTGCTGGTGGGTGTTCGTCTCGCTGGCGCACACCACGCGCACGCTGCGCCTCCGCAGGTGAGTGTGTGTGTGTGTGTGTGTGTGTGTACGTACGTACGTACATACACACGCTGGCGGCCGCGGAGGCGTGGCTGCGGCTGCGGCGCCGCGCCGCGCGCGCGCTGCTGCTGGCCGAGGCGCCGCTCTCGCTGCTCGACAGCGCCATCTGCTGGTGGGTGTTCGTCTCGCTGGCGCACACCACGCGCACGCTGCGCCTCCGCAGGTGAGTGTGTGTGTGTGTGTGTGTGTGTGTACGTACGTACGTACATACACACGCTGGCGGCCGCGGAGGCGTGGCTGCGGCTGCGCTTGTGAATATATATTTTTTTATACGAGTACAAACAAAGTCCACCTGATGGTAAGTGGTTGCTGTGAGTCACAGAGGATGTGATGTGATGTATATGGGTCACAACCTGTGACCCATATACATCTACATCTATCCTCAATAAAGAATCAAAATGCAAATACATTGTCACCCGTGAGGATTAAGATGGAATGTCTCTTTTCCAGTAAAAAGGGTCTCCCGTGAAGCTGCTATTTTACGCTGGCATTCTGTGACAGCGCGGTCCTTCCCCGTTCGAGCCGATCCATTCGTGCTACAACTACACTACTAATATAACTGCAGCATAGAGCCATGCAGCCACGTATAAAATAGTACGTACGTACACGCGCAAGGTGCACATCCGCAGAAAAATGGTAGTACATACGTACACGCGCACATGTTTTTAAGCATGTCTACGGGCCACAGCATCCACTATGTATGGAAATAGATGCTAAAAAGGATACATCATGATTGAAGCACGAATGGGTCGGCTCGACCGGGGCAGGACCACGCTCTCACAGAATACCAGCGTGAAATGTCAGCTCAATTCTGCTGTTTCGTATGGTGAGTGTAGAGAACCGGAGACCCTTTTTACTGGAAATTAGGCATTCTATCTTAATCAAAAATTAAACATTTTTAAATTTCTCAATACTATTTCATTTCAAAGAAACACTAGAATCCAACATTTGTTATAATATAATTTTTTGGTGATTTAAACATAATTTTTAGACCAATACTAATCTGTGCAAAAATATAAACTAAGGTAGTCAAAAATATGTGTTTTTTTAAATAACTTTCTGCTCGGATCATTTTCGATGTAATGAGTTAACTATTAGTTCGTAAAAATATTTCTCGAGCATTTTGAGATCGAAAATGGCGGGAAGTTCCAGGGAAGACCTGCAGGGTCAACCGTATTTTTTAAGAGGCAAATTTTTTCCAACTGTGAATATTGTCCATTTCAGAAACACCATCAAGTTGTCGCTGTACAGGCACTTTACGAACACTCTCATATTCGCAGTTATTTCATCTGTGATATTTATGCTGTACTCTCTAAAATCCTACAGAATCCAGTTGTGTATAACTGTAAGTATTTTTTATTATTATTATTGAACATTGTTTTTATTGATTAAGGGTCAAAAACGAGCTCACAGTCCACCCTGATGCTAAGTGGATGCTGTGGCCTATAGACATCTACATCTTTCCTCGATTAAGAATCAAAATGCTCAATATCCTCCAATATCCATAGCTCGCTAAGTGACCTTGAACTTCCTCATGTGGCCAGCAGTGACGGACTGCATCTCAGACCCATACAAGTAAAGTGTAAGGACAGTTCCCAATAAATGGAGTGACGATCTGGTAATTAGGGCATCCACGACTTTTTCAGTCACTAGGGCGGCGCCACTTAAAAGTGACAGATATCATAGCGGGGAAATTAATTTGTTCGGAAAATGTAAAGATTAATGTTTCTTTCTGTGCTATTAGCTATATTTTACATTAATAAGATTAAAAATAAATAAACCAAACCACAGATATTCATCAAAATAGAAAATTAAAAAAAAAAGATAAAAATGCGCGAAAAATTATGGAGCAAACTACTGAGGCATTGGTTTGTGTATAAATATAATACTTTTAAAACAGATGAACTTTTATTAAAAACTAACTTTTTAATACAGTTGCTCAAAAAGTGGCGTATTGCAGGGACGTATAGCGTTCGGGATGTGGGCTATTACATACTCGAGCTTTTGCTTTACGATTTACGAACTCGTGCGTTCTCTTTCCCAACTGTCAAAATAATGTCTATTAAAAAGAAAAAAACAACCACGAAGTTTTTACTAAAAAAAATTCATAGAAGTTTTTATGCTTCATGCAAATATTTATAAAAAGAAGCTACTAATTTGTTTCAATATCATATTTAATGATTTGATTCAATGAGTTAGGTTAGATTTCATTTCATCTCATTAAATTTCATTTTCATTTCATATCAATAAAAAATTCTACTGAAGACTTGGCTGTATGGGCATAGTTCCCATAGAATGGGTGAAGAAAACAAAAAGAAATCTGTGCTTATATACTTTTACGGTTGGCGCCATTTTACCAAAATGTTCTTTATTAAATTGCTTCATTTTTTCGCAACTGTATTAAAAATAGTTGTTCAGTACACGTGCGGAACCATCATTGCAACTTGTTCCGACTGTAAACCCTCACCTTCGGCTGCACCTCGGCTCGGGTAGACATTTGTCGTAACTCTTTGCAATGACAGGCTTTCCGCGCTCGTAATGAAATATACTATATCAATTAAATGATTTTGTGTAACAAAAAACTACCTCAGTGTCACTAGCGACATCTGGGGAATAGAAAATTATTAACCCCCATTGATGCAGGAAATCAATGGATGCAGGTGGCTTGGTCGTGCTTTGTGACTTTCCTTGGGAGAGGTCTGTGTTCAGCAGTGGACTTGTGAGGAGCTGTAATAGTGATGATGGTGATACAAAAATGTGTATAATATCAATTTATTTGCAGACCATTCAACGAGTTTAATACAAGTTCAATCTGCCATTTATATGAGTTTTATATGGACGCGCGTTATATAATATATCCTATGTCTTGTATCAAAATGTATTAATATATTTACATTTTATGATATATGTATCATTATTAGTTTAGTTTTGCTGCACTACCTCCCATATGTTTATCTCTGCTTAGCCTAATGGTTGACTGGTAGAGAACGCTTTAAGGCATTAAGTCCGCCATATGTACGATTTTTCTTTTGTGCATAAAAGTTTAAATTAAAAAATAAATTAAAATAAATAAAATGATTTCAATATAGAATACGTGAACTAGTTATGAGGATGGAGATGGGGTGGGTCACGTTAAGAAGGAATTCTTGTTAGTTTAGTTTGTTTGTGATTCAACATAAATAGGAATGTGCCTTTTTTACATTACATACTACCTGCACTTAAGCATAGACATAATCAGCAATGTTAAGGTACTAGAGATTTTAAGGGCCTGAGAAACTCCCCTCTCCTGACCCTGCCTAAGTTCGATGTAATGTTCTACATGCTGTTTGATATAACTGTCTGTTATATTTTAATTAATATTTGCTCATTTTAGGAATGGAAGGAAGTGTGGATGGACGAAGCGTATTGGCACATGCTTTTTGCGAGCGTCTTGGCAGTCATAATGCTGCTATGGCGACCCACAAATAATAACCAGCGATATGCCTTCACGCCGCTGCTTGATTATGCCGAGGACGACGAGGGTATTTATATATATTTTTTTTACTTTTATGCATCTTTATTTTTTCAAACCTTGCAAATTTATAAAGAAATGCATCGTTTGGTGCATTGTTTGCAGATTTGTTAAATACCTTCCACGTGTAGCGAGCAATTTTAATGCTACGTTAACTTTTATTAAATATTGGTGATGACGATGATGATTATTATTATATGATACTATGCTAGTATTGATATTATCATATGCCATAATTTCTGAGCGAGATGAAAATAGTTCACAAGAACTTACACAAACACATACACGCATGCACGCATGCACTGTTTAAAACAATAGAATCGGGTTAAGTAACGCAAAACGTGAAGCATGTTCAAATTTCGATAGTTCAATATAGGACTCGTTTGTGAAATCTCAGTACCTTCCCAATAGGAAGTTAAAAGGATATCTAACGGCAAGACATTTGAAGAACAGGTTTTTGACAGATCTATTGCTGTCGTATCGTGCCTGAAAGACAGAACTAGACAACCGAGAGAGTCTGGAGCAGCTTGGACTTACTGCACCTGTGAAAAATTGACAAAACACCATCCCTGTATCCAAAATTGGAACTATTTTAATTTTTTAAGAACTATGTAATAAGGATTGTAGCTGATGTCCGTATGTTTTTTTTAAATTAATTTTGATTCTTGTAACTGCGGTATAACTATAATGCCTGATTCTATTAAATATATAAATTTAATAGAATCAGGCATTACTTTGCGTACATTAATTAAAGATGTTAAAATTAATTAGCTAACAAATAAAGGTATCTAGTTCTCCGCACTCACCAACATTATGCTGCTATTTTATGTTGGTATTTTGTGAGAGCGTTGTTCTTCCTCGGTCGAGCCAACTCATTTTTGCTGCAATTGATAGAGAGCGAGAATTGCTCTTCAAACTAGATAAGGCACATCATTTTTATTTTTATTTACGCGTATCTTAGCTAATTAATTTGAACACATTTAATATATAAATATGTTTCGTCACAGAGGAAGAAGAACAGTTCGTGAACGACGCGTACGGCGTGAAAATGCGCGGCACGAGCTCGGAAGGTCCGAAGGCCGCGGCCGAGCCGCTCGACGAGCTGCGCGACGAGCTGCGCTGGGTGGAGGAGAACATCCCGGCCAGCGCGCTGCCGCTGCTCGACTCCGACGAGGAGCTCGTCAACACCAAGTTCGAAGTCTCCAAGATGCAATAGTCTGTTACGCACCCTGTATAAATAAAATGTATTTAAGTGTCGTATGTGTGCGTTTCATTTAAAACTGACCTTGAAATTAAATGAAAATTTTTCTAATTTTTTAATCTATTACCGTTTAAAAAGAGGTTCTGAACGGAAAGTAAACGGTTAAAGAAACTGGGCAAGGGAGAAAAGTGCTTCCCTTGGTTACATAAACCTGAGAAGTTGCATCCAAATTATGAAAACAGTATGCTCCCCTCCACAACAGAAAAAAATTGTAGCGAAATGATCACATCACTTCATTGCATAATACAATCCATTCTTGTGAGACTACAAACAGTGTAGACTAGGGTTGCCAGATGGTCGGGATTCGTCTGAATTCTCCCGACATTTTAAATGATCTCCAGACTCCCGACAAAACTCAGTCTCCAGACAAACAGCTTCTCTACACATCGTAGCTGCCTTTGATTTAATTTAATAAAAGCCGAGTTAGTAATTAGACTGAGCTTTGAAGTAAATTGTTTGAATTTTAAATCTTTTCTCAATATTTACTAAAGGATCCAATTTGGTGGACTCAGTATGCCAAATACATGTGGCAACCTAAAAATTACGTGTACTCAAATTAGTTGTGTCAACAATGTTAAGTCTTCTTGTAGCCTATTAATTTAAAAATTTACTTTTTATTTTAAATACATTTTTTATTTTTAATATTTATTTCACCCGACAACAACCCCATAATCCCGACATTTTCAAATTATGTCCAGATATTTTGGTCTTCCGATCTGGCACTCCTAGTGTAGACCGTGTAGTGGCGATATGAGAATATCTACTACCCCATATTATCCCTTGGGTGTCGTAAGATGCGACAGAGTAAACTGAAACGAGATTGGCAGCATCATCTTTCTTCCAATTCAAAATAATAAAAAACTGCGGTTGCCAACCCACCTGCCAAGCGTGACAACTGCCCTAATTAGCCTTAGTGGGCTCCACTTCGGACATCTCACATCGGTTTTCATAGTTCAGAATACAATATTGAATTATAATGCAATATTTTCCATTATATTACAATAATTAATACTCGTAATAGTATTTATTATAGTCATTGGCATTCCTTGGGAGAGGCCTATGTTCAGCTGTGTACTTGTGATGAGCTGTAATAATGATGATTATAATAATGTAGTTATATTGGTTAGGGGTTACTGCAGCCCTGCAGCCCACTGACCTCTATATATATATATATATATAAGTACGCTGCAGCCCATAGACATTCGCAATCAATCACTTCAGATTTATTTTTTAAATAGGAAAAAAAGGAATCTTGCCCAATAGAGGAAAAATGTTTTTTTTATTTAGTCTAAAAAACGTTACCACTACACTAGGATTCTCTCCTGTATCGTGGAGGCAGTTTACAAGCATAAATTGCAAGAGGACAAACAACCAGACCCGGAACAATTATTTGTAGGCCATACAAATACTTGTTCCGTGCGGGATTCGAACCCACGGGCCCCAGCGCAACAACTCATTGCTAAGCCACCGCGCCACGGAGCCGTTTACTAATGAGGGCTAATAATTTTCTGCTCACCAGATGTCGCTAGTTGACACAGGTAAAGTTTTTTGTTAGACTATGTAATTTAATAGAGTTGTTTTTTAATAAAAGTTTATCAGTTTCTAGAGTATTATATAAATACACAAAACAATGCATCAGTGGTTTGCGCTTTAATTTTTTGCACATTTTTAATTTTTCTACTTTCATGAATATCTGTGGTTTATTTTATTTATTTTTAATGTTATTATAAAATGTAGCTAATAGTACAAAAAGAAATAATAACTTTTACATTTTCCGAACAAATTAACTTCCCCGCTATGAAATCTGTCAAATATTATACCTCACTTTCTAGTGGCGCCGCCCTGGTGGCAGAAAAAGTCGTGGATGCCCTAATTGGATAATTTTTATTGTGCAGTGAGGTATTAGCAGAATAGAAACTATTACCTTTTTTAATCTATGGGTGTCATAAATGTCAACTATTCAAATTGCCAAATATCTCATTGCCTCTATGCCTAAGGTAATTTTCGGAAGTCAAATTCAAAAACGGAACAGCTCCCATTACCAGTGGCAGTGGCAGAATTCGGATTCGGTGTTTTTGGATTTATATTTCGCTACCAGTGGGTTATACCCTTGCTGCTATCCAAAGATAATTAAATAATGCCCTTTAGATCTAATTTAGGTCACGGTGGCCAGTTCTAATGGAGACTAGCCATCTGTGCATAACAGAACTATAATGCATAAATGTTATCCGCAAACATAGGTTCACCTCTATTTCTTCACTCTCATAGTCTGATGGGATGGGAATCCAATATGAAGGGTTTTCGTTTATAACCATACGAAAGCCATTACATACATTACAGAGCATGATTGTTCCCCAATCAATACAAGCATTTGTTTTAAAGAACATAAAGTACAGTTGCAAAGTGGCCCTATCAAATCAAAATGTAACTGGTCAAATACAGACTTTAAGGCATTACAATATATTTTTGAAATGAAAAATTCTAAAATAACTAAGTATTAGTAGTTAGTATACTTATTTAGATTTACCAAGTGCAAATCAGTTAAAAAATTCAATAAAGAGTTCATTGAATAAAATCGATTAAAGCAATTATAGCTCAATCTCCATTTAATCATTAGATAATAAAATAACCACATTTGTAATAGATGTTTATTAGATTGTATTATTAATAAATATATTTTGTTCTTTAGATATTATGTTCTTTGGTATATAAAATATATCATGGAATATGGCCACATACTAAACTGGAAGATATACATTCAGCTCATACAAATGGCGGATGTGTTTACATTAAAATTGTTAAATATGTTTAAATAATTGATTACATCAAATTAAAATTTACCATAATGTAATTAACACAATAAAATATGTTTATTCTAATTAAGAACTATAGATTTTCATTGACAATAATTCATAGATAACATAAATGTCGAAATGAGTAAAGTATTTAGGTGCTAAATTTGCCAAATTATTTTTCACTTCTATAGAAAGTCAATTTAATTACATACATAATAATTTACATTCATTATGATTTTGATCTAGTTATGATTTAAAATACAATATCATTTTGTTAAAACTGCTCATCAAAAGTTTGGTCTATTGTTTAAGACATAATTTATGAATAAGGTTAATTTTCTTTCAAGTTTATTTCAGACAATATTCATTTGATATGATGTCATTTCTGAAAATTGAAACTTAATGGTCCTTTTTATACTAATTACTTAATAATATAATAATTTGAATTAATTGTTAGATTATTTAAAACTATTTTAAATAAGTCTTACATTATTCTTATTATGGAGATCTTTAAATATACTGGAATACTATGTGTGATTAAAATAAAATATGATTACATTATAAGCTATAAGCTCAAATTGTTTACTAAAATATCTATGACTAAAATGCAGTCTAGTTCTGAAAAAAACTAATTATTGTCATAATAAAAGTCATAATCATCTGGCTCCTCTGGTATTTGTGGAGGATCTTGGGGTATATCAATTCCCTCAGCATCAAGAAGACGAACTTTAATATCCATAGATAATAGGGTCTCTAAATCATTTTCAAAAGATCTACTTGACATTTTTTCTTTTAGCAATGCATTTATTCCGTCAGTCCAATAATCAAAGATTTGCTCATCAGGAGCCACAAAGTCTAGAGATTCCTCTGCAGACTTTAAGATTAATGAAAATGCTAAATGAGGGGTCACCTTTCTACCTCTTAGATCCTTCATATGTGGACAATCTTTGCCCACCACTACACATTTAATATCTGATACAGCTAATTTATTACCAAGTTCTTCTAAACTTGGTGTGCTTTTTTCGTCACAATCACCATAATGTAATACTTTATGATTTGGGGATAGACGTACAAACCAGAATTTATCCTTTATCCTTTGTCCCCTTGAAGAATATTTCTTAAACCTAGTTCCACCAACTAGTACACCTAGCCTTTGTTGCTGAATTAAATCAATAATCTCTGGTGTAATTTTCTCTTTCAATTCTACTATTGGTCTTGCATGTGATTCCCATACTTCTCTATTTGTGCGTTCTTGCTGCCATATTTGTGTTATTTCAGCATAAGTCAGCTGGTTTATTCTTTGGCGAAATTTATCAAAACCTTTGGGAGATGCAGAAAGTGCTCTATTGATTTGTTCTCGGACAACACTCAAAACTTTCATAAAATCCTCTGAGGTTGCTCTCATTTCCTTCCACGTTTTATTCAAGAGAGCAATGCAGATACAAAACAGTTCTTCAAATGGATGATCATGAGTGAAAAATAGGGGATGATATGTTTGGCCTTGCTCACTAGGTGGTTCACCTATATGTAATATGTCACACAGCAACTTCACAAGTTCAACACTAGTTTTACCAAATGGACATTCGTGTTCTACAGCTCTGCTATTTTCTAAAACAATCTTTCGGTAATCCTCGGAATAGTTTCTAGCAAAATAAAGCATACAATCGAGAGCCAATATCCCTGGTGGAATCTCATTGAAATCTTTTATTGGATCAATTTCACATTTGAAGCCAAGTTTTTTGTAATCTTTCATTGAATTGTTAATATGATGCCTTGTAGTCACTTCTAAAGAGTTGTTGTCAATATCAAATGCAATTTTTCTCAACTCTTTTATTTTTTCTTGTGATTCCTGCTCTTGAGAGTCAGCCCGTTGCCTCATTTTAGGTTCCAATAGCCCTAGAGTGAGTGTTTGCAGTACATACAACTGGTGTGCTAATTCTGTACCTAAAGCTTCTTTTGTTACATTTTTGGAAAACTCACAAGCTCCAATGAGATTTTCATAAATCACATTTCTAACCTGCTTTGAGGACAAAGTTGCTGCAATAGCTCTTCTTTTATTTAAATCTGCTTTAGAAAATATTGCATTAATTAAAGCTATTGCATTTTGTTGTATAATACTATCTTGATAAGGGTTTTGAAGGTGTGATATAAGGTTTGGTATTGTAATTTCTTTCTCCACATGTAAGTTCTTTCCGGAGCTATTGAGCACTATGTTTTCAAGTATTGATAAACATGCCTGTATTATTTTTGGGTCTTGTGTATTTGTTTGATTGCTAACAAAACTTGCAACTTTATTTATAAATGGATTCTCTAGTATATCCCAGGATATATTCCCGTGATCCATTAACTCTACAAATGTTATTAAAGCAAACTTAAGTGAGTCACCTTTAAACTTTCCACTCTCAATATTGTGAATGATGAGAGATAAACCTTTCTTGTTGATAAATTCCAGTGCAAAGGTGAGGTCACTACTTAAAGTGGATAATTTTGCTAAAGTTGCCGTTTGATCAATTTCATTACCAGAATTGATTTTGGCCAGTATATCTTGAACAGTTTTGGCTGGAGACTGCTCTAGACGTAACACTGAACCGTTTTTTATCTCGTTTCGATTTTTCTCCGTGATATAATTTTGATTATTACTCTCTGAGAATTGAAGGGCGTAGTTATCGGGATCAGGCAAGCCCCATGGCTTGCATAGCAGTTGTATGATGCTTGATAAAGGCTGACTCTGGTCGAACTCAATAAGCTGTGGCACCTTGTCAGGCGCATTAAGCATTTCAACGGCAATTTTTAAAATTGTAGAGTCTTTCGTTGCCGACGGCATTTTTATTGGTTTTACAGACATTTATCCACCATTTGACAAGCACTTCCTGTACACGAACACTGCCTATTTATATGGAAAAACAAAACTTCAATGTTATACCGATTAGCGTGCGATGACCACAGAACACTAATACCCGATGACAACAAGCAGTAATCTATGACAACAAGATCAGTGTTGCCAACAGCTTGGAACCTGATGTCGCCATTTTTCACAGCCTAATGTAGCCGAATTTGAGCTGAGGTAGCCTAAAGTAGCCTTAACGTCAAAACCTCACTATGAATAAATGAAAACGTAATTTTTTATAATTTGTCTATTAAAAAGATATACATAAATTATCAAATTAAAAAAATCATCAGTGATCATCTGCTGCCAGCATCAACAAAGCATCAGCAAGACTTTCACCTTCAAAATTTTTTGGAGCCTCTGCTATGCTGGTGCTGGCACAAACTTCGCTGGAACTGGAAACGTACATTTTTCTCCCAGCATGTAAACTGATCATGTGATTGCTATTCATCTAGTATTATAGAATAACTTTGGTTACCAACTTCTTCTAAAAGTACTTTGAGCATGGCTGGTTCCAAGACATTCTTTATAATGGCAAAACACTTTGATCTATGTAATTGAATGTTTTCAAGAAGACTTCCTATACCACAGTTTTTCAAAACTTTGTACAGATGATCGATGCTACGGTTCGAGCTATTAGCAGCAATATAACAAGTAATTTCTATGTCCATTATTTTTCTTTTGATGAACTGTCTTTATCTGAGGAGTAGTCAAATCATACAAGTTTGTGTTGTGTTTGTGAAACTTTAATTCTTTGTCTCTCTGTGTATTAGTTTTCACATGCTTTTCCAAATCAGTTTTGTGTGCATGAAGTGGTGAGAACATAATTTACAAAATGCCTCACCCTTTCCACTATCCGTCAGTTCCGCGGGAGCTCGAGTTAGCCAATCTGTAAAATAAAATTGACTTTATTAGTTTACTAAGCGGCGTAAAATATATACCACACTGGGCAAGTGCGGGTTAGTTAAAGATAATACACGATAACCCACACGTCTATGTCTATAGATTTTTTTCATCCCTCAGTTACGTGTGAACTGTATAGCGGTTAATAAAATAAACATACCTTCTAAATTCTACTTACATTATTAATTTCAGAGTAAAAAAGCGCAAAAGGACATGACCACGGAACCCTATAATATACCAACTATAACCCACTATCCCCGCCTTGTGACCGAAAGTAGTCACCATATCAACCTAGTTAGTATCTTAAAAGTAATTATTTATATATAAAATGGCTAGCGATACTTTTTGAATATTTAAATAAAATATTTATACTTATTTTGAAATGCTGGTATTCGTTCCCATTCGTGCCGGTACAATGCTTGACATATTTTCCATGTTCTCCCATGTTTTCTCACTACACAAACACAATTACACCTTCAAAATGACTACGAAAATTAATTAATAAACATTCACGCTCAGGACTCTTGGAGAAATTTCACAAATGACAGACAAATGAAATACATAGCCGGTATAATACTTGTAATTAAAAATATTATTAACAGCGAATTTTTAAATATAATATATAATAAATTAAAGCGAATAATATATAATATATAATAAATTAAAGCGAATACTTACAATCTTATTGCATTCTAAATTTGATTAAGTACTTAATACGTGCAACAGGCTAAGTTAGAGACCCTTCTCTCTAACGCTTCGTCCGTATATTCGGACCTATCCGTCTCTCTTGCGCTAGTCTGCAGATGAGTGCGAGCGAGAGTGAGCCTTAGTTTTGGGGTATTCCCCGAAATTTGTCAGTTTTTTTTTTCATTTTGTTTTCTACATTTTGCGTAGGAGGTATTTTTACACTTATATTAACTTCTGTTGTGATTCAGTCTAATTGACGGTCGATCGTTCGTCTATCTAGTAGCCTATTTGGCAACCAGTCGCTTCTCTGAATTTTCCGTAGCCGATTTCCATTCTGAGTAGCCTAATTGGCGAAAAATTGCCTACGTTGGCAACACTGAACAAGATGACAATGACAAATGACAATACAGTTTTTTATACAGGTATAATATATTTTTTATACAGGTATACACTGTACCCTCAGTAGAAAAATTTTATATTCAATAAACCCATGTGTATTTAATTCACAAAATGTTCACAATATGTTGATGAATCACATTCCTAAGTTTTTAGAAAATTTTAATGACAGCTAAACCCGGCAGCGGAATAGCGGACAGAAAAAGACTATTGCAACACCAGCCCCCAGCAGCCGTTCAATGTGCAATAAAGTACGATATTAGCGTAACCTTGCGTAAACTATGCTCTTTACGCTCTATGGCGCAAATGAAGCAGTGAATTTGCGGCGACCATACATCCACCAGAGCTGCCACTAGAGCCTATTTGTTTCATACGTACCACTGGGTCTCTGAAATTTATACAAAATCAAATACTTTTGCACAAATAATAAAAATAATAAAACTATTGAGAAAGACTGTTAGAAATATGTACAATTATTATAATTTATTCTTTTTAATGCTAACGATTGGAGTAAATTAAAAAAGTGCCTTCTTATCAGAAACGTTCTGTCTGTCGATATTTTTAACAATATCTAACTTTCAGAGAAAATGCAATGTAGTATTATAAAAAGAAAAAGAAATCGACAATATTTATAAATAAAACTTATTAAAAGTTTTTTAAGTAAAATTTACCTAAAAGCGATATTTTAAGTCTCGCAAAATAATATTTACATTTGCATTCTTATTTTATTATCCTGCTACACATACAGGTTATAAGATAATAATAAACTACAAGAAAAATCTTTCCGGTTTTGTTAATTTGTGAGCTATGTATTTTTATAGGTGGTAGAGTCATGTTGCAGCTACATAGTTGTAGCAGGAATGGGTCGGCTCAACCGGGGAAGGACCACGCTTTCATAGAATACCAGCATCACAAAATCACAAAAAAATTTAGTAAAAAACAAATTAACAAACTCAAACTTAAAAAACAACAACATAAATTAACAGTAATAACAATACAACTCAGAACGCGACTGTACTAAAGGTACTCTGTGGACTGTACACTGGAAGTGAGCGGGATGTCGTATCAGTACAGGGGACGGAATGCGACTGGAGAGCCAATCAGCGCGTGCGAACGATACGAACGCCCACCCAGCGACCCGCTTACTACCCCATGATACCGTAGTTACGTGTCGTGACTTATACGACTAATTTATCACTTGCGAAATATGTATATAACATTGTCTATAAATTCATGCAATCTATGGCTATGTAATTTTAAGGATTTTTATTAATTGTTTTTTGATGTGTAACCATAGAATTAGATATTATTAGAACTAGAAGGCTTACTTTGCAATAAGTACGACACGAAAAGTAATGCACGCTATCTTTTTTTAAGTGGGTGCCCATAATTTAAAATAATTACGGACAAAATAGGAGCTTTAGGTACCCAGATAAATAAATAACTATATTTGTTATCCGACTACGTAAAAAGGAGTGCGCCAAATACGAGTAGCACCTAAAAGTCAAGGTTCTAACATTTTGTCGCATGAAAGTCCGCATGGAGTGGTAAACACGATAACTTTTGAAAATATCAATTGTTTAACTCAATCTATTTTTTAATCTCTTCATCTGTCATGTGGAAAGCCGTGGAATGTAAATGTCAGTTTAATTTTCTTTTGTTTAGTTTTACAATTAATTTTTATCGGCGTAGAAATCCGGAAATTTTCGGTGTTTTAGCAGCCTTGTAATAATTTATTTTACTAAATAGACTACCTCACTCATTTACTTCGGCGTCAACCACCGTCGTGAGTGGATACTGTATCGGTTGTTCGCAGCGGCTCAAAAAGATCGCTGTACAAATACAACATATTCGAAAAACCAAATTTCATACATACTTGATCATCAGAGAATTTAATTACAATATTTTAAATGCACGCTATAAATAATAGTGCTAAAAGTAAGTAGGATGTATGTATTTATACTTAACTACGTCTTGGATTTTATGAAGTGACTTGAATGATGATATGATGATCACATGATTCATTATGAGTAGTGCACTTTTGTATTTTCCAAACATTTTTTTAAATTGAATTTTGACATAAAATTATTGGAAAATTGGAAGTATAACAATAAGGTTATTAGTGAAAACTTGTGTGTATTTAAACTACTTTAAAAAAATTAGGTACGTATAATCATGTTATACGTTATTTTTTTTAATGCGCCTAGGGCATGCACAATTGGAATACCAATAGTTTTTTTACTTATTATAAGCCAGATTTTGACCACAATTCCATTTGGTGGTAAGTGGTGATGCAGCCTTAGATGGTAAATCGCACTCAGCGTAACACAAGCCTATTCACTCTTGCTTTGAAGACGCCCAGGTTGTATTTGGATGGAAAGATAGAATGTATGTGTGTATAAGTTTGTTTGTCTGTTCCACGGAATATAAAAAACAAGAGGAAGTAGCAAAACGCATAATTTGTAGAAGAAACAACGTCGCCAAACTCACACATACGCAAGAATGAAATGTGTACCGCAAAGAGTATAGTAATATATAAGGAAGGTGTACCGTCAATTGTGTAGCATTTCAATAATTTTTGCGTGATTGGCTATTAAAAAATAAAAGAGAAAGGCATTATGTTACTCACCATTCACTTGAGTACGAACCATATTTTCTTAAAAATAGAGATCATATTACATTTCACCAACGAAGTTTCTAGAATTAATGAGCAAATTTAGCTTCTTAACGTTAGATGTCGCAATAAAAAATTCACACTATTATAGATATAATGTCAATAGATACAACGTTGACATTGGCCTACCTAACCTATACTGCTACGTGAATGATGTTAGTGATGTAGTTACTCTCCCTGAAAGTGATCTGGCTTATATCGATATTCAGTATATGATTATTATGATGTATATGAAATGTTCAATACATTTCATACTGAAGAAACAGAATTGAAAAAAAAAATTGATAAAATGAGTAAAATTACGTATATAGTTACGTAATATATATTACGTATATATTACGTAAATTACGGACATCCCCGTAATTCATATAGCCGGCATATAATTAATTGTATTTAATGGAAATTTATTGATTGTTAGAAGAACGCCAACTTCATACTAAAAAGAGGAAACATGTGTTTATGTGTGTACACTTCAAGCGTCACGGTGGGCGCCCATATAAAACTTTTAGCGGGAATTTCAAACCTTTGTATTCTGAAACTTTTAAACTATTTGTTTATTTAAGACAAATTCGAGTAATTTTGGCTCAAGCCTGAGAAACCTACATTAGAGGGGATGCACCATAATTACTCGAATTTACTTTAGAGGACCAAGTGGGATAAAATAAAACTGACAAGAAGACAGATTGTTTTATACACTATAAAATTATTATTATATTTCCATGCATGTTATTGATATATCGGAAATGACAACAGGAGATCCCACTTCTGATGTCGGAGAATTCAACAGGAGATCCCAATTTTGATCTCGGAAATACATCAGGATAGCGTTAACTGTTAAAAATAATAAAAGTGTGAGAGCAGATGTTCAACTTGCTCTCGTGCTTACGCAATTAATCATTATCAGTAATAAGACAACGTAACGCACTATACATTCAGTATAGTGAAATTACAGTTCGACCACACCGTAACACGTCTCTGCCACAATCACACACCAGTGTAACGTGAGGTACGTAATTACATGATAACACCAAAATATGCAAACCAACAGCAACACTACTTATCTCAATGTAACACAGGGCAGCCTCTCAGCAACACCAATTCTCCTTGCCTGCACTAGAAGAATTACAACAACGAACAGAATTACAACACTATCTTAGCACTTAGTAGAATGACCACACTCGTTGAATGACTGAAGCGGACTCTCCCGCGCACGGCACCTACAGTGAACTTTATACTACAGACACAAGAGGGGGTTTCTCGATATACCCTCCATTCTACCTCTATCCAACCGGGTATTTTATAGACGCTCCGACAAATATATAATATACTTTATTGTGAGAGTTATTCTTCACAGAACATTAACGTAAATTTAAATCAGTAAAATTCGTATGGTGAAAACTTAGCTCAAATACATGATCTGAAACAGATGAAATTCGAGTTAATATAGTAGTAATCCCTACAAATAACGATTAATAAATTCAAAATACTTAAAGATTTACTACAATATTGTCAAAAGTGTTTCTTCTTCTATTGTAGGAAACCTGTGGAAAGTGATCAGATGATTTTGTACTTTTTGTTTGCATAACACTTAATTTACTTTCGGTTCTGATTACACATCGTGCATTTTTAAATAATAAATTAATTATAGTAGCCCCATCGTAGCCCTACTGTTGTATAGTAGGGCTACGATGGCTATACACTTCAGCACTTGTATATACCGAAGGTCCACTAGGCACCCCTGGAGATACTGCAGTACCGCCTAAATTTCGACGTAATCAAAGGCTTTCATAATCATAGTCCATATACGCAAGACAAAGTGGCAGATTGTACTCTTCGGTCTTCTGTACAATTTGCCGAAGCGTATGTATGTGGTCTATGGTGCTAAAGCCTTTTCGGAAACCGGCTTGTTCGGGACGCTGGAAGTCGTCGAGTCTGCATGCGAGACGATTCGTAATGACTCTCGATAACAGCACTTAGACGCGGCTCAGAAGGGAAATCGGTCTGTAGTTCTTCAAGAAAGCGTTGTCGCCTTTATTGAGGAACAAGACCACCGCAATTCTGCTCCACGCCTTCGGAGTACTGCCACTATGGAGGACGGAATTAAAGAGTTTCTAAAGGACTTTAAGTACTTGTTTTCCACCCGCTTTCAGAAGCCCCGCTGTAATTCTATACTCGCTCGGGGATTTGCCGTTTTAAGGTGCTGGAGAGCGATTCTAATCTCGCTCAGACTGACGTCCGGGATATTATCGGAATAGTGTCGGATAAGACTTGCTTTTGGATCGTTTCTCACACTTGCGTGTGGCTCCAACAATGAAGTGTACAGCTGCACATAGAACTTTTCAATCTCACTCAAAATCTCCGGTGTCTCGGAAACGATGCTGCCACATTCTGTCTTCAGGTTCGACAATTGGCTCTTTCTGGCAGACAGATCTCTGGCAAAGACTTTGGAGCCCTGGTTCCGCTCGATCGCTTCTTCAATACGAGCATTATTAAAATTGAGTAAGTTCCACCGCATGTATTTGGAGATCTGTTTGTTCAGTTGGCTGTATGCTATCAAATCTACTGAAGACTGCAGCTTCATTTCCCGTGTAACAGCTATGAGATTAAGAGTGTGATCGGAGAGTTTTTATATTTTTCTGCGGCGGGTCTTGCAAAACTTAGCTCCGAACACATGGACAGTTTTCACGAGCTTGTCATTTATATCATCCACTGCGTTGCAATCTTTTAGGCACTGAAAACGGTTTTGTAATTCGAGCTGAAAGGTCTTGGATTAGAGCACGAGGGGGATGGAGCGTTGACTTCATTAGACTACACATTTCCAACTTTACGTTTAGGTTCAGTGTGCATTTAACCATTCGGTGATCGCTACCAATTTTCACCCTCGCGAACATTGAGACATTATTGAATAGTTGCCGTCTAGTCGTCATAATGAAGTCAATCTCATTATTGTCGAACCGTTGGAGCTCGACCAGGTCCACTTACTATAGTACCGCTTCTGGAAGAAAGAGTTCATCATAAAGAGTCCCTCTTTCTCCATGAAGTCGGCTAGCTGCTGGCCTCTTGGGTTCCGTTGACCTATTCCAAATTTCTCTACTGTCAGTTTACCGTTCTGTCTTGTGCCTAGTTTTACGCTGAAGTCTCCAATTAACACAGTATAGTGAGTTTTGGAGGAATGCATGGCTCTAGAGATATGCTCATACATTTCCTCTACCTCCTCATCGGGATATGATGAGGTTGGTACGTAAAACTCTACTTCAGCGAATACACTCCCAATCTCTACAACGTTTTTAACGATAGACTTGTGGACGATAAATCCGACACCTCCTTGGGACAGATGGTCGCTCTTCCGGTGATAGAAAAAGTTGCCGGATTCGAGGATTACTGTGTCCTCCCCCTTTCTTCGGACCTCGGATAATCCTATAATATTCCAGCGCAACTTGGCTATATCTTCTTCCAGCTCCAGGACTTTCTTGTCAGTCCTCCGGGTGCGTGGGTTGTATGTTGCTAGGTCGAGTCGTCTTATGTGGCAACCAGACCTCCACCGGAGATTCTTAGCACCTCCTACCCCGCCGTTACCATAGTCTGGCGACTATATATACCGTAGCCAGGAATAGCGGGGGCGCCGGGGATTGGGGACCGTTTATTAGTGTCATTACTCATGGGGGATATATTGCCATTGTTGCCACGCTCGGCGAGCGGGTTGGCAACCGTAGTTTTTTTATTGCTTTTTGCTGTTATGAGAAAGATGCTGCTGCCCATCTTCTGTCTCAGTTTCCCTCTGTCGCTTTTTACGACACCTACGGTAATATATAGGGTAGGGGGTATTCTGACCTGCCACTACATGTAACTTAACATTGAGATATTATTTAATGTCATTGATTTTTCTATTTAGCATTCAAGATCGTTGAAAGTCAAATGGGTTAGCTCCGTGGATACGTCTATACACGTTGGGCTCAAGCTTTCCCCCAATTATGAGACGGTTATGGTTTAATTCGTCCCTCGCACTGCTCCAATGCGTGTTGGTAGTCTTTACATGTCTTCCAAATACTTATTCCAAATATTTATTCCTCAGAATTGAAGATTTCTTTCCCCGCCGAGCATGTAGTGAATCATCAATTATAATTGCATTTAACAATTGCTCGCATGATGTGTAATTTTCAGCAAGTGCTCCCTGAGCCACCACTTTTAATTTAAACTTACATCAAATTTCTTCCCGCTGTCGGTGCCAGTATTCATCGGGTAAAGGTTGAGGATTAAACTATTTGCCCAATTATTGCTCTTGACGTCGCAAAGCTCCATATTCGAGACACCGAGGAACCAGTTGGAAGAAGGTATGAGAGCCTGAGGGTTACTCGAAATATCGACGTGGTCTGTATTATAGTCTGATCGCGCGACCAGTAGTGAAGCCTCCATAGAAGCCGAGAAGCCGGCTTGCCCTATCAATCTGCTCAATCAATAATATCAACTAATAAAACAACTCGTAAACTGTTTCAAACTATTTCAAATTTCCTGCGCGCTCCTATATTCTACACAGGTCATTAATCATCGCGGCAAAACTGCGCGATACTGCTGTAATAAAAAAGGAGTTGAGTTGATCGATTAATCGTCTCTCTCTCTCTCACGCGTGGGCTTTTTACCGGGCTTTCGAGAAGACGATCGCTCCCTTTCTAACGTGTGGAAAAATGTTCTATAATTAAATATAACTACGATTGTTTATATAGCAATTAGTATGGAGCCATAAGCCTGGCTTTTGGTGTGAAGTTAGGGGCGCGTGGGCGATACGTTTGCAAGTTCACTTCACATTTCAATGTTTACTCTGTATGATTACTTGACCGAATGAATATAGCGAGTTGAAAATTTATGCTTTTTTAAAGATTTTTAGTGAAAATGGAGGATAATAGTGTTCCCTATGATGAATTGAAGGTGTTAAAGTGCTAATCGGCGAGGACAAGGTAAAATCTTTAAACTTTGTTGAGAAATATATATATTATATATTTATTTTATAATATGCATATGTATATGTGTAATATGCATAATATTTATTTATAATATGCATATGTTTTTACCAACATTTAACGCGGACGTAATCAAATCTTTCCTTAAGAAAGAGAGACGATTCAATTTAAAAAATAAATATTTTTTATTTTTTATTTTGTACATAGTTTTTTTGTACTTTGTTCATGCTTTTCTTTTGTTAATGTATTGTATTGTATGTAAATATCTTTTTCTTTCGCTCAAGTAAACCCAAACGACTTTTTTCAAAGCCACCGAAGGTATGCAATTGCTGACATGTCATAAAATCTATCTAGCAGTAGCCTTCTGTGTGCTTTGTTAAACACGTCCTCGATAGCACTGAATATGAAACTGAAGAGTGGAGACAGATCAAGATTGGTGTATTTTTATAAAACTGCTAAAAACAACAAAACCATATCTTGAGCTCGCCCTAGTTTGGAGCCCTAGCTTCGTCACTGGGCGCGACTGCCTTTATTATATAAGGGTGACAAACGAGCACACAGTCCACCCGATGGTAAGTGGTTGCTGCGGACCATAGACATCTACATCTATGATGGCTCCGTGGCGCAGTGGCTTAGCAATCAGTTGTTGCGCTGGGGGCCGCGGGTTCGAATCCCGCACGGAACAAGTATTTGTATGGCTTACAAATAATTGTTCCGGGTCTGGATGTTTGTCCTTGTGCAATTTATGTTTGTAAACTGCCTCCACGACATAGGAGAAAATCCTAGTATGGGGGTAACGTTTTTTAAAAAAACAATAAAAAAAACAAAATCTATCCTCTGTTACAAATCAAAATGTAGATGCGTTGTCACCCGTGAGGACTAAGATGGAATGCCTCATTTCCAGTAAAAAAGGCCTCCGGCCACCCGCACTCACCAAGCGAAACGCAGAGGTAAACCTCTACTTCACGCCGGTCTTCTGTGAGGTCGTGGTACCACCCCGGTTCGAGCCGGCCCATCCGTGCGACAGCAAAAGCTGCCGCGTGGCTCTACCACTGTTACATTACACAATTAAATTATGTACATAATATTTGGAGCCATTAAAAAAACTAAATACGAAAATCGCTGTTGAAACAGGCGACAGAGGGAAACAAACCATAAGATGGCCAGCAGTTACTAGTAATAAGTAGGCAATGAAAAACTGGGTTTGCCAACCCGCCTGCCAAGCTTGGCAACTATGGCAAATATTTATCAGGCAATCTAAGGGGAGGTCTATATGCAGCAGTAGACTTTTATGGTCTCTCATTATTGACGAATACATCAATCCTAAAAATGTAAGATGTTGTAGTTTTCCTTTAATACACGCGAGTTACTGAAAAAGTCAGAAAAGATGCATGCTTACACAAGATCCCAATCCTAAATGCGGTCGGAGCTCTCGGGTGATGATTATATCGGTTTAATAGAATTATTTTGAGAATATTTCTTTTTAATCGTACCTTCAAATATTAGAATAATTAAATATATAACGTGTTTACCAGTAAGTCTTTTGTTATTAAGATTTAGGCAAGGAACTAATATGGAACGTAGTGATATACTATGATGTAGGTATGTAAAAAAGACAATCTCGATCGGGGAAGAAATAAATTGTAAAATATACTAGCTGGTACCCGGTCCGTTACTGCCACAAAAAATAATCGTGAAAATATCGTTTTAAATTTGGAAGAGTTATATGGTTTAACTAGAAATAATACATTTATTGAAATTGAATGATAAATAATTTTCAAATAAATTTGTCGGTATGATATGCGCATCGCCTGTAAGTTAATTGTACGGTACCTATAACCTTCGCGCAAGTGCAGCAATAAGTTGACAAAGTTTTACCGCAATCTGAAGAATGGTATGGCAGCGTATAAAATACGGTAAAGAAATAAATTAATAAATTTTTATGTATTAAGATGTATTCGTTCAAATTCAAACTTTTGATAGGCCATGTTATTTGTCATTGTTGCGTTACATTTTATGGTTGAAACGCAATACAGCATGTACTTAGATATAGTAAATAGGTCTAGTTAGGTTTTGAGGAAAGCAGCTACAGCATGAAAGGTGCACTTGACTACTATTCAATCTGATTATAAGTGTTGATGTATCGGGCTGACTTAGCTGAACTTGGGTCTTTCATTTTGCCTTGAAGACACCCACATTGCAATCACTTCATTGTCATAAGCATTTCGAACGATGAAGTGAACATGTTTGATTGCGTGGTGGGCCCACCCTGATGTATTTTGTATGGTAAATGTAGACGGCCTAAGACTCTTTTTCTATTCACTTTCCATCAAGTGGATTGTCCGTTTGTTTGTCACCCTTAATTATATACAGGGTTATAGGTTAAGTCCAGCTAGATCCGTTAAGAGGTTGTAGTGTGCATCATTTTTGACTGATTTGATTATCAAACACCATACCCCAAACTGAACCGTTTGCACATCAAGCACTATAGCATACCTACCATAGACTTTTTTTTAAATATTTCTGAAAAAAAAATTTTTTACGAATTTATTCCTTTTTCTAACATTCAATCTACGAGTAAGAAGACCCAATTTGATTAGTTACTTGCAATGTTGTTGTTGAGAATAATAAAATAAGTTATCTACTATACAAAAATTTAATAATCAAATAAATTAGAAGCACTAATTACAAAATAAATGGACAATAGACAAAAAATTCGTCAATTTTTATGAAAAACCTTTAAAGCCTATATTAAAAAAACGATTCAGTTTGGGGTATGGTGTTTGATAGTTCAATCAGTCAGAAATGATGCACACTACAACCCCTTCACGGATCTAGGTCGACTTAACCTGTAACACTGTATAAAAAAGCGTCAAGCGTAAGCCTAAAAAAAGTAAAACTAATACAAAAACAATAATGTAAGAGGGACAAGGAAGGAGCTCTGGCCCAGCATGTGTAACAGAGAATCTACAACGCTATTAAATGTCAAATTGCTCAAACTCGCTTCATAATTTCAATCTCTTATTGCGTAGTGTTCCCCTGTTCAGCCAATCCCCTCAGACCCTCACTGGCGTCGGAGTTGTATTTGAATACGTTGTTCTCGTTGCTGTGCGACGCTCCGACGACGTCGCTGAACTGGGCCAAGTCCCCCGATTCGGGGAACAGCTGGGAATGTGTATTGTACGACCACATACTCTCAAATGTAAGCTGTAATAAGTAAACTATTATTAAAATAAAGAAACCGACTGTAAACTCCGCCATTGCCGGTCCCAAGCCCGGATGAGAAAGGAGGAGGGGTAGTTCCACCGGAGAGAATGGGTGTATCCGGTGGACTAACACACCCACCTGCGCTAGGACCTGCGTAGTCGAGCGCCGAACGCGGGGATGAAGGAGTCCTAGAGGGTTGAGCCGATCGTCACTGGGGTATATAGTGACAAGAGGCAACACGCCCTCTTTGGTCCGGATTTCAAGCTAAATGGTGGCCTTATCTGCTAGCCACAGATAGGGAAATAGCCAAGCGGCCCGTCAGAGGGTCGCAGGCGACGGATGTGAGGGCTGCCTAGTTTTCCTGAAAATGGGCTGGGTGGTGGTAAAGGCCATGCTGACGGAGCAAGTGATAGTTTATTCGGGTAGTGGGGATGGGCCTTGTCAGCCCCATCTACCAGCTGGATCTAGCTCCCGATGTCGTGGTGTGAGCCAACTTCGCGTCCCTACATTGACCCGGTAATCCTAACGCCTGAAATTCTTTTTTTTAAAGTAGGGCGTTCCCAAACGGCGGGCTCCATGGAGGGTGGGAAGCCGGTGAGACGAATTTTAAACACAAAACTAATATGGACAATTTAAGGCCAAGTAAGAAAGAGGGACAGGTGTCAGAGGTGCTTACCAGAGACACCAAAGAACAAGGGGGAACCGCCGTTAAACCAACGGTTCCACGTACACACGTTCCACAGTACCATCCAGCGTAGGTGGCCCCACCAAGGGGACAAATTCCGCGCTGGACGTTTCCAAAACCAGTTCCAAACAAAACAACCAAATCTCTGTGCAGAGATGGAAGAGATGGCTGACAGAAGTTCCCTTGGACAGCCTTGGCGAGAAACCAGAATGCACGGGTTCCCGAAGGAAGGCGAACTAGCTTCTCGCCTATTCTGCCGATGTGCTCAGACCTTGCCTTGGCAATGACGCTTTTGAAGGACCTGTAGACGGAATTATACTTTTTTTTAAGAGCGCTGGTGTTTACATCCCGAGTCGTTGATGCGTCAGCCCAGGTCCGGTAGCACTCCTGCTTATAGCGTGATGCTATTTTACAAGAGCGACCAAACCATGGCTGGGTTCTGCCTCCGATGGGCACCACAGAGGATAGAATAAATAGTTCTATACCCTGAAGTACCACATCAGCAAAGGAATCGGCAACAATGCTGGGATCTTCCGGCGAGAAGCAAACCCGCCTCCAAGGGTAGGATGCAAAAAACGACCGCATCCCGTCCTAATCGACCAACCTATAGTGCCAAACACGGCGGCAACCTGCAGATCGCAACTGCGATGGGAGGGTGAGTAGCACCGTACTCCGGATCAGACAATGGTCCGAAGAGCCCAGAGGGGCATCGACGGAGACCTGATATCCGTCCGGATGAGAGGTCATGTCTACCCCTCCTGGGGTAGTTTTTTGTTTAATTCCGCTACCATGTTGATGCGGGTGGGGGGGGGGGGGGGAATTGGGCCTCCGACCACCTGCACACACCAAGCGCAACGCAGAGGTAAACCTCTACTTAACGTTGGTATTCTGTGAGGTCGTGGTACCACCCCGGTTCGAGCCGGCCCATCTGTGCGACAGCAAAAGCTGCCGCGTGGCTCTACCACTGTCAAATACGACTTACGTCTTAAATACGGAATACAACTTAACCGTCAATCCAAATAAAACTGTTCTAGTAATGTTCACACAAAAACGAATGCTGAATAACTATCATCTCCCAAGTCTTTTCAGTTTCAGTTTTTTTGTTGTTTTTACATACCTCATTTAATCGTTGATGGCATTCATATATTAGTCCCGAGTACACCACATTTCAACTCAGAGCTTGTAGTACCTCAGAGTAGTAGTAGTAGTAGCCCTACTATCGGTCAGTATTCTGATGGAGAAGTCATTAACCTTCCTAGCGTCTATTGCTATGGCCGCTTGAATGATACCCATACATTCCGCCTGAAAGACTGTGTTATAGGTACCCAGCGGTGTGCATATGTGGATATTGAGGTCTTCAGAGAAAGTTCCAGATCCTACACCTTCATTTGTTTTAGAACCATCGGTGAAAACTCTAAGCTCGTTTGGGCTTCATCCTTCCGGCTGGCTGATTTCATTTAATTATATCTTGTACTTCTTATCGAATACAAATTGTTTAGGAATCTTATCGTACTTGGCTTGTAAGATAGGAATTTTTGAGTGAATTCTATCAATTATGCCTGTATGAGGGACACTATTCTTACTCCAAAGATTTAAAGTCTTGAGTCTGATGACAGCTAAAGTCGCTTCTTGTTGTATATGTAGATGAAGACCTAAATATTTTACCTCAGAGGATAGCTGGAGTTTTGTGCTGAAAAGAAATCATCTCTGTGAAATTATTTTGGAGGGAAAGTAGTAAAGTATTGTCTAATTGTTTTAAATTGCAATAAATGTTTCTTCCTTTCTTTTCTTTCTTTCTGTCTTATCTTTCTTGTCTTTCATCCTTTTCTTTCTTTCTTTCTTTCTAAAATACTTATTTTTTATAACATAGGTAGAAATACATCCAGGGTTCGAAAGAATGTAACAATGTCCTTCAGACCGTATTTCGGTCACGGCGGCCAGCTTCAACGGAGACTAGCCATAGGCGCAGGACAGGATTTTAGTGTCCAAGTGTATGCGCAAGCACAGGTGCACTCTTTATTGCCTCACCCTCATAGTCCTATGGGACGGTAAACCGACACGACCGGAGAGAGATCAGGCGCAGGACCAACGGCTTTACGTGCTTTCCGAGGCTCGGGGGTGAGACACCGCCGACTTCCTGACTCCGGGCAGCTACTGAAAATTTCTTGACAGGGAAACTCAATAACTTCTTTTTTTCCCGACCAGGGATTCAAACCCGGGTTCTCATGATCAGCAGTGACGTTTACAACCACTAGACCAACGAGGCAGTAAAGTAAAGAATGTAATGTATGAGAATCGTTAGAGTAACAGTTGTGGAATAAATAAAACAAAGATATTTTAATTTCTTTTTTAATTAAACAAAACAGTTATTTAGAAGTAACTATTACATATTTCTTGCACAAAATTATCTCGCCCATTAAACGAGGGCTCTCTGCCCAGCATTGGGACGTATGATGGTGTTATTTTTATTATTACAAACTGTATTCTTAAATTTTTAATACTTTTTATTTTTCACTAATGTCATATCACTTAAAACTAATCTTAATAGTTTACTGTTAACTAATACGTTAACTAAACAAAAACAATCGACGTTGCATTTGTTTTATCGTACTTATAATGAATATGCATTTAATTGAAGATTTGACCAGGTGTTCTCCCCTACATCTTCCACGGATAACCGGCGGCGATTGGTTCCATTACACGTCGCTCAGCTGAAAAATTATGCGTTCTATTATTATTATTATTATTTTAAATATACACACAACGTAGATACAACAGTTTTCTGCATCAGTTTCTACATCAATAATGTTTGAGTGTACTAAATAGGGAACTTTTAAAAACTGTTATGGGCAACACTTTATTTCTCCCACGACAAGTAAAAACCTAAATAATGCTCGACATACACGGTTAGTTAAACTGATCAGTTGAAAGTTGAACTGACGTAAATACAAAAACTGACCGTGAGTGTGAAATCGTTCTTAAGTTGAAATTTTTAACCGACGGCAACTCACGGATTATTCCGGGCGCAAAGTCAGTTAAACTGGTCAATTGAACTGACATACATCCAAATACTGACCGTGAGTCTTAAGTTGAAATTTGAAGTCATTCGTTACATCCGTTTGAACTGATCAGTTTAATTGAAAGTGTGCGTCTGTGACCGTTAATTAATTTCCCATTTTAATTGCTGTAATATTTATTTTATACTAATAATATAAATTACCAACAAAATCATATACAACATTGCCATCTAGTGATGCCATGAGAATAAGAGGATCCATATGATATATATATATGCACACCCAAATTATTACAAGGCCATTCAAATGGTTAGGACCACCCTCAAAACAAAACACTAGCGTGAATTAGCAGCTTAATGCTGTTGTTTCGTATAGCAACTGTAGAGAACCATAGACCCTCTTTACTGGACACGAGGCATTCCATTTCAGTCTCCTGGCGTGACAACACATCTGCATTTTGATTCTTAATCGATAAATTTAGGTGTCTATGGGCCACAGCATCCACTAATCATAAAGTGGAATGTGTGCTTGATTGTCACCCTTATTCTATAAAAAAAAAACTTTCAGTCGTAGGACTGCATGTCTGAAGTGAAAACTTCTTAGCTTCTATAGAGGGTAGAGGACCCTCTATATTAGCTTCACAAACTTGTAAACATTCGTTTTTGGGTTGTTAAGAAATATTTTTTAGGAAGTACATATTTTTTATTAAAAAATATTTTTATCAACGTATTAAAATAGTAATAACATATTCATTTATCGCGCTGTTTTACATGAAATACAATAATTATTATCTTTATAATACAAACAACTATATAAATACCTACTTATAAATTTTATAAAATTTAATCAATTGGATATTCAAAGTTACTTTCATCAATTTCATGTATCTGAGCGTGACCACAAGAGTTTAGTACTTTTGTCCCGTCCCAAAAGTGCACAACGTGCCTAAAGAAGCTAAACCCGCGCGTTACACTGCCGTAACCAAACGCTTAGTTTAACAACTGTGCATCGTAACTGATCGTAACTGAACATTTATGAAGTATTTAATGTTTTATGTGTAATTACTTGGTATATTTCGGAATGAGCGGAGGCGGGAAATTAAGGGCAATGAAGTCAAATACGTCGGTTAATACTTGGTTTTTAGGTAGAGAGGGCACGGCCATGTCATTTTAAGATTAAAAAAATTACCTGTTAGCTCTTCATTAGAGAAATCATCGAGACAGACGTCCTCGCATTCAATTCTTTCAAATGTGTCGTGATGAAGTTTGCAATATTTGGGAACCTCCTTAGTCGCTGTATAGTTTGCCTATTTAAAAGAAAATATAACTGGATTAAGATTGACAAAATCTCATACTAATGATTATATATATCTAATATATAAAAATATTTTTCTTGTGTATTTTTTGCGTTGCCATACCGTTCATCAGATTGCAGTAAAACCTTGTTCAAATATTGATTGCATTTCTGCGAAGATTAGATATAGTCATACCCTTACGAAACGCGCAAATAGGCAGTTATGATTTTAAAAATATTAAAGAACTGACTTCATTGAATGACAAAACAAAAAAAATCCTAATTAGTTAATAGATGAGTATTCACTCACAGTAATTCACCATGAATTAATAGAAAAAGAAAAAAATGACATTTGTTTGTCAACGTCTTTCATATTGAAGACATTTTCTGAAATTTATTAAAATTTAGTTCATAGGTTTAGTTTTTAATTTTTATTATTGATTTTTGCTTAAATTCAGTTATTATGGACTTCAACTTCGTATGTAGGTGAAATACACAGTCATAATATAGCCGTGAATATACAGTAAAGACTTTTTGTGAGATGTTAACTCTGTAAAGATATTTAATATAAATTAAATGAATTCATTATTTCAAAGTTTTATGCGCGATTTGTGATCATCATCGAAAGTAAGTTAAGTGTTGTGCAAATAAAAAGCACAAAATCATCTGATCACTGTCTGCAGGTTTCCTATGATAGAAAAAGAAAAAATTATGCCAATATTGTGGTAAGTCTATAAACATTTTGAATTTATATGCCGTTATTTGTAGGGATTATTACTACATTGACTCAAATTGTATCTGTTTCAGATCACGTATTTGGGCTGAGTTAAGTTTTCATCATGAGAATTTTGCTGATTTAAATTTACGTTAATGTTCTGTGAAGAATAACTCTCTGACAATACATCAGTAACAAACGTGGAAATATCATGTACAAAAGCAATAAAAACATCAATAATAATGTATATTTTATAAAACAATTTGTCTTTCAGAAAATAAAATTACATAACTATACTTACCTATTTATAATATTATTTTAACCCACATACTAATCTAAAGTATATTCGAGTAATTTTGGTGCAACCTATCAAATACGAGTATATGGGAATTTACCCCATAGTTTTGTGAGGCGTGAGCCAAAATTACTCGAGTATGCCTTAAATAAAAAGTTTAAAGTTACAGAATACAAAGGTTTGAAATTCCCGCTAAAAAAGTTGTATATGGGCTTCCACCGTAGCGCTTTTAGTACACTCATAAACACGCGTTTCCATTTTTTAGTATGAAGTTGGCGTTCTTCTCTTGGTAGAGAGTAATTGTGTTCTGTGGTTAAGTGCGTTATCAGAAGCAGTATTCAAACGTAGATAAATAATTTTACTTCAAAAAACTCAAAAAAAATCAAATTAAACTTAAATAAAATAATATTTGTAAATTGTATTTGGATTGATTATCTCTGCATGGAATGATGACGCAAGCAAGCCAAAGCGAAACAGCAAGCCGCGGTGGCCAGCGGCGGCGTACATCGAACACGGCGTGAACTCGTCACATAACACTTTGGTAATCGATTATCACAACTTTAAAATTTAACTTCGACCGATTGTGATAATTATTATTAATTATTTATAATAGATAATTATTCATTAATATTACACAAATACTAATTCATTACTATGTCTACTTGACGACCACGAAGACATTGTTGAATACGTCCAACTTCTACCTATGCATTATTTCTTCTTGGCAGTAAAATATAGCCGCAATGGTTGCAACATATGTATAAGATAATATGATCCGCCATCGTGAAAGATACCTTTGAGGGGACTATTCACACATAAACCTTAAAGGTGCGCGCGCCACAAGCGGCTCGCTTTGAAAAAATGCTGTATCGGCCGTGTCACAGACCTCACAGTGGCCGTAGGTATGTAAGCATGCGTCGTTTAGTTCAGAAGCAAATAACATTGTGGCGGCGCTGTCGTCGCGCCACAAGCGAAACACATCGAAGCCTAAATCGCGCTAACAAAGTTCCGAAATTAAAGCAATATATATAGAATAGCTCCGAACTACCATTTGGAGCGTTGGCCGCTCCCCGGGCAAAAACAACTTGCCCGGCGGGAGATCTCCCCTTTTCCTTCCACCGGCTGCGGCTACATTGGTGACCCCGACGTGATATGAACACGCAACCAATAACCTTCGGAAAATACAACTTCAAAAACCTTTGTCATCGTCCTCAAGTACCCCATTCATTCGCTCCCGAGCAGATATTGTCTGCAGTCTTCACATTCTACCAATCATCTAGCTTTACAAAGGTTCATCGCAGCATTGGAATAATAATGCTTCCTGTTCCTTCAAGCTAATGTCTGCGCTACAGTGTTCGGCACGGCTCTGAGCCTTACTGCTCGCCTCTGCTTCACGGCACTCTCGCAGATTACTTGCCTTCTTCTCGACTCACCGCAAACTACAAGACAGTCCCTGGCACTTGCTCCGGCTCATCGTTCTCACCGGCATCTCTTGCAAGTGCGTAGTACGGCATGCATTACACACCGGCATATCGTTCGCACCGGCGTCACTTGCCCTTACGCATACAGCATGCATTCCCCACCGGCAATCGGACTGCACTATCGACCTCCGGTCTGAGCAGGAGGGTGATGTGGCGGCGCTGTCGTCGCGCCACAAGCGAAACACATCGAAGCCTAAATCGCGCTAACAAAGTTCCGAAATTAAAGCAATATATATAGAATAGCTCCGAACTACCGTTCGGAGCGCTGGCCGCTCCCCGGGCAGAACACCTTGCCCGGCGGGAGATCTCCCCTTTTCCTTCCACCCGCTACAGTGGTGACCCCGACGTGATATGAACACGCAACCAACAACCTTCGGAAACTACAACTTCAAATCTTCGTCATCTTACTCAAGTACCCCATTCATTCGCTCCCGAGCAGACATTGTCTGCAGTCTTCACATTCTGCAAGCCATCTAGCTTTACAAAAAAAGGTTCATCGCAGCACTGGAATAATAATGCTTCCTGTTCCTTCAAGCTACTCTCTGCGCTACAGTGTTCGGCACGGCTTTGAGCCTTACTGCTCGCCTCTGCTTCACGGCACTCTCGCAGATTACTTGCCTTCTTCTCGACTCACCGCAGACTACAAGGCAATCCCTGGAACTTGCTCCGGCTCATCGTTCTCACCGGCATCACTTGCAAGTGCGTAGTACGGCATGCATTACACACCGGCATATCGTTCGCACCGGCGTCACTTGCCCTTACGCACACAGCATGCATTCCCCACCGGCATTAAGGATGCACCGGCAATCGGACTGCACTATCGACCTCCGGCCTGAGCTAGGGGTGATGTGGCGGCGCTGTCGTCGCGCCACAAGCGAAACACATCGAAGCCTAAATCGCGCTATCAAAGTTCCGAAATTAAAGCAGCATATATATAGAATAGCTCCGAACTACCAATCGGAGCGTTGGCCGCTCCCCGGGCAGAACACCTTGCCCGGCGGGAGATCTCCCCTTTTCCTTCCACTCGCTACAACATTTTTAGAAATATTAAATTTAGTAAGTTAATTGATTATAAACGCTAAAATCCCATTCATAGTACACCTACGTGGTGTAGGTGTAATGAAACGACTAACGGGTTGTTTGTTACGTACTGTATTAATTGCTTAAACCACTGTGATTGTTTAAATTTATATTAACCTTTATTTTTTTAATAAAATATCATTTATGAAACCCACATTTCCCATAATACACAAAACATTGATAATATTTTAAATTTCTTCACTTAGATTATTGATAGGTCTTCGCGCGCTCAGACGCGCTCAGTCAGAGCGCGCGATGACCTATTAATAATCTGAGTTTCTTCATAAATAAAAAATAATAGTTTATACCTAGAAAACTTACACTCTGAGCCCATTTGCCGTCAGCTATTCATTACGGGCTCGCGGACTTCGTTACATATGCGACAATCAAATAATAACACAGAATAGATTGCAAATGGCTACAAACAATTCGTGTCTTTTGTGAAATTCTTGAACATCCTACGAAGAAACGCGTGATGAATATGTAACTTGTGCGAAGCACCAAAAGTAATTTATTCATGTCCAGGGTGAGTATATTAACACTGCGCGTTAATATACTCACCCTGGACATGAATAAATTACTTTTGCATCTGTGTGACTAGAAAATATCAATGTAGGTTTTCCATTAGAAGTTCCCACGCTCAAGGACAACAGTCTTAACTTACGGTAAGGAGGCGCGCGTATCGTACCGACAAATTTATTTGAAAGTTATATATAAATCAACATCTATGAATGAATCATTCCTAATTAAAGAATATAACTCTTTCAAATTTAAAACGATATTTCCACAATTATTTCTTCCGCAGCTGCAACGCAACGGGTACCAGTTAGTATTATATATAAACTAGCTGGTCCCCGCATCTTTGTCCGCGTGATTTCATGGGTTTTAATTTTTTTTTGCGCGGAACCCTAATTTTTTTTCCAAAATCATAGTAGCCTAAGTTACTCCTTATAACATCAGCTATCTGCCAGTGAACGTTCCGTCTAAATCGGTCCGGAACGTAATTAAAAGCGAACTTACGACAGTTCGCTTTTAAGTATGTTCTAGCTTAAAGTAAACTATTAACATTGGTATGGCGTATGAGCTGGCAATGGAAGTTCGGGAACGGACGAGTGTGCAGACCGATGAAAATCAAACGCGCTATGACATTTTACGACAATTTATTTTGAGAATAAATGCGATTATTAATAAATTAAAAGATTAGAAAATTCACATTTTATGAGCTACGAAATCATTGATATGGAAGTGACAGATAGAAATAGATTTAGATTTCCCTTTTATTTGACAGCCAATGACAGCTATTCTTTTTAAATTTGACACTGTGTAAGGCTAATGCCTTTTAGCTTATACAGCCAATTTATATTTTTAACGGAATGAATAGAATAAATATTCTATTCATTCCATTAATATATATATATATATATATATATATATATATATATATATATATATATATTTCTATCATAAACAATATTTTATTATCAATTATGTAACTTTACATGCTAGAGTCACGCTGCTTCTGTAATATTTTTGCAGCATGAATGGGTCGGCTCAACAGGGGAAGGGACCCCGCTCTCACAGAATATCTGTGGGAAATATGCTGCCGTATTTCGTATGGTGAGTGTAGAGAAACTGAGAACCTTTTTACTGGCAACGAGGCATTGCACCTTGTTCCTTAGATATTACAACGTATCTGAATTTTGATTTTAAATTAAGTATAAATTAGAATCAAAATTCTGATACGTTAAATTCAGGTACGCTGACTATGGGCTACAACATCTAGTTACCATCAGCTGGACTGTGTGCTCCTTTGTCATCCTAATTAATATTAAGAAAGTAATTGCCAAGAAGCGCATTCTTAAATAGGATAGGACTTCCACGTTACCAACGTTATGCTTAAAATAAATAAATGATATGAGAGTAGAACTTACATAAGGATCGTATTTTTCAACGGCAATCCCATCAACTAAATGATATCGCTCCCGCCACTTGTATCCCACGATCTGACCGTCGATACACTCTCCCTCACACTCACTCCACTCCTGCCACTGAGACATGGGGCACTCCTCGGCTGACTCGGGGTCCGTAACTATAGGACTCTCGCTGTAATTAAATTATTTACTTTATAAATTTAAGCCAGCTGCTAAAAAGTATAATGACTAATCAAACCATAAAACCATAATTAACTTAATTAACCATCATTCAATCCATCACGTTAAGGCGATACCCCGACCAAAACCTTGCGATAGTGCGTTTTACAGAGACTATTATCTCATTAGTTATGAGAAATAAACTACAACTAAAAGCACATTATTAATGTTCGATATCCTATCATCACATTCCAAGTTCTAGTTTGTTTTTATGTGTTATAAATACATTTAAAATCTACCTTTAAAAATGACTAAAATTATTGATGAGATGCATCTGTTGCTAAAGGCAACGCTCTAATCATTTGAGGATTACAATAATGGATAGATAATTTAAAAATCTACATTCTTCACGTTATATTTAATTTTTAAAGTTCGTTTTTCCTTTTTGATTAGAATAATTTCAAAAATTGTGTAAATTCTATGATAAAGCGGCATACGCCTAAAGAGGGAACGAATGCTCAAGGTCATTTGGTCAGGGAAACGCCTTAATATTTAATAAGTTAAAAATTGCATTATATATAATTTTTTAAATGGTTCACAGGACTACAAAAGAAGAAAAGTAAAGTCGGTATTATAGCACAATATACATATTATTCAACTTTTGTAGATAATTGTGTTTTTCTCTTTTTCTATGTTTTATATAGAGCAACACGGGCCACCGCACTGGCAAGGCGGTACCGCTGACCATATATAATGTACTCTGTGCCACTGACTGGAGGGGAGTAGCTAGCCATAGCGTGTTCCACCGATACAAATCTATCCGTCATTTTTACGGGGAGAAATCTGCGCGCACTAAAATAAAAGTACGCCACTACGAAACTCACACAACCAATTAAAACAATAAACTAGCAATTTCACAGACACACATAGATACATTATAACAGCATCGCTCGGTGACAGCAGCAACTCGGGTTCAGACTGACTCGGATCAGTCGCTTGGCCAATCTGCATATTGTATTAGGGCGAGCGGGCTGTGTTGGTAAACAAGTTCGAAACAACACGGCCATTATTATTGTAATTTTTAAGTTTAAAAAGAAGTAAAATAGCAATAATGTGATTAAAATGACTTGTTTATGAAAGATAACATCTTTTTGTAAATTTGACGTGGCAGATCTCTTTTTGCAGACAAAAAGCTGAACAATTCTGTATTTTTGTACGACTCGGTTCAGCTACGCAAATAGATTTAGTCTATTCACAGAATAAATAATACTACTACGTAGTCTAGTAAGCAGTGCGGCTGCAACGAGTTTTACTGTACGCATAGGACCGCGTGGACTTATATTTTGACAGAGGGTAACGCGTGCGTATGGCTACTCAGAGTTATCTAGTTACACCGCCATCTTTTACAGTTAGCTACCGTGGCAAAATCTTTGTTTCAGAGAGCACAAGGGATCTGTGACAGTAAACACACGTGTACATTTGTACGTGGTAGAGCCACGATGCAGACATATTATGGTTGTAGCACAATTGGGTCGACTCGACCGTGGTAGGAACCACGCTTTCACAGAATACCAGCGTAAAATAGCAGCTTGATGTTGCTGTGTTTCTTATGGTGAGTGTAGAGAAACAGGGGGTGAATCGGGGGTGACAATGCATCTGCATTTTGATTCTTAGTTAAGGATAGATGTAGATGTCTATGGGCCACAACACAACACAACATCATGTGGTCTGTGTGCTCGATTGTCACCCTTATTCTATAAAAAAAAAACACCTGGCCGCCGAACTCCAGCACGTCAAGCAAGTTTTGCAAGACAACAAGCTCCGGGCATTGCGCCTCCGTCACAGTAACCGAGTGAAACCGGCCACAGTCGAGCGTGTGTCTGCTGTAGTACCATACGTCAGAGGAGTCACAGACAAGATTGGCTACATCTTGAAGCGGGCTTCCATAAGAACATTCTACAAGCCGCCGTAGATGATTAGTTAGTTCTTACCACCCGTCAAGTGTATTATCCCTCTACAAGATGCAGTAGTATACAAGCTTGATTGTGAATGTGGTCTCTCTTACATAGGAATAGGACAAACAAAAATATAAAAAAACACTCGCATGAAAGAACATATTGCTGGTGTGAAGCACCGTCGCTCCGCGAAGTGTGCATAACATGTTCAGGATCGTCCCAACCATTATAATATTAGATTTGATAAACCACAAATCCTCGCAAAAGGACACCGATTCCTACCAAGGATAATTCGTAAGGCTACTCTGTGTTACTGTATACCAGTCTACGAAAAAGAACACCCCGGCCTCATAATGGTAAGGTTATTGTGGTTCGTAAGCTTATTTCGACGTTGTGGCCCTATAAATTTCAACTCCTCTCGATAAACATTCAGGATAATATAGGTGCGTTAAAACAAAAAGGATAGTAAGACTGGATATATATATATAGGATGCGTTGTTCATCATCATTACAGTCCTTCACAAGTCCACTGTTGAACATAGGTCTCCCCCAAGGAATGCCACAAAGCACGTGCATCCATCGACTTCCTGCATATCTTACTAGATCCTCACTCCATCTATTGGGAAGGCGCCCTATATAGCGCAAAGGATTAGTAAATTGAAGTAGCAACGGGCCGGCCATATATTAGGTCTTTACCTATGAAATTGCCGTTTTTTATGAAATAAGTTAACGTAATTTTTTTTTTCGATATGTTTTATTTCTATTAATCAACGTAATCATCCTTGCAATCGATGTATCTTTGCCAACACAGTGGCAGTTTTCAGACGCCCTTTATGAAGAAATCAGCTGGACGAAAGGCAACAAATTCTTCAAAGGCATTTTGTACTCTCGGTTATTGCATTTCTTTCCCGCAATAAAGTTATCCAAATTGTGGAAAAAGTAGCATTCTGTAGACGGAGAGTTTCCAATCCCAGCTCTTGCCACTTGGAGACCTTCTGTTGAGCAGTATGAGGCCGTGAGTTGGCGAGCTTCTTGATCATTGTGTTCAGTTCTTCTTCATTGATCTTGATCATTGTGTTCAGCTGTGATGAATCACACCGGCACTAAAACTCCAAACAGTGACCATCACTTTTGAAAGGGGTAAGTTTTCGTTTAGGGCACTGTTTAGTTGCTGAACCATGATCCAATCAACTTGCTGAGCGCTTGCGATTGTCAAACAGCATCCAGTTTTCGTCGCAGGTAACAATGCGGTTCAAAATTCCTTGAGTGAGTGAACTTGTCTCGACGCGTACTTCGCGATGGCGATCATTGACTTCATAGGGCACCCATTTGTCAAGCTTTTTTACTTTGCTAATTTGACGCAAATTGACCAATACTGATTTGATGTTGAAGTCGAAAGCTGCTGCTAATCCTGCCGTAGATTGAGTATCATCAGCTTCCACAATCGCCTCCAATTTGTCATTGTTGACCAAAGTTTTCGGACGATCACGGGGTTCATTTTTGAGGTTGAAACTTAACAGGTGGTGCGTTCGTTTGTAGCATACGCTCCGTAAACGTCATTGATGTTGCGTGCCGCTTGTGCCGCTTTGCTGCCACGACGATACTCATATTCCATAATTACTTCACTTTTGAACGTATCCACGATGACGTAAAAGATTAAAATGCGAGGAAAACATAACACTAATCAATAAACAAATAACTAATTTTGAAAAAGTAAAACCATGTTTTGAAAATAAAATTAATTTGAAATTAGAATTTTGATTTGAAATGGCCAGTACAGTCTGTTGCGCTCTCTGTCGCACTTGTCGCAATGCGCAAAAGGCGGCGTCCTGTTTCTCCATTCTATTGCTGCGCGGGCAGCGAGTGTTTAGCATTAGTATAGTAGTGGACTTTCATGTTTTTTTTTATAGGTGAGGGAGCAAACGAGCATGCGGCTCACCTGATGGTAAGTGACTACCGCCGCCCATGAACAACTGCAACACCAGGGAGGGAATTGCAGATGCGTTGCCGGCCTTTATGTACTGAAAAATAAAAAGTGCTGACTATTTACGGAGGTATTTACTCATCCTAACCTATTCGTGTTCAACAAAACGATTAAACGATAAGATACGACATAATTATAACACAGTCTGGACACGAATACCAATAATTCATGGTTGTCTAGGACCAGCAGCCTAGTTTCCAGACGCCCTGACTAATAGACTACGTGGTTAACTTGGCTTTATCATCGTAAACCGTGTTTCAAACACTAAAAATAACTGATAATTTAAAAAAAAGTTTCCTTTCCGCCCTTTTCCGTTATGAGTGATGAGATGATCTTTATGAATTGTGTACAATTTATCAACTATGCCTCACCGCCCGCCCTCGCCGCTAGCTAGGTCTGTGGTTTGGTACCTGGAGGGCGCATCAGGTTCAGAGGGACTCGCTTCTTCTTCATCCGATTCTATTTCTGTTTGTGCTTCTTCTGTCGTTGATGTCATTTCTTCCTCTATTAAAGAAATGTAATATTTTTTTTGAGTGATTGCTTGAGTATCGAAACTAACGTTCAATAGGAGCACTGACAATGACAGTGAAAATAAAGGCTTCTTTGAAATTAGAAGAACCATCTATTCTGGTTAAATCATGGATTGAATGTTGTACAACACTTTTTAATTTATTTAAAAAAAAAATTGTTATGCTCTTTGATATTAGATTTGTAACTGAGCAAGTTTTATATCCAGCTAATTTGTTTGACAAAGAAGACAAGACCGGTCAAATTTGCAGAGAAGGTTCAGAATAAGTAATATAGGCAAATAGTGAAGAAAAGTTAATTAAAAAAAGATCAAACATTCTGTCATTTTTGTCTTTTAAATTGTAAATTCGTGATAATGCATTGTTTTGACTAATTTTATTGCGCACGCACACATTAGTAAGGGTTGATCGGTAGGCAAAAACGTTGTTGCCCATAAATCACATTTGATTTGGGATAATTTCAAATAAAAGTAGAAGTCTTATTTACTCGTATTTTGCTATAACGGTACATCATTATTTATATATTTGAACTTGTGTTTAAAATTTGGCTACTATTTGAAAAATAACCCTGTAGTATATACAGGGTTATTTTTCAAATGTTTGTGTTACTACGCAACATGTTTGCGTAGTAACGCAAACATGTTGGAAGCGCCATACCACATACTAGATGATTAATTATTCATTGCATGGACTTCGACTGTCAGAAACGAAAAACATTTTAAATAGAATGATATTATGTGACTGTAGACCATGGACACCTGCTGCAAATTTTTGATTACAAACAAAGATGGCCACAGATGCATTGCCACCCATGAAGTATGAGATGTTCAGGCCAGAACACGGACTGCTATTTGGTGGCAGAAATAGGTAAACGGGTGGTACCAACCCACGCAGACTCCTAGGCAGAACATGAATCCTGCCACCTAGAGAAATATAATAATTTCTTCAACATTCTTATAAGTCAGAGATCTCGAACCTGTGGTATTTTCTTCTCCTGTCGTTTCTTCCACACACTCCTTTTGATAAGTCCTGATCAGTTTAATTCGTAACCTTCCGAACGGATGGAGATCTTTTATGTCCATTTCATAAAATGGCGAATCTTTGTCGTAGGAGCTCATTTGAACACGCGATATCGCGTCTTGGGGAAACGTCTCGATATTCATTGACTGCAATCATTACAGTTATGTATAATGTATATCATAGATATTTATAATATTAATTTTATATTGTTTAATTTTAGGATTTAAAATAGCCGGCGCAGAATAAATTAATAAGCAAAACCATATTAGATCTATCTAAGAAAAATAATTATCAAAACACACAATTAATCAAAAATTATGGTGGATATAGAATACCTGGCGGGCATAGGTACATATATGAGTTCGAAATATATTATTAGATATTCCTCATCGATATGAAGAGAAATATCGTAAGGAAACATGTCCTTGCGATGTCCATGGTTTCTTTACCACCGATCACGGAACAAATTCAGCAACCAAAATTGCTGAACAATACCATTGGTGCCAGCGTGGATGAAATCAAGGTTGTTCACGTACTATACAAGTTAATCGAATTAGATGAGTTTGTGAGTGAGTTTACGAATAAATAAAAAAATATCTGAACTAAACTAGTTTTTTTTCATAGTTTACTCTACCGATTTCACGGAAAAAAAGAGAAAGAGAATATGTACTTACACAAAACAAAACGCCCTATAATACTGGACAGACGTGGTAGAGCCATACTGCAGCTATATTAGTAGTATAGTTGTAGCACGAATGGGTCGGCTCGACCGGGGAACGACCACGCTCTCACAGAATACCAGCGTAAAATGGCAGCTTAACGCTGTTGTGTTTCGTGTGGTGAGTGTAGAGAACCGGATACCCTTTTTAGTGGAAATGAAGCATTCCATCTTAGTCCTCACGGGTAACAACGCATCTGCATTTTGATTTGTAATAGAGGATAGATGTAGATGTCTATGGGCCGCAGCAACCACTTACCATCAGGTGGACTGTGTGCTCGTTTGTCACCCTTATCCTATTAAAAAAAAACATTAAGATTTTATTTATATTTTAAGTTTTTAAGTAACAATGAGAAATAAAAATTATTTTCGTGGCTTGTGCATTTCATCGTGGCTGCTTTGATTTAGTGTCGGTTATTGATCGTGGGCTCCTGACTGTGAATCCCACTGGTCTTAAATAGTATTATAGAGCTGAGTGTAATTTGGAGTTTTCTGTTCGTAAAATCTAAATGACAGCCCGGAATCGAAAAACGTGGCCATGGAAATAGCGATGGGCTTGATTTGTATTGCATTGGATTAAAGTACCTATCGGCGAAAAGTCGTCGAACTAAAAGTGGTGGTATTAGGTGTAACAATAAAAAATGTATATCTAAAATCTCTTACCTCATAAGATACCCCACTGTCAGTCCCGGCGTCCCACGGGAATAAATTGAGTTCCTTTTCCTGAAGCCACGTGTTGTCCTCCTGGCAAAGTTCAAACCTTGTGACTCCGAGGAACCAATCTGGAGAGGGATGGATACCCACGGCCACACTGATCAGATGGTTAGTTTTGTCGGCACGGACGAAGGCATAAGTAGGGTAGTTCATTTTCGGATAGCCGTGACCTTTCCCTTTGATCATAGTTCGAACGCCATCACCTATCTGTAGATGCGTTACAAGAAATTATTAGATTAGAACAAATTTTAAGCAACATTTTAAGCAAGAACTGACATATTATCCCCCCCCCCCCACACACACACACACACACACGCGCGCGCGCGCGCACACACACACACACACACAAACACGTACATAAGCGCGCGCACACGCGCACACACACACACACACACACACACACACACTTTTTTTAAAGACCTAAGTATATTAACAACGGGCAAAAAATCGAGATCGTTCCAAAAAAGTTTGAATTTATTGCTAAATTGCGACAAGTAGAAAAAGTTGTGAGAGAAGGGTCTCTAGAAGGATCTGCGTATATCGAATCTAATCGATTGTATTTTACGCCTGGTGTTAACAAGATGGTTATACCGCTATCTATTGGAAGTCTTATAACTTTTTTAGGCATATCCTCTTGTCATCTATTACGACACCCACGGGACGATTTGGGGTAATGGATTATCTTACAACACCGATGGGACAAAATGGGGTGATTTTTTACGTCACGACCGAACGGCAAATAATCCACATAAATCATATAGTATGTAACAACGTACCTTCTCTCGAATGTCCACTTCAAGTTTGCTCGTATTTGTATGTTCGGCCAGTTCCCTGACACCTTGAGAAGCGAGAGAGCCAGGTATCCAAAGAATATAGTCGACAGCGTGAGAGGCGCCCACCAAATCGCTGAATCTCGGCTCCCAATCCTTTTCTGGGTACAGGCGTGGATGTGTATTCCGCGACCAAATACCAGTGAACGTGATCTGTAAAGATAGTATATATAAAAATTCTTGGTATCTCAAGCAAGCGAACAAACTGGTTACGATCTCGACTTGCACTAACGAACTTGTAATTGTAATTTGAAGTTAATTTATGAGTGCTCTGAGGTGAAGCAAATATCGTGAGGAAACTTGACCCACAGAAAATATGAAAAAACTCGAAAATATGTGAAGTCGGTCAGCGTTGGGGCTAAGCGGTAGATACTTCCCTGCTCCAAAACCCGAGACCGAGATGTATTTTCACACCTAATATTATATATGGCTTATAAACTCCATTGGTGAAAACAGATATCCCATAAATTGGCTCATAAGAGGGATATTTGCCGAAGTGTCTACGCTTGGAAAAAGAGTTGCCAACTACAGTTTTTTTAGTTGTTATTAAGGAAGATACTGCTGCCCATCTCCTTGTTCTCCTTGTTTGATTCCCTCTGTCGCCTCTTACTCTACTCTACTTACTATACTTACATCACGGGTCGAATGGGGTAGTGGTAGAGCCATGTTGCAGCTATATTAATAGTATAGTTGTAGCACGAATGGGTCGGCTCGACCGGGGAAGCACCACACTCTCACAGAATACTAGCCTAAAATAGCAGCTTAACGCTGCTGTGTTTCGTATGGTGAGTGTACAGAACCGGATACCCTTTTTACTGGAAAAGAGACATTCTATCTTAGTCCTCACGGCTGAAAACGCATCTGCATTTTAATTCGCAAACGAAGATAGACGTAGATGTCTACGGGCTACAGCAACGACTTACCATCAGGTGGGCTGTGTGCTCGTTTGTCACCCTTATTCTAAAAAAAAAGTGGATATTACACCGCGACTACACGGTCGCTATATTATAACCAAAAAGAAATGAAGCTGTATAGCTTACCTACCTCATACTTAGCTTCATCGCAAATCTGGCAGTTGTAATTTAACTGCGGCGTAACGTCATCTGGCTGTCTAGTATCCTCGCACAGCTGCTGGGTCAATGGTGGTCCATCTTCGAACCAGACCTCTGTGGTTTCAATGACCATTGCACGTAAAGTGACGCAGCCATTACCAGACTCCGGAGCTTGCCAATATACCTGGCGATAGTGCCGGATTAAGACAAATGCATAGTAGTATAGTAGCTATAGGCCCCACGGCTTAAGAAAAATACTTTATCACGTCATTTAGGAAGTTGGAAAAAGAAAGAAAAGCCCCGATAATTGCACTGCCGCTACAACCTTTACATGGGTAAATCTGACTTCGCCTATTATAATAAACAATGCTTATTTCTATTAAAAATCATACAATTATATTACAAAAAGATGTAGAGAATCGTGATCTATTACTGATTTAAGAATAAAGAGGAAAAGAAGATGCTAAAATATTATCTACAGAAAAGACATTTAAAATAGATACCTATATAACGTTCGTTATCATTATATACGTGTTCGTTATCTAAGGGGACGATAACGTTCAATAATCACCAGTGTATATTTTTTAAGCTTCCAGATATTAAATTTTTTGCGGAATGGGTTCTGCTATGATTTATTACATGTGATTTAAATTTCTTACTCGTATATTTTAGACGTTTTATATGTCATATTCACATAACAATTTTATATGTCATATTCACAAATACCCTTAGGGTCATATTTCTTTGTAACATTTTTTTTAATAAGGCGTTTTATTAACTTATTAAGATATATTCAATTTTTAAGAGTAAATCAGTCTCGGGACTATTTTTAAATGAAATATATTAGTTAGGTATTATAATAGGATGAAATATTTCTGTAGTAAATATTACCTGTACAAAAGTCTTAGGTGACGCTATCACATGTTCAACAGAGTACAAGCAACGGTCGCTATATTTCGCAGAAAGCATATCCCGGGGCCTCAGATGACCAGGAAAAAGAGTCACAATCCGCCTTGGATTCTTGGGGTTAGGTTTTGTGGCACCCTCTGCTGATATGATGAAACCGGTGAATCTGGACTCACCATCTGTAGCAGCTATTTGTACTGAAAATAAAAATTGCAGTAGACCTATGAATATCATTAATATGCTTGATTTTAGTGACTGAGAACTTCAAAATCATAACTGAAAACCATCACTGGTCACTGCTAAATGGCTTAGCCAAGTTCATTATCTAGAATCGTTTACGCAAAAATAAAAAAATTAAATGGGAACGGGAACGACATATCTCAACTTATCACGTGACAAAGTCCAATCATGTTTTGCCTCACTCTTAATCGTCTTAGTATATTACAGGAGGGCTCCAAAAGGGGATTTCAGCTTCAGAAGGGAGGGGCAAACGTGACACACATTTTCTACATGAATGTTGTTTGCCTCCGATAGCTCCCATCTTATGGAATTACTAAACAACGATTTTAGCAAATTCATAAAAAATGTGTCTGTACTTATGTACACACGTAGGAAGTTATACTTAGTTAGCATAACAAAACAAAAAAAAACTTGAAAGCCAATTACCCACTGAAGTTGTCGCTTTTAGGTGTCAGTGTGCGCGCGCATCGTTACAACTTCATGATGTCGTTTTTAGATGTCGGTGTACGCGTGCATCGTAAAAAAATCATTCTCATCATTTTTCCCAAAGGCCCCAAAAGAAGTATAACTTCCAAAAATAAAAAAAAGTGTGCGGTCCTTCATGTTGGAAGGAGTAAGGTCGGACCAAGGGCTTGTCTTTTCCCGTCAACATGAGGACGCTTTCTGAGGCTGAAACGCGACAGTCACATAAAATTGGGACCATTTATTTCAATGTCGCTAATTTTAAAGATCATCTTAGCGAAAAATCTTCTTGGGAGGGTACAGCCATTGGTAAATCAGAGTGTAAATTTCAGTGGTTACAGAATTGAAACAGAATAGAAATCAAGCAACTAATGCAAAAATCCTGAACCAACTGCAAATTACATAAAAATATTTAATAATTACCTGTATATAATTGTTCAGGAATATATGTGTTTTCAGCGTCGATCACAGACAATTTAAATCGCCCATCAGCTGCTGACGCTTTCGTTGTGGATCCATATGGTCTTCTGTCGCAACGGAAAGCAAGTATGCCTATCTCCAGTGTAAGAAGTAAGCCGAAAATTATCAGTTTCATTGCGTGCGAAGCTAAAATATATAATAAAAATATAAATAGCTAAAAAGACAGAATTGCTATACGCTACGATACTGATTGCCTTTTAAACTTTTAATAGTAGACATACAAGACAAGACAGACATCAAAATTTCTAATTTTAAACACAGACCTCCCCCAAGGAACGCCCAACGCACGGTCCTGAGTCGCAGGTGGCTCAACAATGCACAACTTCCAGGTCGTCTATCTAATGGGAGGCTTCTCAGGAACCTTTCTTGCCCCATCAGCAAGGATTTAATGATTTTAAATTTTAAATTATTGCACTTAAAAATTATTTATAATTTAGGATACTTCATTAAATTTTAGTTTGTTTAGTCCTTAATTTGTGTCTCCAATTTTTGATCTTGGATCCACTGGGTCATTTAATAAACGTTTATTGGGACATGGGTCCAATACGCAGAGGCCTTTTGGAGAGTTTTACTATATTTTGTAATGTGGTGTACATTGTAAGCCTGCATATATAATAAAAATGTATCCGAAGAAGAACCCCAGAACATATACAAACTATTGGCAAAAAAGGGGTAAAATTTAAAATATTTGGTTATGAGGTTGGGATACTAGATTTTTTGGGATATTAGGTGAAGCTGTATGAATATTATATAAAAATGATAAATAATATAAAATAAATTATTATTGTTAATGTAATTATACTTTAAGTTGTATTTTTGGCTGGACAAGTTACAACGTTTTAAACACACTTTTGTACCTAGTTCAATTCGAAGTAAGAAAAAATTAAATAAAATTACGTTCGTTGTGAACGGTGATAGACGTGATATTTGTAAACCCTTAGGCGTGATACTGAGAGTTTTTCGATTTATTGCAATCAAGAAGCTAACTAGAACATGACAATAAATTAAAAGGTATCTCGTTGCAGTCCCAATTAATTACTTGATAGATTGGACCTTAGGACTTAAGAGTAAATTAATGTCTCATATATCGTCGTTATAATAAATGAACAATTATTAATTTTTATACTACTTTGTGTGATCCAAATAAAAGGTAACTTTATAACAGTGTATCTGTCACAGTCTAAACTTATAACCGGTCAAAAGTGGTTTTGACCAACGTTCTTAGTCAAAAGTGGTGTGGCGGCGCTGTCTTCGCGCCACAAGCGAAACACATCGAGGCCTAAATCGCGCTAACAAAGTTCCGAAGTTAAAGCAGTTAGAACAGCTTCGAATTACCACGCGGAGCGTTGGCCGCTCCCCGGGCAGAACACCTTGCCCGGCGGGAGATCTCCCCTTTTCCTTCCACCCGCCACAGTGGTATTGCCTGATTTAAAGTTTAGATTTAAAGTCAGAATTGTGTTATCGGTTACAGAATGAATGTACGTGTGGCGGATTGGGATTATTTTATTAAATATAGTGGACTGTATTGAGATTCTTAATCCCCTGAAACGTTCAGTTACCGCAGTCACAAAACTACACCAAAAACAGCAACAAACTACTCACGGTCTTACTAGTCAGCCTCCCAAGATCAGCAAACGTTGACAGCTCCTGGTAGCTTCTTCTACACGGTAGAATACACTAGCAATTAGATTGTACACGGTACACTCTGGAGTAGTCCCTTTTTAAAGTTTTTGGAGAGATATTCACATCACGATAACACAAAGAGAATGTATATGGCTTGTCTCGCCTCCTACCTTCTTTTTCGTTTCTTAACTCCACAGATGATTACAACACATATTACTTCGCAATGTTGCCACTAGGTGTAACTGGCGCTCAGATCGCAGCAGATCATTGTGCCTCGGTATAAACTTTGTGAGTTGCGGTTTATTACTGAACAGTACGGACTTGACCATCGCTAATAGGGAATTATCTGATCGTGCACAAATAGAACAGCACTCTCGTGCTTTGAACTTAGAATTACAATGTGTACCTGAACATTAATCAGAAAATCTGATTCTACTGACTAAGCAACTTGCAAAAACGGTCTCCTTCGACCTTAATGAAGAAGACATTCACATGTGCACTAGATATGCTAAAGCTAATCCTGCCACCACCAGACCTAGATCAATTATTGTCAAGTTACGCAACCCTCTGATCCATGATGGATTTTCGAATCGGACAAACTCAATTCTATCCACTCAGGTATTGGAGGTGACAAGAAACCTGTATTCGTGACTGAGCATCTCTCTCCAAGTAACAAGATCAAGATCTGCATCGGGCTACCAGACTTAAGGCAAAGAAAATAACTACAAGTTCGTTTGGGTAAGAGGTGACTGCATTTTTATGAGAAAGTCGGAGCCAGCTACTGTTGTTGTCATTAAGAATTTATCCTCGTTACAATACTTAACCGATTAGATTTCTTCTCATTTACTCATATCTTGTTTTTTCTATGTATACCTGCACAAAATCTGCTGCCTCAAATTGTTATTACCAAAACTGTAGAGGCCTAAATACAAAAATTAATTAATTTTACAGTAACATGTGTATGCATGAGTACGATATTGTTGTAATAACGGAAACTTGGCTACAAAATAATGTTAACAATTTAGAGTTATTTGACGATAATTATTATGTATTTAGACGAGACAGAGACTTGACTAAATCATTTTCAAAGAAGTCTGGAGGTGGTGTAATGATTGCCGTCAATAGAAATTTTGACTCACATAGGATTAATAGAAATGAAGGCACTGGACTAATAGAACCTCTTTGGATTGTAGTTCATCTCAGAAATAGTAAAAACCTTATAAAACTTTGCATATGTGCGGTCTATATACCAAGTTCCGTTAATTTAAGGAACTATGAACAGTTTGTAGATAATATTAATAATAATCTTTCCCATTTTGATCACTCATTAGTAATTGGTGATTTTAACCTTCCTCATTTGGAGTGGCTGAAAAATGATAATGACCTATTTACTATTTTAAATGACTCTCAATGCCAATACTTTTATATGATCTCTGATTTTATGGCTCTAAATAATCTTAAACAGTTCAATTACATTAAAAACAGAAACTCGAAAATCATTGATTTAATATTGTCATCAGAAATTAACGTATGTGTTGGTGAAGCCGACGAAGCATTAACCGCTATTAATCTCTTTCATGCACCTCTTATATTTGAAATTACTTTCCACTCCATCAATCATTTACAACCGTCCCTACAACCTAGACCAAATTTCCACAAAGCTAACTATGATTCTATTAAAAATGAATTGGATACAGACAAAAAGATGTTGTGGTATTCAACACCTTTTGATGTAAATGTTACTTAAAATACTGTTTATGCACAAAATGTTTATTATATTGTTATAATATTATTGTTACAATGTTTATAAATGTTATATGTTTATAAATGTTATGTATGTGAGCACACACGAGACAATGTTGGCGTCCGTACATGTACTGACTTAAATAAAAACTTTAAAGTAAAATGCCTACGCGTACATAATGTGTTCGGTGTAAACTGAACATCTTCCCGCACAACAAGGGAGATAAACTAAAAATACATAAAAAAGTAAAATTATTTGAGAAAAGTTAGGTATAAAATTATTCTTCATCGCGTTTAAGAATGAGAGTTCGCAATATAGGAGATGTTGCTCGGTCTTGAGTGTTGAACGCGTTCGGGACCGCGGGTGAGGACGCACGCTCGGTGCTGGCGGCGACGGGTTGCGTTCTCGGGGCGGGCACTGCAGCGGCGCGCTGCGCTCTCGGGGCGGCCAGCGCAGCCACAGGAGCGGAGCTTAGACCTTCCGTGGTTATGTTATCGAGGCTAATACTTGAAGTGATAGCCGTGTTTCTTCTTTGTCGTAGTCGTTTGCAGGCAAGGCATATAGCAGCTATCACAGCCACTCCCACCAGGATGTAAATCGCGACGTAATGATGTATGTCATGGAATGTTATGTTTTCAGCGATCACATTTTGGGATTTTAGGTGTTTGATGTTTTCGTTCAAGGTGGTTAGGTTGGCTTGGAAACTGTCAGCGTCTTTTTCCAACTCTCCTGTTTCTGGGATAGAGAGCTTGATAATTTGGTTAATAGCAGCGATTTCAGGCGTATAAATTTCAGGTCCGGTTTTCAATTCACTCGTAAATATTTTGTGCGTATAGATTGATAATTCTTCACTTTTGATTGAGCAACCGGGTTCCAGCGCAATGACCCCGGCGTCTCTCAGCCGTTCCACGGTAACTTGATCACCGCAAAAAATTCTTACGTTGCATTTGTCGCACGTTGTAAATAAGTAATTGTTCGCTTTATTTAATTGAATAAACATGTTACTGCACCCGGCGATGTTTATTTGGCACTGATTTGTGTAATTATTCTTCAAACACAGATCTTCATCTGAATTTCTTTGGTATATGGGGTGTTTGAGGTGGCATAAATGTGCTGAAAAATCGTACATAATACACTCTTGTAAATCGATAGATGTCATGTTTCATGTTTATCCATTCTACTTGGATTTCTTCGGGTAGTTCATCATCCCACTGAAGATTCAGCTGCCATACTTTTTGGAAGAGAAGTTTTAGTCTCAGTGTTATAGGAGCAATCAAGCCGATTGGATCGAACTGTTTCGAAATTTCTGACAAAAGACTTCGCTTTGTACATTTCTTCTCAGAGTCAGTAATTTTTGTTTGGAATGTGAAAATATCTTGTTTAGAAATCCAGCTGAGTCCAAGTGTTTTCGATGAATGTGCATGTTTAAAATTAAAATTTTTGTTGTCTTGGTTGTTGTTGATGTTAAGTAGTTCCTCTTTGTTGGAATTCCATTTTCTTAAGTTGAATCCTCCAGACTGAAGCAGGCGAATAAGCTCTTGTTGTAATTCCAATGCTGACGTCATAGAATGGGCTCCATACAGCAGGTCGTCCATGTACATTGCTTTTTCCAGGGCCTGGATTGCAGTGGTGGAGTAATCATTTCTTCGTTCATCGTTTGCTAATCGTTTAAGCGTCATCATGGCCAAAAATGGGGCAGCTTTTGTGCCATAGGTGACTGTGCATAGTTGTAAGTCTTGCAATGCAGAACTTGGACAATCTCTCCATATTATTTTTTGGAGAAGCTGGTCATCTTGATGAATCCATATTTGGCGAAACATCTTTTCAATGTCAGCCGTAAATACTATCTCAAACTGTCGCCACTTGATCAACAGTTCCTGAAGGTCTTGCTGTAAGTTTGGACCTGCATACATAACATCATTGAGACTCGAACCTGTTGAAGTCTTGCATGAGCCATTGAACACTACTCGCAAGGCCGTAGTTGTCGATTCCGGTCGTTGTACGCCGTGGTGAGGTATATAACATTCGAGTCGACCCATTGAATCAGCGGGTTTCATATGTCCAAGCGCTAGGTACTCATGAATGAAGGCTTTGTAATTTTGCTCAAAACTGGTGTTTTTTCTAAACTTTCTTTCCATGCTTAAAAAATGTGCGATTGCCTTATTTTTGGACGAACCCAATTGTTTTTCATATCCTGGTTTGAGTGGGAGTTTGACCTCGTATCTACCATCACTCAGTCGTTTTGTTGTTTCTTCATAGTATTGAATACATTGAAGGTCTTCTTCTGATAAGTCGAAATGCTCAGTAATGTCCTCTGTTTCCCAAAATTTTTCGATTTGTTCGATGTTGTTCAAAATTACATTGCATTGGTATGTTTTTGTATTTCCACACAAAATCCAGCCGAGCCGAGTCTGTTGGGCAATCGGCACAGATTGATCTTCTTCTCTGCATATTCCAGGTAATATAATGTTCGAATATATGTCAGCACCCAGAAGAAGATCCACCGGTCTGCTGATGTTGAAGTCTGGGTCAGCTAGTTGTATATTGTTCAAGAATGACCACGAAGGTTTAGCAAATGTTGAATTTGGTAATTGTTTGATAAGATTTTGCATGATAAATACCGACGTGTCAAAAACGTAGTTGTCGTCCATTGATGAGCATGTTAAGTGAAGTACTCCTTTACAGCTATTAGGTTTAACACCAACCCCATAAATACTACCTTTGCAGTTTCGTCTAGGAAGTGCTAGTCGCTGGGCCGCATTCTCAGATATTATTGAGACTTGCGAACCCTGATCAATAAGTGTGCGCATTATTTTATAAGTACCATCTGCGGCCCGCACCTTGAGCATCGCTGTCGCTAATAAAATTTCTGTCATATCGTTGTTTTGTTGAGTAACGTTGGAGTTACTTATGCTGACACGATTATTTTCCACTTCTGACGACATCGATGACTTGTTTTTCACATTCGCATTGTTTTGCGGCTTGTTTGAATATGACCGGAAGGCGTCATGTAACATAGTGTTATGATTTTCGTTGCATTCACGACACCGCTTCTCTGAAACGCATGCTTTACCTTGATGATTAAAAAGACAGTTTTGGCAAACATTTAATTTTGTTACTGTTTTACGTCTTGTTTGTGGAGACATGTCCAAAAATTCTTGACAAAAGAATAGTCCATGATCCTTACTGCAGAGTGGGCATGTATATGTTATGAAATTCTTGTTTTTAACAGCTTGTAAGTTAGGTGACGCAGAACCCCTCGACGAGATGTTGGATGGATGCTGGGTTGTTACTCGATTACTGGCGTATGATTGTTTGAAATAATTCGATTTCGAAGTTTTCGGATACTGATTTTGATTACTTGGAATGTGTGATTTTTGATGAGTGTTGTCTTGTTTTCTACGTCCAGACTCCATCGACGTAAATGTTTGTTCCAAAAACTTGAGAAATTCTTGTAATTTTGGCAGTTCCCGGGGACATTTCAAAGATTGAACATAATCATGATGAGTTTCGTTATCGAGTTTTTGAGTCAACAGGTAAACAATAATCGGATCCCAGGTGCTTATGTCAATTCCTAGGTTTTTTATTGCATTTAAGCATTCCTGCGTAGTGTCGTGAATTTTCTTGATGTTGGTCACTGATGCTTGATGGGGAACTGGCAAACTCATTAATATGTTCATGTGAGAAGTGAATATAAGTTTCGCGTTATTGTATCGGTTGTTTAAAATGTCCCAACAGATAATATAATTATCCGAGCTGATCTGTAGGTGTTGTATCAGCCGCTCCGCCTCTCCCCTGACCTTGCTCTTTAAAAACTGCATTTTTGAGCACTGGAAAGGGAGCGATTGTTATGAATGCATTCCGTAAATAGATCTTTGAACGGAACCCATTGGTGATAATTCCCGTTGAAGATAGGAATATCAAGCTTTGGTGTAAATTGTTCCTGATGAGCTGTTGACCATATTTTCTTGTTGATTGCCTTCTTTATGTCACTAAAGCTTCTCTCATGGACGGAAAATTCTTGTTCGTATGCTACGTTAGTACCCTCCAGCTCGCTGTCGAGCTCCCAATGAAGGGAGTCGATACGGTTCCATCTAACACTCAAGGTCTTCAGAGCATCTTCTAATTCCCAGTTATCGGTTAACAAATCCAAGTCAATGTTTGCTAACGTTCGCTTAAAAGCTCTAAAATTGCTACTTTGCTTACGCAACATCTCATCCAGCTTGCTGTTAATACTGCGGTCCACCTGTCGCGGTGTTGCTGACGACGTTGATGGCGGGGGGTTGAAATTTGATGGTTTTATGATCGGAGTAGAGGGTCTTGATTTGTCTTCAGTTGGTAAGAAACTTTGTATGTAGTCTTTTGTTTTTGTATAAAAATCAAGAACTTGTCCGTATTGATTCTGTACAATGTAGGAATGGTTTTCATCACACAACTCACGTACCTGGAGGTGAAGGTTGTGAAATTCCTGCCAGTAAGTATCCAAAGTCTCCAGTCGTTTTTTGATATGAGCAGCAGTCCTACGGTCGGCGCCGTCCTTTTTGAAGTTGCTGAGCAGCTGCTCCATACCAGAAACCATCTGTTGTTGATTTGCTTGTAAATCTTCCATGATGTTGTTGTTGATAGGTATTCGCTAAGTGTTAAGTGAACTGATCGCTTCCTGTTTGCGGTCCGTGTGACGATGAACTTCCAGCGATATATTATGCGCCTTCTCAATCTGCCTGGTGAGACCCGCTTCTGGGAGGCCAGACAAACCGATTCGCTATCACCGAAAAAATCACAATCACACTTCACTCTCGAAGGACCAAAAAGATGTTGTGGTATTCAACACCTTTTGATGTAAATGTTACTTAAAATACTGTTTATGCACAAAATGTTTATTATATTGTTATAATATTATTGTTACAATGTTTATAAATGTTATATGTTTATAAATGTTATGTATGTGAGCACACACGAGACAATGTTGGCGTCCGTACATGTACTGACTTAAATAAAAACTTTAAAGTAAAATGCCTACGCGTACATAATGTGTTCGGTGTAAACTGAACAGTGTTCATTGGCTCAATATAATTACATTATGTAGGAATGTCGATGAAATGGTTACTCGTTTTTATGATACTACTATAAAAAAAATTAAAGAAAAAAAGAAAATTAGACAACGGTTTAAGAAATATAATAATTCGATGGATAAAAGTCACATACATTTTCATCCTCGCTTAGTTCTACTATGCTGTCGGATAATTTAATTCTCACGAGATTAAAGAGACTTGACTTAAATAATGGTCCAGGCCCAGATGGATTACCGCCGTTGTTTATACATATATCTATGTGCTAAGCAACTATCATTACCACTTACTTGAATCTTCAACGAATCTCTTACTTTCTTATCTTCACGCACAATCCCTGACGGGGTAGCCAGAGGGAACAGATCGCCAAGTGTCACGATCCTTACAAACCTCTTTCGCTTCTTTCAGATTCATTATCTTCTTCATACATGCACGTCTAGGTATCCAAGTACTCTTGACCCTACCCTCTTCGAGCAATTTGCTCACATGGTCTTCGAAAGTTAGTCTCGGTCTACCTCGACACCTTTTAATATTAACTTTCGCGCTATATATTTTCTTCACCATTCGGTCTTCACTCATTCGCTCAACGTGCCCAAACCACCGAAGCACGCCCTTATCAATTTTTGTGATAAGGTCATCTTTCAAACCTGCCATATTGCGAATCTCTTCGTTTCGCTTTCGGTCGGCTATGGTAACGCCGCACATTTTACGAAGAGATCGCATCTCCACTGCATTCAACATGCTTTTATGCTTCTTCTGGCATACCCAGGTTTCGCTGCCATATAACAAAGTCGGTACCAACACTGCGTTATGTATTGCAAGGCGTGCACTCTTCGCTACGCCTTGCCTTTTGACTAACGCAGTCAGGGCACCATTGACTTTGTTCCCGGCAGCGACACGCCTGTCCACATCTAAATCACATCTTCCATCCCGGCTAAAAGCACTCCCCAAGTATACAATTTCATTTACCTGTTCTAGACATTCCTGATTTACCCATATTTCACACTTCGTTCTCTCTTCGTCCCTTTCAAATACCAGGACCTTAGTTTTATAAGCATTCAAACGGAGACCTTTAATTTCACATTCCTCTTTAATACACGTGACTAATGCCTGCAGTTCTGCCTCTGATGGTGCAATAAGCACTGCATCATCAGCATACAGCAGACAATTTACTTTTATGTCACCCAATTTCACACCCAAACAGCTATCTTTCAGCTTCTGTAAACAGCTGTCGAGATACAGTATGAACAGCCAGGAAGACATGACACAACCCTGCTTTACGCCCGTTTGGACGCTAAACATGGGTGACAGGTCATGCCCTACCCGCACACAGGCTTTACAGTCACAGTAAAGAGACTGCACAGCCCTTAGCAATCGACCATCCACACCATACCCCGGCAACAGTTCCCACATTTTCTTCCTTACAACCTTATCAAATGCTTTCTCAAGATCCACAAAACCACAGAAAATCTTCTGGTTAGCAGCCAGAAGCCTCTCCGTGATCATGCGGAGAGAAAACATTTGATCCGTGCATCTTCTTCCAGGTCTAAATCCGCATTGTGCCTCCCATAGAAATCTTTCCGATTTCTCTTGCATCCTACGTGTCAAAACTTTCGAGTAAACTTTACTTGCTAAACTGGTCAAGCTGATCGCCCGATAGCACCCGCAGTCAAAATGTGAACCTTTACCTTTATATAAAGGCACAATGACTGCGGATCGCCAATCATCCGGGACATCCCCCGTCCGCCAGCACAAATTGCACAGCAGATGAAAGCTGTCCCAAACGCGAGGCCCACCATACTTGACCATTTCAAACTTCGAATCGCAAGTTCAATCTCTTTCATACTGATGACCTCAGTGTCATCGACGTCCGGGTCTGGCGGATCATCACACGCATACATTTCTCTATAAAATTCGCTCCATCGCTGCATGACGTCCGATTTTTCTGAGAGGACGTCATTAGTTCTCGAAAGCACTTTGTTCATTCTTAAGGCCGTCGCACAACTTCGGGTCCTTCCAACCTCTTTCCAGAAGAGTTTGGAGTTCTCCTTAAAGTTGTGCGACAACCTTTCGTCCGCTTCCATTCTACACCTTTCACGCACTTCCTCAATCAATGCTTTCGTGTGAACTTTCTGCAGCCTATATCTTTCTTTCATCTTCTCTCTCATATCCTTATCATTACTAGAGGCCAAGTAGTCTAACCATGCTTTCTTCTTCTTCTTTACAGCTTCTTTCACTTCATCATTCCACCATGCATCTTTTCTTTTACTACTGCCTCTTTTTATTGTTCCACACACTTCTTGGGGTCATTGTAGAAGCGTGCTCGTCGCGACCCCTGCCAGCCCTTTTCAGGGCTGCAATTCTACTCAGCTGCGCACCCATGCCAACGAGGGTTAGGGCGTCCCCCCAAGGTGACGCACACCAGCTCGTCCCCGTTGGTGTGGAATGCAGCGCGCAAAGCGGCGATGGGGACCGCCACCCGCCACGCATAGCCCGACACGGCGGAAGGTGGAGGACAGAGTGCAGAGTTGGCACGTGGAATGTTAGAGGAGGCATGAGAGATAAGACGAATGAGTTGATCGAAATAATGAAAGAAAGAGAATTAGATGTCCTGTGTATGTCGGAGACCAAACGGAAGGCCAGTGGTACTGAAGAGCTCCCTGGCGGGGCGTTAGCTTTATAGTCCGGAGTCCCAGAGAGCGAGAACGCCTGCCAGGGAGTGGGGGTACTGCTGTCTTCTCGGTTGGTCGATGTTATGACTGAATATAAGGTTGTGAACTCAAGACTTCTGTGGGTTCGCTTTAAATTGGGACTGACGAAGTTATTCCTTTTGGCTGTTTATGCGCCGGTAGCTTCGTCGTCCAGGGCTGAGCTGGAGGAGTTTTGGGAGAATGTAAGAGAAGTTCTAGATTTGGCTAGGGGAAACGAAAGAATTGTTGTATGTGGTGATTTGAATGGATGGGTTGGTACCGCTCGACCAGGGTACGAGTCGGTACTTGGAAAGTTTGGCGATAAAAGGGTTAATGTGCTGGCAAGCTTATGCTGGCGGTGTGCAAGGAAAAGGGTCTTCTTGTGACAAACACTATGTTTAATCACAAGAAAATCCATATGTATACTAGAGAACGAAAGAATGAGAGAAGTATGATCGATTTGTTCCTGGTGGATGACCGACTGCGAAAACAGGTGATGGATACACGAGTGTTCAGGGGTGCTGACCTGGGAACGGATCACTATCTAGTGATTATTAGATTTAGGGGTCTGTTCGCGGGTTGGCGCTACCGGACGGCAGTAACAGAACCACAGTCGGTCTGTCGCATCCGAAGCTGGAAGCTTCAGGAAGCGGATACTAGGGACAAATATCATGCGAGGGTAGCCGAAAAGCTTGACACCATCGATGGCAGAAAAGAATGTGTAGAAAGAACATGGCAGAACCTTAGGGATGGAATGGTAAGTGCAACGAATCTCTTAAAACTGGAATATTTCCTACCTACTGGAAAATGGCTAAAATTGTTCCCATTTACAAAAATGGTACTAAGAATAACATCAGATATTACAGACCCATATCCATTTTATCTATTTATCCTAAAATTTTAGAAATTTTAGTCTACCCTTATGTTTAAAATTTACTAAAATTTCAAATTACTGATCGTCAACATGGTTTCCTTAGAAATAGGTTCATCACTACTAAATTAATTGCCTTCACCAATTATATTATCCAGCATGTCGATCAGGGTTCTCAAGTCGATGCTATCTATACTGATTTTAGCAAGGCATTTGATAAAGTTGACCACGAGATACTTTTGAAGAAATTAAGTAGTTGTGGTATTGGTGGCCCTATTTTGGATTGGTTTAGATCTTATTTAACTCTTGGTGAGTGTTATGTAGTTGTCAATGAGAGCCAGTCTGAACCATTTAAGTTAACCTCGGGTGTTCCTCAAGGGTCACATTTAGGGCCTGTTTTGTTTCTAATTTTGATCAACTCAGTGACATAATGTTTTTTGACCACAGAGGTTTACCTGTTTGCTAACGATTTGAAATTCGTTAGACCTGTTAGATCATCAACAGACTCCCAGCTTATTCAAGCCGATCTGGATAGATTGATCAAGTGGTGTACTCAAAACAATATGCTTCTGAATGCTAAAAAGTGTAATCATACGTCGTTCACTCGCAAACATACTCCTATTCAAACTACATACAAAGTTGGCTCAATCAAGTAGAGTATATACGAGACCTAGGCGTTTTGTTGGATAGTAAACTGTCTTTCGTACCACATATAAACAGTATTATAATGAAGGCGTCCAAATGTACGGACGTGCTAGAAACACCAAACAGTTCAGACATACTCAAATTTTACTACTACTCTTTCACAGCTTAGTTCGGAGCAACCTTGATATTGTTCTCAAGTTTGGTCTCCTTTCCATGAGGTTCATAAGAGTGGAATTGAACGAGTACAGCGGAGATTTCTTAGTATGCTAGCATTGAAATTTAACCGTCATCGCCCCTTAACTTCATACGATGAACGGCTAAAGCATTTCCGTATATCTTCTTTATATAACAGGCGCAAATTTTTGGATTTAAGCTTCCTCTACAAACTGTGCAATAAGGGCATCGACTATCCTCAATTACTGGAAATGGTTAACATTAATGCTCCAAGCAGATTACCACGATTTAATGTCTACAAGCTGTTTATGGTCCCACCTCACAAGACTAACCTCGGTCTTAATTCAGCATTATGCAGAATGTTTATGATATATCTAGGCCATCTGATTTAGGTATTTTCAATGAAAATTTAAATAATTTCAGAAGAAAAATGTTACTTTATTTAGAATCTAAGTTTTAGATGATAAATGTAAACCTTTTTAATTTCTCATTAATACGCAATTTAGCTACTGTACTATTAAATTTTACGATATTTAACTTTTCGCAACATTACTCTGTGTTAGCTGTGGTTGCCTATAACTAGGTGAGCACATTGCATGTTTCTCACAATGCTTGTATCTTGTTTTTAGTATTTGTGTATCATTTGTCGGTTTTTTATAGCTTTTTTTTATAGTATAGGGTGACAAACGAGCACACAGCCCACCAGATGGTAAGTGGTTGCTGTGGCCCATAGACATCTACATTTATCTTCGTTTGCGAATCAAAATGCAGATGCGTTGCCACCCGTGAGGACTAAGATGGAATGCCTCGATGACAGTAAAAAGGGTCTCCGGTTCTCTACACTCACCATACGAAACAGCAGTGTTAAGCTGCTATTTGACGCTGGTATTCTGTGAGAGCGTGGTCCTTCCCCGGTCCAGCCGACCCATTCGTGCTACAACTATACTACTGATATAGCTGCAGCGTCGCTCTACCACGTATGAAAAACCTGCGACCCTCATAAATAAATAAATAAAAATCAGACTATCGGTCAAAACTTGGAATATCAGTGACAGTAGGTTAAAGCGGCCCTTGAGCTACCCTAAAGCCTTGTACATTATGATGATATAAAACATAGTATTAAAAGAATTAAACTTTTTAATTTTAAAAATTCAAAAAGTATGAGTCAATGCTCCATGGCGCAGTGGCTTAGCAATGAGTTCGCGGGTTCGAATCCCGCACGGAACAATTATTTGTATGGCCTACAAATTATGGTACCGGGTCTGGATGTTCGTCCTTGTGCAAAAAAAATTGTATTTGTAAACTGCCTCCACGATATAGAAGAAAATGCTATTGTTTGGGTAACGTTTTTTTAAAATACAAGGACAAGAACAAGAATAATAGTTTTGACTAGGTAACATTCTTGTTCAAAACCACTTTTAACTGATGTAATTTGGTTAAGATAACTATTACCCAAAATTTTTGCAGTTAAAAGTGATTTTGGCCGGTTATGAGTTTTGACTGTAAAATGTCTATGTGGGTTCTAAAAGGAATTAAACTAATGTTAGGTAAGAATAATTAGGTATTCTCTTCAACAAATTATTTGATAAATCTATATTTTGATTGACCGCATAGCTCCGGATATTAGCTCCAAGAAGAGAGCTTTAAACCAGGCCGCCAAGTCCAACAAAAAAAGCATTACGGAAAGTCAGTCTCGATCGCATTATACATATAGGCGCAAAACTCTCTGCTAGACTATTCGGTACCATAGGGTTTTGGTATCTTGCAAAGCGGTCGAGACAAACTTCTGTCGGCCTACACTGCCTCCGCTGGTAAAATCGGATGGCACACTAGCGCATACGGCTAAAGAGAAAGTGTACTTGTTCACGACTCTCTTTGCCTGCAATTCGCGTCTGGATAGTGGCAACAACGTTCCACTTGAATTACCTCACTGTGGGACCTCTATACTGGACATTTGTATCACAAATCAGGAGGTTCTTAAAACCCTGCGGATCTAGGCGTGAATAAAGCTAGTTGATTAGATGATATACCAGCTATAGTTCTAAAGGCTTGTGTACCTGAGTTGTCTCCTGTGCTAACACGCTTTTTCCGCATCTCATTTAGAACTAGAATAGATCAAGTGCTCGAGCCAGTCTGCATCAAATCCAGTCCGAAAGAGAAGCTATGGTTGAGCGTGTGAATCTCACACTATAGGCAGTCTCAAATGGGGCGATGCCAATCTTGTGTAATTTAACGCTTCTAAAACGCAAGCGTGTCTCTTCACTGCAAAAGTCGACTATCTCAGTAGGATCTTTTTATTAGGAGTTATTTAAGTTTATGTAAAAATAATATCGAAAAATCGTGTGATGATGCAGTACGACAGAAAGCGGACTACATAGTTTTTAAACGAAGTATAATTTTGGTTGTTGTTCCATCAACTATAAAATTATTTTTAGCGTCGAAACACAGTAAAATATTAAAAGATCAATCATTATAATAGACCACTGTTCCGATTTATATCAGGTTTTTGTATTTGCATTATAATTAAGTTTTTAGCTAGCTTCTTTATAAATAATATTATTCTAAAACACTAATACATTAATATCAATATAAATTTATATTACTATACATGGACGAGTCGAGTTATTTTTTTTACAAATATTCGACCCACCTTGACTCCTTCCTTCCGAAATATATCACTGAAATACACCGACCACCATCAGTTGTTTGGAATTGAGAAATTATCAAACTTGAACTTCGGGTGGTTCATTGAGTCCAAAGCCAGATCAGCTGCGAGGTAACTAAGGGTCCTTGCAAAGGGGCGGCGGAACTTCACGCCGGGACAGCTATTTACTCTATATAAAGCGCAAATCCGTTCGTGCATGGAGTACTGCTGCCACATATGGACTTGTGTTATGAAATGCCGCCTAGCAGCTTTGGACTCAATGGAAAAGCGTAATAAAAGGCTTATTGGTGACCTGAATCTGGTTAAAACCAACCTCATCAGACTCGAACACAGGTACAAATTACCCAGCCTTTCGGTTTTCTACAAGATTCAATTCGAAGAGTGTGCGAAGGAGTTGCATAACTTAATTCCTCCATATCTCTTCCACCATAGGACAACCAGATTTTCGGCCAGGCTCCACCATTTCGTTGTTGACTTAACACGCAATCGAACAAAATTAAGTCAGTGCGCTTCACCATCTTAGGCTACATCATCACTTACCATCCATCAGTTGGGATTGTAGTTAAGCGCTGCCTTAGAATAGTAAAATAAAAATTATGCTCAAAGGAAACTGTAAACGTTACGTGTAATGTATGATGTAGACTTAGATTATTATTGATAAGTCTTCGCACGCCCAGACTAGATACCGCCGGCGTTCTTGTAAAATACGGCAACAAATACTACGCCGAAATCGGCGTACCTGAGCCAGTCGCGTTGCAGGTGACATGTGATGTGGACGTACCGAATGTTTTATTAAATTTTGATCATAATCCGAAGTAAAATACCAGCTTGCGTAGTGAAGCTGTGTAAAAATATTACTACAAGAAAAAAGAAAGATACTGGGATCACATACTATCAGTAAGTATCATACAATTTCGAAATTTCAACATAAAATAACACGAGCCATAAATAAGTTACAAAATATAAAGAAAGACGTCATTCAGTGTTGCCGCGTGTACAAAAATAAAGTTCCCCGTGGCTGAGATTTTTATATGTGAATTTATTGTTACTATATTTTATAATATAATATATTTAATTTATTATAATATAACTTAATTCTATATTACTTAATGTTTATTTTTGTAGTATTGCTCTAATGACCTAATATTTATATGTTGTTTTATTAATTGTTATTTTTATTATTAAAACATTATTTCCATTTATTAGGGTTCCGTACCCAAAGAGTGTTAACGGGACCTAAGTTTCCACTATCGTTCCGTCTGTCTATCAGCAGGCTGTATTTTATGAACCGTAATATGTAGATACTTGAAATTTCCACAGAATGTGTATTGGCTAATTGTATTGTTGCTATAACAACATATAATAAAAATAAAATAAAATAAAAAATTAAAGAATCCCTAAATCACGTTTCTTGTATGAAGGCCACAGAAGGAACGTGATTTTTTCTGTATTGATATGTGTTTTTTTTTACAGACTATAGCGAAACCTGGATTAACACGCAAAAAGATGATGCTGTGTGTATGGTGGGATTGGAAGCGTATCGTTTATTATGAGCTTTTACCGCCTGGTAAAACCATCGATTCTGATCTCTACTGCCAACAAATAATGAGACTCAAGCAAGAAATAGAAAAAAAAAACGGCCGGCATTGATCATCAGAAAAGGATTGGTCTTTCATCATGATAATGCCATACCACAAGATTAGTTATCTGTTTGAGACTTTCAATACACCCAAACATTCCTAAAAATCCAGTATTTGCTTGAGTACTTAAAACTGGTTTAAAACTTTTAATCATTATTTTCTTTTGTTGCTTGTGTTCTGTCGAGCTTTCTGGAGGTTTTACTATTTAAGTTTATAATATATTGTTTCGCATGTTCTAAATAATTAAGAATATTATTTTTATTTCCATTATAAATGCGATGACTAAATTCATGTTGCTTCAAATCTGTGGTATTAAATATATCTAATAAGTAGTTTTATTAGATATATTCTATACTAGCTGTGCCCGCGGCGTAGCTCGCGAATATAGGTTTTACTTAAAGAATTTGACGTTTAGGGTAAGAGAATATTAACCGATTTATATCATTACTCTATGAATAAGTGGTAACTAAATAAATCGATATTCTCAAAGTTCTAAGTCGTTTATGATAGAGCTTCTGTGTAAACGACGATAGAAGTAGACTTAGCCGGGGCGTACAGAAAAAGGTTACGGGGACTTCTAACGCGAGAAAAAGCAATATAGAGCTGGCCATGTGCAAAACAATCAGTACTGACGCGTAAAGTTTGACCTTGCGTTTTATTTACGATCGTCGCATAACACACGCTGAGTGGGAAACACGCTTAAAATAGGGATATTCGATGATCATCGATGTTAAAAATTAAAACTTCGATGTTTTAACATCGATGTTGACACATGTCAAACATCGAAACATCAACGTCAATGAACCCATAATCGATAATTGGGAACTTGCAAACAATGCGAACCCGCAAAATCAATATCAACTAATCTTGCATCTGCTCTGAAGATTAAAAATTTTGAATAGTTCAGAATTCCTGAACGCATCGTCAACCTAAAAAATGTCAGTATTGTGTGTCAAACTTAATTGTCAAGTGTCACCTGTAATGTCATAATGGTCACTGCTTTCGCTTTATTTTTTAGTGTCGTTGTCGGTTGTCGCATAATAACTATTCTACATAAATTGATATTCAAGTTAATTGTGACTTTTCCCTTGCTGTGTATACCCACATAATTTTAAAACAATGTGTAAGTATCTACACATATATACAAAAAACATCGATAATGGTCAACATCGATGTTTTGAGTAGCCTAAACATCGAACATCGATGTTGAGCTAGCGATGCCAACATCCATGTTATTATCCCTATCTTAAAACTGAAGCCTGAGCCGTGGTAGCTCAGATGGTTAGCGCTCGCTGTAAGCTTCACAGTACTCGAGCAACCCGGGTTCGATCCCCGCCGGCACCAATGAAATTGTTAATTGCAATTTTAAGTGCTGATTTACCACGTGCTCGGCGGTGAAGGAAAACATCGTGAGGAAACCTGCATGTTTGAGAAATAAAAAAAATATTTCGATGACATGTGAAGTTCGCCAACACGTATTGGGGCAGCGCGGTGGACATTTCCTTGCCCTAAAACCCTCTCAGAAATGAGAGGAGGCCTGTGCCCAGCAGTGGGACGTAAATAGGCTGCAACTTTACTTTACTTAAAACTGAAAAAAAAGTTATTTGGTATTAGAGGGATTCTGGGTATAAAACAATATCTATCACGACATTTATTGCAATTTTGCTACTTTTAGTCGAGTTTTGTTGAATAATTAAATATTTCAATACCTCTGTATATATACCTTACACCCTTACAGGCTTGCATTACACTCATGGATATAAATTATTACAGTGAGTCTCAATACGATTCACCTGCGAAAAATCTTAACACCGCAATTCAGAAAAGGTTGTAATTTGTACAACGCCATCTATTACGTTCTTTGTGAGAAAACATCCTTTTTTAATTTAAGGAAAACATATTTTTACTGTGTTTTAAGTACTATAATAGAACGATACGAAATATATTACAATAGAACGTTTTTTTTTACACACGAATCTTTTTATTACTATTTCTGGGATTTTGTGGCGCCATTAAACAAATTCGAACCTACATTTCAAAATAATAATCGTCATGATTATTTATATAGATTATTATTTCGATAGAATTAACCAATTTCAATAAAACAAAGATTAAATGAACTTGATAATACGCTTTATGATTTTCTTAAGGAATTCATTGAAAAAAAAAGATGTTTACTCAAAACGTCATGCGTCCATAAACAAACAGACAGACTGTCAGATAGTACAATTCTTAAAATTATAAAAATGTACTTATTTAATGATTTACAGTCCCCATAATGATTTTAGTCGCAAATTAATATACTATACAATATTCAGAAACAGACATAACATGTTATTACCATTTTTATTATATGTATAGATTTAAGAGAGATGGCGCTGTTAACATCAATTCTAAAAATAAGAGATTAATTCACACGATTGATACAATAAAAAACATAAAAGAACTTATAAATCAGTGCAGTAAGCATAAAAGAAAGTTTGATCCTCGCCGAAAAACGAAATTGTTAATAGCTCTTAAAATTTGATTTACCACATAGAGTACTCGGCGGTAAAAAAAAATGAGATTGTCAACACGCAGTAGGGCAGCGTGTCATTAATATAAAGGTTAGAAGCAAATATGAAACTCAACTACACGAATAAATTTTAACCTGCCTTTTTGTATCACATTTATGCCACACCACCATCTATCGATGAAATTGGTTAACTATTGTACTTTAATTTAGTTTAGATAATAAGGTTAATATATTTTGTATATATTTATTACGTTCTTTATGTAATACTTTTGTTTACTGCGTTTTAGATATAATTATATCATTATAGTACATTATTTTACATCATTTAATTATGATTTATAATATGATATTAATTTTAAAATGTACTTGATGACTCATCCAACGCCACTATTGAACAAATTCGTACATATACTTAGTACCCATACTTCAGAATATTTGTCATAACTTTTGATGGAATTAACCAATTTTAATGAAATAAAGACAAAATGTAACCTGAATATACACTTAATAATTTCCTTAACTATTCTTATGATATAATTTAGTACTTTATACGTGATACGTTAACAAACAAACAGACAGACAGACAGACAGACAGAAAAATCTAAAAATGGTAGAAATGTATTTAATTACTTATTTTTAGTACCTCTCAATCACTTTTATTACAAAAATATAAAATGTACAGACATCTGCTATTTACATTTTTATTATATGTATAGATATGTCGCATTTTTTGATCAAAAATTCCAAGATTTCTACAGCAACGCGATTATGTCACTACCTACAAGATCACAACAAGTTATCGAATAAAATGAACCCATATATATTATAATTAAATGTAATAAAAGTTTAAAACCAAAATGTATACTTGAATTTGTATATAAAATACAAACCAACTTTTTCCCAACCTTATATACTAAGTAAAAGTGTAACAAAATAGTACTCAATAACTTAGGGAATGATTCTGCCCGTAAACATGAAACCTTTATTATGGGATCATCTTCGAAATTTTCAATCTATACGTGGTAAAGCCATACTGCAGCTATATTACTAGTATAGTTGTAGCACGAATGGGTTGGCTCGACCGGGGAAAGACCACGCTCTCATAGAATACCAGTGTAAAATAGCAGCTTAACGCTGCTTTGTTTCGTATAGTGAGAGTAGAGAACCGGAGACCCTTTTTACTGGATACGAGGCATTCCATCTTAGTCCTCAGAGGTTGCAACGCATCTGCATTTTGATTCTTAACCGAAGATAGATGTAGATGTCTATGAGCCACAGCAACCACTTACCATCAGATGGACTGTGTGCTCGTTTGTCACCGTGATTCTGTAAAAAAATCTCAAAATCAGTTATTCCATACAGAATTTCGTATTCAAAATATATGGAAGACCTGATTTTTCTTGCGATTTTGAAGATAGATTTATAGTAAAAGTTGTTCATATTGACGCGTAAAATAGAAATAGAAAGCACTATTTTGGTTACACCATATAATATATAACTATTTTTTTAAATAATTTGTAAATATTAGTCAGACATTTAAATATAAAAATAAAACTGGTAAAAATGAGGCCTTATCATTTATATGACATTTATTCAGAAGAAAAACCTATACATAATATACTCAAATATATTGATACATTTTTAAGTATTTCCGGTCTACATTCATAACAATGAACTTAACTACTAAGTATGGCTTAAAATAAATTTTCCCGTTAATCGGGTAATAGTTAAGCTGCTGGCATATACAATTTTTCACGCACACTAGCATCCTTGCAATAGTCTTATACACACTACAATATTGAGATGCCGCATTCACGGAGCTGTCATTTTCAAGTAGTGCGGTATCTAGTCAGAGCGCGCGATGACCTATTATTAATCTAAGGATGTAGACTTATTATATACATACTATGAAAAATTGTAATTTATGGTATGGAGAATAACTTTGGTTGTTTGTTTGACTACGTAAAAATCTATTGACCCAATTCTTAAGGAGTTTATAGAAAAATATGTGGTACAACGTGGAGTAACATTTAGTTTATTTGTCATTTAAGTTGTTTTAACAAAATCGGCTTTCATTATGTGAATTTAAGGTTTTAAATGTCTGACTTGGCTATGGGTGCATAGCCGTAGCATAGCCAGAAGATATTTATGACATATATTCAGAAGTGGGGCTTTATTATATATATTTCTATACAATATGTCTTAGCACCGACTACAGAAGCTATTATGTGGAAATTATTTTATTCCATTCAATTCTTTGAAGTCGCCTTTTACTTAAGACTGTAGTCCTTGAGCGTGGAATATCGGTGCGAATCTTTAAATTTTCCATAAAATTTTGTTTAAGTTTATTAAGAATGTCTATTGGCATAATATCTGGTTTCGTGCAATCTTGACTATAACTGTGTGTGTTTTGGTTTTCTAAAGACAAGGTTCGTTTTTTTGCTTTCATTTTTAGCTTATTTTTCACATTTTGATTTATTCTTTGGTTTTCTAGGCGTTTTATTCCGCCTTGAGGACTGTTTCCTTTATTAATAGATTTATATAGACGAGAAATTGTTTTCTTTTCATTAAAAGCTACAGCAGCGGCATGACATCTAGTTTGATAAGAATTTTTTAAAGATAAATGTATTCTTTTGCCACTAACTAACTTAGCCACCACGCTATTGCACCTTTCAGCCACGTTGCTGTCAACGTCATTAATAAACTACGAGCATGTCCAGCAACATTTTGGATTACTAAACATATTTTTTGCCACAAAGGGCTTTAAATGAAATGATTTGGTAGGTCCGTTTTGTCGATATTTTCACAAAAATATAATCGGCACTTAATGTGGTCCCCGAAGCCAAGGAGGTCGCTAATTAATAAGTCGTCAAACACAAGTTGAACATCTGAGTTGGATTTATGTTTATAATTGATTTGAAAATGGCAGATCTTGTTCGTAGTATTGCTCTTTTTGTTATTAATTTTTGGTATTTTATGTTATATTTAGTGTCTGTGGCGAGTGCTTGTAATTTATTGCAGAGATTCCTTAGTATATGGTTTTGGCACTCTATTTTTTCAACAGTAATGTCAGGATATGGGCGTGCCTGTAATATTTTGAAGTAGGTACTAGCATCACCATCGGATGTGAGTTTTCCGTAAATTAAATTATGCATTCTTATGGATTCTTTGAATCCTTCTACAATTATTTCACTCTCCATGTTTGTGGAAGGACCCCTGTAATTTTTGAAATCTTTTTTGTTCTGGCGGATCAACACATTTGTTTTCTGTACGGGCACAGATAACGCAGTAGTTATTTTTAATGCCGAAGAATAAAATTTCTCCAGTATATTTGCCAATTATGACCGTTGCGCCCGAAAAAGTATTATAATTCTTTTTGTAACTACGCTTAGACCAGCAACCATCAGCAATCCCATATAGATGTGGGGATTCCATCTTTGTTCACCCTGCTATTAGAAATTGCGAATTGTTTTTCTCTTTCTGCAGCGTGATTCATGGAATCGACTAAAACATCTTCCCATTTCCTACCGATAACTTCATGGTTCTCTAAATACGTATTTTAGAACAACGGAAGGTTGATTGCAGCCATAAGTTCATCCAGTTATGAATGCCCTCCACATATTAATATTTAGGTATCTGTCTTTGCAGTTGTCTCCATTTATGACAAACTTTTGATTGCAAAGCCGACATTTAAATGTAAATATTGACTGTAGACCAATTAGGGTTTCACCTATGAGTAGTGTTGCCCAAAAGCGGTCTTGGTCTTGCAGTCTTGGTCTTGTTCTTGCATTTTTGCAAGACCAAGATCAAGAACAAGACCACCTCTTTTTAGCAAGACCAAGACCAAGACTGACCGTGCAAGATTTGCGCAAGAACAAGACTTAGCTTGCGAGACTCTTGCGTCTTGCAGTTAGGACTAAGTGTCGTTTCAGGGAGTATAGGAGTTCGGGTATACGCTTAGGGACTCTATGAGACGCAAAAAATATAATGAAAAAAAAATTGGAAAATTGGACTTATGCGCATTACGAACAATACCATAAATATACATAGCGAATGAAAATATCCATTAAAAGAAAAAAGAGTGCATCCCTAGTTTTGACCATCGGCACTTTGATGGTGCGCGGCGTCTTGTTGTCGGCGTCATCAAAGGTCGGATACTAACCTGTCAAAGAAATTGTGCAGCTATTCGAAAGTACAACGTCAAGATACACATGCCGGCGGCTACTATTGATATCGCATAATCGTCGCCGCCGCGCCACACGCACTACATTTGACACTGTTTGATTGCCGCCACAGAGTACATGTTTCAAAGAATAAAATAAGTTTCCGGGTGCTCAGAATGGACACGAATACATTATCCTGATCTCGCAAGAAATCTTGTAATTAGATAATAGGTAGGTATCATAATAATTTATTCTAGTAAGTAATTATTATAAAATTAACTATATGGATTTATAATAATTACTTACTATTATTGTTATTATTATTACCTAAAAGATAAAAATGTTCAGTAAGTTCACTGCAAATCTCGACTTTTGCAAGTGTGTGTTTTTAAAACACAAAGTGCTCGAATATGTCGTCACACATTTGATAAATATGGTTGACACCATAGCACTTTTAAAACACTTGAAATGTGTAAAAATGGATCTGGATCTTGTCTTCAAGGCTTAGTTATTAAGGAGTTGGAGGGGTACCTAGGTAAACCCAGAGCCGTCATCTCGGAAGACATTTTAGACTGTTGGAGGACGCATGAGACAAAATATCCGATTTTATCGAAGATGGCCCGTGATTTTCTTTTAATACCTGCAACTTCAGTACCTGCTGAGAGATTATTTTCTAAAGCATCATTAGTTTTTAGTATTAATTAGAAAACATAGAAATAGGTTATGTGATGAGTCAGCCAGATGGTTACTTTGTATTAATGCTTTGTCAAAAGAATTAATATAAAGTAACAGTAATGTCAAAGCTGTTGTGTACATACTGTGAAGTAATTTAATTTGCATCGTATTTTATTTTTTATTTAAATAAGTAGTATATTGTATAACTCTTTTATTCCATTTCATATATGGGGAGGGTCCATCAATCTCTTTCTAGAGAGATAATGTTATTTAAAATACAGTGTAGTTATTGCCATTCATTTGTTTTTATATGTATGTTTAACCATGTTTTAGCACATGTAAGCTTATTAAATGTAAACGTTTATTAAGAAACTGACGCCCGTGGCCGTGGGACACTCATTTGGTTGGAGCATCGGCACGGATCGCTTAGGTCGTGGGTTCAAACCCCACCCGGTGTCAGTTGATTTTTTGAATTTCTCATTAAATGTTTAGATATTTATTAATATGGTTGGTCTTTACTATGGCTATGTTAATTCAAGCTCAATATGTACCTACTCTGTTATGTTGTTCTAAGATCTAAAGTAACGTTTAATAAATAGTAATAGGCTAATAGGTCATTGCGAGACTTGCGAAACTCTTGCTGCAAGACCAAGACCAAGACCAAGACTCGGAGCGCAATACCAAGACCAAGACCAAGACCAGGTGTATTGGCGCAAGACCAAGACCAAGACTTGCTAAGTCTCGTCTTGTTCTTGCATTTGGGCAACACTACCTATGAGGTCAAGTTCTGTGAAGCCACATCCAAGTGATCCACTGTTTGAAATGCGTTTCAATTCTGAAAGGATGTGGCTGACATCAATAATTCTTCTGTTTATTATTTTTTCCTTCGTTGCCGCTCCATTTTCATACGCAGTTTTAATCTGAAATAAAACATAGCGACTTTTGATATGTGCCTTTAAAACATTGGCCTTTTTTAATTCATCTGAAGCTGTTATTCATTCATTTTCAAATACAAAAAAAGGGAAGTCTACCCTTTCTAACTTTTCAAGTTTAAAACACACGTGGAATGTATAAGAAACTTACGTCTTTAATGTCTTCAGTGGTTTCTTAAATATCTTCATTGGTTCATCAAGCCCAGAGGTTAGGTCTCATCATAACTAACAAAACGAGCCCAAACTCGGCAGACCTAGTTCTACTCGTCCAGGAGTTCCGAAAGTACTCACCTAAGTACACCCTCAGGTCTCTCCATTAAGCCCAGAGGTTAGGTCTCTTGATAACTAACAAAACGAGCTCAAACTCGGCACATCTAGTTTTATTCGTCCAGGAGTTCCAGTAGTAGTCACCGAAGAACACCATCATCAGGTGACTCCATCAAATACGGGGGTAAAGTCTCATCATAACCAACAAAACGAGCCCAAACTCGGCACACCTAGTTCTACTCGTCCAGGAGTTCCAAAAGTAATCACCTAAGTACACCCTCAGGTCTCTCCATTAAGCCCAGAGGTTAGGTCTCATGATAACTAACAAAACGAGCTCAAACTCGGCACTCGGTTTTATTCGTCCAGGAGTTCCAGTAGTAGTCACCGAAGAACACCATCATGAGGTCACTCCATTAAATACGGGGGTAAAGTCTCATCATAACCAACAAAACGAGGACAAACTTGGCACACCTATTTCTACTCGTCCAGGAGTTCCAGTAGTAGGAACCGAAGTACACCATCAGGTCTCTCCATCAAGCCCGGAGTCATAATTAAAAATCGAGCGAAAACTCGGCACACTTAGTATTACTCGTCGAGGAGTTCCAGTAGCAGTCACCGAAGTATATCTTCAAGTCACTCCACCAAGTCCGGAAGTAAAGTATCATAACTAACAAAAGCAGCCCAAAGTCCACAGCCAACATCTCATTGCTAGTAGAGGGCTTTCTAGTGCCTAGCAGTCTCTGGAGCAGGGTTTGCATGACCGAAAAATTATGGGTTATAACGGTTAAGGGTATGACGTCATACTTTTTATTGCGATAGCTTAAAATTACGATACACAAATTTTTCGGTACTAAAAAATAAGGGTACCGTTATATTTTTCGCTACTTTAACCATTAATCTCTCCTACCCGGGGTACAAATTAGAACACTCTTTTGTGTCCCGGGCTGGAGTTTGCGTATACGTCAGAGTGGACACCTTTTGTCGACGCCTCGGCAGTCTTGATGGTACAGACCTATGGCTGCACGTTGACAGCGACAACCATCCCCGCTTCTACGGGTGCCTCTACAGGTCCCAAAGCGGTGATTCCCAAACAGACCGTCTCATCGACCACGTCCAAATGACTACAGATTTCTTGCTACAGCAGAGCCCATCCGCAGAGATCGTGATCCTTGGCGATTTTAACGCCCAACACGCCGAATGGCTCGGTTCACGTTTAACCGGTCATGCGGGGAGTTCTGTTTATGACTTTGCTTTGGCATATGGTCTTACACAGCTGGTTACTTCGCCCACGTGGATTTCAGATGTGGAGGATCACGTACCTTTTAACAGGACCTTCTGCTGACCTCTCATCCGGACGGATATCAGGTTTCCGTAGAGGCCACGCTCGGCTCTTCGGATCATTGTCTGATCCGGAGTGTGATGCCACTCACGCTCCCCTCGCGGTTGCGTTCTGCAGGTTGCCGCCGTGTTTGACATTACAGGTTGGCGGTTTTTAACGGAATGCAGTCTTTCTTTGCACCCTACCCACGCGGATTCCAGATGTGGAGGATCACGCACCTTTCCTATAGGACCTTCTGCTGACGTCTCATCCGGATGGACATCAGGTTTCCGTTGATACTCCTCTTGGCTCCTTGGACCATTGTCTTGTCTGGAGTGTGGTTCCACTCACACTAACGACGCGGTTGCATTCTGCAAGCTGCCGCCGTTTTTGACACTGTAAGTTGGCCGAATGGAATAGGATGCGGTCTTTTTTTGCATCATACCCTTGGGGGCGGTTTGTTTCTCACCGGATGATCCTAGCGTTGTTGCTGATTCGGTCGCTGATGTGGTACTTCAGAGTATGGAACTTTTTATTCCATCCTCTATAGTGCTCATCGGAGGCAGATCACTCCTGTAAAATAGCATCATGCTATAAGCGATAGTGCTACCGGGCCTGGGCTAACGCATTAACGTCTCGTGATGTAAACACCAGCGCTCTTAAAAAGAAGTATGATTTTGAAAGACCTAGAGTCCTTCAAAATAGTCATTGCCAAGGCAGTTCAGAGCACATCGGCAGAATCGGCGAGAAGCTAGTTCGCCTTCTTTCGGGAACACGTGCATTCATTCAAAGCTTGCCATGGGAATTTCTGTCAGCTATCTTTTCCATCTCTGCACGGACAGAACGACTGACTAGCCCATGCCGTAAAGGAGAAAGCCGATCTGTTAGGCTCTCTTTCTGCATCCAACTCGACTCTCGATGACGTGAGGAGCACATTGCCGACCATCCCGCGGTATGAGTGCTCCATACCGGATGTGCGGTTTACACAGCGCTCGGTTCACAAAGTAGTCCTTTCCCTGGACGTCAACAAGTCGAGGGGGTCTGATGAACTCCCATTGTGCTGAACATGTGTGCTCGGGAGTTGGGACTAGTTTTAACGCATCGTTTCCGACACTGCTACTCCCAAGAGGTAGTCCCAAATTCATAGAAGACAGCTTTGATCCACCCGATCCCTAAAAAGGCTCAGACGGCTCAGACCCGTCCAACTAAAGGCCTATCGCCATCACCTCCTTATTCTCCAAAATAATGGAATTCATAATAAACTGCCAGCTCATGAGGATCACCAGCTGATTAGTGACCGCCAGTACAGTTTTCATCAGGGTCGATCAGCTGGTGATCTTCAGGTCTACCTGACTCATAGATTGCCACAAGGCAGTATACTCAGCCCAACGCTGTCCTGGTATATGTCAATGACTTATGCCAGTTTCAGCTACACAAAGGGAAAATTCTCTCATTTGCCGACCATACTGCATTATTCTTCAGTGGTAATAGTTGGAGAGAGGTCTTTGGTTCTGCACAAAGCGGTTTTACTAAATGCTGCCTCTGGTTACAAAGAAATGTGTTGACATTAAACATTGACAAAACAAAATACATCACCTTCACACTTAGGTCGAGCCAAAACCCTCTTCCCTCCCTCTCCATCACAGCACACGTTTGCAACTCTGAGCCAACTAATTGTCATTGTCTCCCTATACAAAGAACTGACAAGATTAAATATCTCGGAATCATAATAGACCAAACCCTGATTTTCAAGGCACATATTGATGTACTTGTCACTAGGTTACGCAAGCTCATTTACATCTTCAAATCGCTTAAACACGTAGCTGACTGTCGATTCATCAAGATGGTCTATTACGCTCTATGCCAATCACTTATAGATTACTGCATCAGTTCATGGGGAGGTGCTGCTAAAACACACCTAATCGAGGTAGAAAGAGCCCAAAGGGCCATCTTAAAAGTTAGTGCAGGTCTCCCGTTCCGCTTTCCAACAGTGGACCTCTACAAAAAGTGGGATGTTCTAACAGTGAGACAAACATTCATTTTACAAACTGTCCTAATGAAACATTCTCAATGTAAATACGATCCGGAACTGCTAAAGGACAAACGCAGGAAAGGTACTATATGTCGCATTCAATCCTTCCATTCTGTTACATCACACAATTTCTTCTGTTTTCTAGGACCGTACATGTATAATAAACTAAATAATATCCTAAAGGACAATGTCCAAAACCGCCCTGTGTAATAAAAGCATCGGACATACACGATAATTAATTTTCTATTTTATTATATTAGTTGCAAATACTTTTATAACACGGACTAGCTGCATGCAAAAATGAACATTAAAAAGTATTATATTCGATTCGAATAACATTAATCGCCGCCATCTTCGCCAAACATCATGTGGTGTCGAAAAATGATTAGGGATGCCCAATCGATTGTAATCGATTTTTGAATTTTTAATGAACTGTTGTATATTTTTTTAATCTCAATTACATTTTAATTTATTTCGAATAAAGTTGCAAAAAGAAGCTACAATAAAAATATTATATTACCATTTCTTTATATTCTTTTATATTATTCCCTACAAGTATAATTTAAAAAACCTACTATACCTATTGAATGTCATACTCGATTTTGAATAGGTAGTTAGAATATTGCTGAAGAAAAATATTCGTAAAGATAATTATTCAGGATTTTCTAATGATCGTTTAGACAGGAGTATATTTTACGTCTTACTAAACGATAACTTACGAGTTTACGACAATTAATTAATAAAAAAAAAACAGTTATCGTTACTGCATTAATTATAAATGTGTTTTTTTTTAAAAAAGCAATATTGCAGACTAGATACAGATATTATTATTAATATTGTTACTAGTATGGAAGAAGTAGAGACGTACGTGTTATTATAAGTAAAGTAGGACAGTGTTATGGTATTAATATTATCGTATGACAAAAGATGATATATACTATATAGATGGTATACTGTTTGTAACGTACGGCTATAATAAATCTTAGGAAATATTCATAAGTGGTATCGTATTTGGCGCTCCTATTTTTGATGTCACTAAATGGTCACTTGTCAGTCTCTCATGAAAAAAATACGATCTCCAAATCGATGCAAATCGAACATACTAGAATCGATTCTCGATTAAATCAAGCATTAACAGATCTATTTTTGATCAATCGCGACATTTTCAAACATGCCTAATATAGACACAGAACATTATTACCGTAAATACAAGTAACTGTATAGAAAAATCATTAAATTAATAAACATAACATTACGCCAGTATTTTCCAGAAGGAGTAGGTAGAGGTGTGTAAGTACTGTTATGTTATACATCCCATGTAATAGGGGATGCGCGTATTGCCAAACACCAGACACAAATCCAGACTCCGTGTTACTACTGGGAACTTCAAGTTATAAAAACCCAATAATAATTTGCCCCACCCCGGCATCGAATCCAGAACAGAACAGTTTTTCTGTCTGTCACAAGGAACAGATGTTCCAACTATGCAAAAGTATTTCTTGAATCGTTTGAAATATAGCTAGTTCTTGAATAAGTCCGATTCGCGAGGTTTCTGTATCGACATCGAACAAGGATTCTTCAGATCTATATCGATCTGGAAAATCGATTCTGTTACTATAAACAATCGATTAAACAATTTCAAATGGACATGCCGTCATCTCTAATTCTGTCAGTTACATTGGTTGGCGTCGTTTGCAATTGTAATTGTCTTTGTACATAATTGTATCGGTGTTGTGGTGACTTTCGGGACTATATATTGAACATTACGACTTGGCTATTTTAACGGACTCTGATTGCTTTCAAGAACGACTTACCTTGCTGTGATTTTTGGAACTGTGTACCACTCAAACGATAACCTAGCATACATAAACGGACTTACGCATACGCAATGGAAAGTGTATTTTGTGTAAATAGCGGCTCTGCTGGTGGTACAATATTGTTTAAAGATGAACAGAGAAGCAATCGTGCAATATTGCTGTAATTGCATCGTTGTACGCAGAACCATCGGTTGATGCGCCCATTTTATGACCATTATTTGGTACTTGAGCTTTACGAGACATCAAAATAATATCGAAATCCCTGCACAGTTTTTAGACAATATTCTTATTTCCAATTTAGAAAATGAACAATAAACATGAAATTAATCTATGTTTTATTTCTAATTCAAATATAAGTTAATGTGAGATGTACGTGTAAAAACAACTTATACTACAATTAGGTACTAAGTCGGTAGGGCTGGTTTCACAGTCACGCGTTTGAACAGCGCCGTCCAGACGCACACGCTTGCAAATGTACTATATAGTAGTCTATAATATTCACGCTGTTCATGCGCGCGCTGTTGAAACTTGGTTGAAACCGTGGTTGATACGCTCGCTGTTCGACGGCATGTCTAGCGGCGTGACTGACAGCCTAAATCCTTATACATTTAGGTACTAGGTATCTTAACGTACCGTATATGCTAATAACAACATCTAAATGCTAACAGCCATTATATACATATATTTTTATTTTTACATTAATACACACAAACATTATCTCTCATTTCAAAACCAATGCTCAGAAAGCAGGTTTGTTAAATATATTCTATGCATTTATACGTTGCACTTACATACACTTAGGCTTTAGAACAAAAATTGCATACCTAATTATGTAGATAGGTACTAGAAATAGCTAAATGTTTTAGGACATCGTTTTTCAGTTTGTTAAAAATCACTCGGATCTATGAAAAACCGTAATATTCATGGTTCGATTATAACCTCAAAATCTGATACTTTTTTTAAAATATATCTATTATGCAGCTAGTCCGCTATAAAAATAAGATCAAATAGTAATTTACTAATGATCGACAATAAAATACATAATTTTCCGATGCTCTTGGTTCCAGGGCGAACAATGTATGGGCGCAGAGCAATGTCCTTTCTATCCTTTACCTAAATCTAGTTGTAAATCAGTTCTAACAAAATATCTGAAAACTTTAGACTATGAATCGACCGAAAACCTATTAAAGTCGTCTATATAATAAATAGTAATCTCGCTCAGCTACGAACTCCCTATGGTCTCGCATCTTTGCATCATTTTGGTTTAAAATGCAATTTTGTATAATATGTTCATACGACACAAGCACTCACACACACTTACACTCACACATACACTCAGGAAGGCGCAGATGCACGCACACACACACACGCACACGCACGTACACGCACAGACGCACACAGCCACACACACACACACACACACACACACACACACACACACACACACAAACGCGCGCGCGCACGCACTGACTTGCACGCATTCAATAAACTATATAGTACATACACCCTTTGATGTCTGAAATCTGTAATTACTGTAGTTAATTTTGTTTATTTACATAATTATAATCTCCTTTTTTGATTCGTATTACTCAGATTGTTGCTCTAGCCGCGGGGGAGCCCTGGTGACCTGTAATACAGGTTTTTATACCTACATCAGGCACCAGTCTCTCACAAGTTAGGTACCAGTCTGGCAATTTTGTAATACTTAGCATTAAGTTTACCTATTGTGAAGAGAAAAATAAATTCATTCATTCATTCATAGATGGGTGGAAGCAGTAGAGTCCAAGCGGGAGGCGTTGGTCTTTAGATTGGATAAAGTGAAAGCCTTCGATCGGATCTGACACAAAGCGCTTCTTTCGGAGCTCCCTTCCTATGGGCTTCCCGAGAAATTGTGCAATTGGATCACCAATTTCTTCAATCAAGATCGTAGTAGACGGTATATGCCATGATTACAAGCCTATTAACGCTGGTGTTCCATAAGGCTGCGTGCTATCACCATCGCTGTTTCTTCTACATATCAATGATATGTAGAAGAAATGTTATGTTGCGAAGCGATAACATTCATTGCTATGCGGATAACAGCACTGGTGATGCTCGATGCTCTATACACCGGCCGTACCAATATTTCTCGGGAAAACGTCGCCGAGTGCCGGAACAAACTTGTGTCTGAAGTCGAGTCTTTGCTGAACAAAATCTTGAATCGGGGGCGACTAAATCTTGTCCAGTTCAATCCCCAGAAGATATAATTTTGCGCGTTTACCGCTAAAAAGAACCTCTTCGTCGTATCTCATCAGTTTTAAGGTACTCCCCTTGCTGCCTTAGCTTGCATCGGAATCCTCGGCATCGACATATCGAGTAGTGCAGTTTCGCGGTCACTTGTAAGGAAAGGCAAAATTGGCCTCTAAAAAGTTTGGCGTGATCATCAGAGTGGGACAGTATTTCATGCCGGCACTTCGCTTGCAACTTTACAAAGCGTAAGTTCAGCTTCACATGGAATACTGTTCTCACCTCAGGGCCGGTGAACCCCAGTGCCAGCTCTTTCCACTTAACCGCATTCAGCGCAGAGCGGTTCAAATCGTTGACGACCGAGTTCTTTCTGATCGGCTCGATTCACTGGTGTTGCGTAGGGATGTTGCATCCCTTTGGATTTTCTACGATTTAGGAACATTCAAAGAAAGAGCTTACTCTTTTCTAAAAGAAAGTTCATGGGCGGTGGTAGTCACTTACCATCAGGTGAGCCGTATTGTACTCGTTTGCCTCCTCTTCTATAAAAAAGGGACTAACCAGGTAGAAGTTCTTGTCTCTTTGTCAAAAGAAAAGAAAGCGTATACAGAGTTCTTTCGATTTCTTCCCATTATAATTTTATTAAAATTATTAGGTAATAATTATTAAAAAAGAGGTGATAGCGAGTGTAAGCGATGTCGATTTCAATATCTGTGTGGCCGAGTGGGTGACTGGTTCCTAACTGACGGACGCTCGCGGTAGGGATGTGAAAAAATAATCGATTTTCATATTAATCGATTATTTTTTTCTTATATTATCGATTTTTCGAAGTCGATTTTTTTAATAATAAAAATCGATTTTTAATAAATCGATTTTTATGTAAATTACGCGTTTCAATCGATTTTTGTAATCAGAGTCATCTGTGCGATGGATGTAAAAACGTGAAGTAAGTTCAATAACATGAATAAGTCAATCAAAAGACGGCGCCACCTTTATGTATCTCTATGTATGTAAAACAGTTTCGCTTTTCGTATGTTTTCAACAGGTTTCTTCCTCCGCTAGGAGTAAAAGTATTCTGTGGTTTTCTTTCTTTCTTTGGTTAGTGTAAACAATTATATATAAACAATAAAAATGTCTTGTGAAACGCGTAAAAGTGACTGACAGAAGTATTTTATAATGAAAAAATGATAGCGGCCAACAGGTCAATAGGCAAAAATATTGAATTGGATCTATATATTGCGGCACCACTATCAAATCTCAAGGAGATGCCCTCAATATATGGAGAAGCTCTGAAGAAACTTTCCCTAAGCTAACCGAATTGGCTTTTAAACACCTCTCAGTGATGGCCAGTTCCGCGCCAGCCGAAAGATTATTTTTGAAAGCGGGAAATATTGTCAGGAAAAAACGAAACCGTATTTTGGGAAAGAGACGAAGAAGAATTTTGGTGAAATGATTGTTTTTAAAGTCTTTAACTGAAAATTCATGGCAATATTTTTTTTACTTTATTTGTTTACACAAGTTTAAATAAAGATTTGTCTTTTATTTTAGTTTTGAGATCAAAAGGTTGTCGTTGGATTATTTATAATTATATTTTTATTTTATTTTCATTCTAATCCAATGTAAATTATACCGAACATTAGTGGCATAATGATATTTAGATTTTTTGTTTGTTGAGACTTAGTTTAAAAAAAACTATCGTTTACTAAAATTATGGTTTCTTAATGATTTCTTATATTTACGCGAAGACTACACATTAAATGAAATTAATTTTTACGGATTTGATCACGCTTAATTTAACTTTTTAATTCCTGACCTTTCGGGTGCTTCACAGCACCCATGGTCACGGGGGGAACTGAGGTCTTTGACGTCCAGATGTCATAGTTAGCCTGGCTAAATTCAGTTTTTGAATATTAATTTTTGGTCCGATCTACGCAGAATGAGCTTACAGTATCTTGAAGTGTTACAGTGGTATGCTTGGGTTTGGAATTAATTTTATTAATTATAGGATGCCAAGCAGATGGCAGCACCCATCCATCTTCTCTATTGAAATTAGGATGTTTTTTTTAATTTCGATAGCCTCGCGAATCATCCTTGGTAGGAATCGGTGTTCTTTTGCGAGGATTTGTGGTTCAACTATGACATAGGGACGTCAAACACCTCAGTCCCCTCTGTGACCATGCGTGCTGTAAAGCACCTGAAATGTCGGGAATTAAAAAGTTAAATTAAATGCGATAAAATCCGTAAAACTTAGTTTAATTTATCGTTTCTGTTTATTTTGGTTGTAATAAATTGTTAAATGGCACTGAACATTTGTGGCAGTAATTATTTTTAGTTTTTTATTGTTCAAAGTTATATGTTAAAAAAATTGTTCTGTAGTTTATTTCTAAAACCAGAAGATTATTTTTGGAATAAAATTTTTGTTTTCGCAAAAATCGATTATTTTTTATAAAAAATCGATTTTTCTTAAATCGATTATTATCACAAAGCTAAAAATCGATTTTTTATTAATCGATTTTTTTCACTAAATGTCACATCCGTAGCTCGCGGCCGACCTCAGCGGGGATTACCCACTCCGAGTCGCCGAGAATGTCTCAGCGACTTGGCGTCGCCTGCAAGTTCTCTCGTCGCGTTTTACTCACCCGCGCCGCGCGATATTTTTCGTTACCAAAATAATTTCAGTTATGTAAAAAAGCGTTAAAAATAGCGCTACCGTTATTTTATACCAGTTATAGCGTATCTGTGACTTTTAACCGCTTTCGGTCTACCTTTAAAAAATTGCGATATCAATATTTTGTACCCGTAGCTAATCTCGTCGTAACCTCGTACCTTAATAGCAGTCAATACCTGCTTTGAAGTAGGTATTCGTATTTCGTATCTAAGTATATTTTTGTAGGTATAAGAAATGAGAAAAAAATTCAATATTTCAAATTGTCAAAATGTTTTTACTTGATTACGATTCCCGCTGCTAACCGTACGTTCACTTGTGTGTGTGTGTGTGTGTGTGTGTGTGACCAGTGTCAATGTAATAGTTCGATTCTATACCTATCAATTTTGCAAATGCGACCTTAATTAAATTATTATCAGTGAAAAACAAATAAAATAATTAACACTTAAATATTTGTGGATAGTTGTACTAATTTCATCGTGAAAAAAATTTCATCTAAAATTCAAATTAAATGCACCTTTATTAAGAGGCGTATTACAAAAAAATGCGAAATTACAAGGTTTCCTCGTTGAAATTGTATGTTTATCGTTCGTTGCTTGAAATAACAATTACTTGGTAAAAATATCTCCTTTTCTCTCCTCAAATAAGCTCAGAGCGGATTTTAGATAACTTATTTATTTAATCAGTAATAATCATTCTCCCGATGCATGTTTAGACAAAAACTCTCGAAGACATGATTTGGGAGCTCTAATTTGTAGATTCTATTGAATATCGATCATCAAAAAAATATTTTTAGTTCCCAAATATCCTACACTTTAATAATAATGGAATACATTTTCGTTATATGCTTTTCACGCTAGGAAAAAAAATCGACATAATTCAAAAAACGGCTAAAAAAGCTTCGATACAAGCCTCTATATTTCCGAAGTTCTACATCATTTAGACGTAAAATTTATACCAAAATAATCATCAACGTTTGCTTAAACTATATTATTATTTTAACTTCTTAAATCGTAACTATTATATTTTAATTAATTAAATAAAAGTACTATATATTTCACTGCGCCGGCCACGACCATCTGCGATCATTAACGCGCGAGCGCTTGCCGAGAGTGGACCTGCGTCAGTTGCTCAGTTGATTTCGGGCACTGCTACTGATATACTACTGATTTGATGATACTGATAACATTAAAATGACACACAAAAAAATATTCCATCCACTGAAGTCCATCCTAAGAAAACTTTGTATTATGGAAGATCAAGATTGTTTAATCACCATACTCACAGTATTATAGTGTGAGCGAGTGAATAGATATGAAAGAAAGTATCGGTCGCGTAGCTCGCCGCCCGCTCGGTGCGTAAAATACCTAAATTTGCGAAACGCCGAAATGTAAGAGGGCTCTTAAGGCGCAGGTTGAGCAAAATGTCGCGCTAGTCGTTATTTGGGCGGTTTTTAGAAGCTATCTACTTTTTATTTAAAAGATATATCAACAAATAAAAAACACATTATATTTCTACATAATCTTGATTCCATAAAAGCTATATCCAATTTTTTTTTAAAGGAATAAATATTAATATAATCTCCTTACAACGAAACCACATAAATGTGAAATTATTATTGATAACATGCATCTCCTCGTAAAGTAAGTATTATTTTATTTTGCGATTTACACCAATGGATAGGCAATTTATTAATGAACATTTCTATAGTAAATTTTTTTTCAAAAGACCAAAATTTGATTTTATTAAGAAATTATTTTAAAATCTGGGCATATTTACTGCTCACGGGCTTGCTGAAGTCAGTGAGCCCTGTATATACTTATTATACTCTTTGCAGTGAGCGCTGAGCTCTTCGACGTGAAGCCCGTGTTGTTAGAGCGTCGACCAACGCATACGCCACGTCATATGAGTCGATAATATTATTACTTATTAGGTTATTTATAGGTAGTATTATTTGTTTGTTTTGGGTATAATTTTTCGTATTAGTTATACATATATTTGTTGTGTTTTTTACTGCGCGATGAAGCTTTTTGCGTGTATTTTCTTTGAAGTAAATGCAAATAAAAAAATGAAGCACCATTAGCATGTAAGGTTCGAATCTATAATTAAAATTTCGACAAATATTATAATTTACACTATAAAAGGCTAATTCAATATTATCATCCAACCACAGTATCTTATCAGGTATAGTACTGCCTCGTTGGTCTAGTGGTTGTAGTAGTGCGACTGCTGATCATGAGGTCCCGGGTTCGAATCCTGGGTCGGGCCAAAAAGTCAGTTATGAGTTTTTCATTTATGTTCTAAGTTATAATTAGTATTACTAAGTTATAGTTTTTTGCTAAAATATAGTATATTATTTATTGCTTGTTTTTTCTTCTTTTTCAAAAAATAATTGAGTACATAAGGTGTTCTATACTTATAATTCGGTAAAAAGTACTAATATACCTACTTTTTACTATAAACTAAAAATTTTTAAAACTAAATTTAACTAAAAAGACTAAACTGACCATTTATTTTTTAACTCATAACAGGACATGGGTTTATTTATACTCTAAAAACTATAACTTTATACAACTAGTGTTCACTATAAAATTATATTCGGTATAGACGGTAATTATTAAATGCAACATATTTTTTTTAATTATTAATTACATTTGTCAGTGGATTAAATTTGCTTTAATAAAGTTGGTGATGATTTTAAATAAGAATAAAATTCTGCTCAAGTTTTTTATTATTATCTTTGTTAACAACATCGCCTTTAGAACTCTGGAACCGTAAGTGTTTCTTTCAGACGTCCACAATTTATGCAAAATAAAAAAATACTCTTTCTACCTGAGCATTCGTACCAGGTAGACATAAAATATATTCGATTAAAAAAAATTATGTTGAAGATTGTTGACTTTGAATACTTCCATCCAACTAGTTACATGACAATTTTGTGTCCCGGAGCTTTGTTTGGGGACAATGGGACAGGAGACCGAGAAAAGGGACAGTCCCGTTCAAAACGGGACGTATGGTCACTTTAGCTATAACCCGGCGACCATGAAGCAAATACAAAGTTAGTCTTTGTATTAGCTTCATGGTGGCGCAGTGGCTTAGCAATCAGTTGTTGCGCTGGGGGCCGCGGGTTCGAATCCCGCATGGAACAAGTATTTGTATGGCCTACAAATAATTGTTCCGGGTCTGGATGTTTGTCTTTGTGCAATTTATGTTTGTAAACTGCCTCCACGACACAGGAGAAAATCCTAGTGTGGGGGTAACGTTTTTTTACAACTGAAATTGAAAGATTGAACCCTTATACTTCTTGTTGATTTTTGTATTACCTTTATTAAAGTTACCCTTATGTATAAATAAATATAATTACGTATGTAGAAATAAAATTGATTTTCATCCTCATCAATCATTGGGGTGAGGATAATATCTGCCAGCATCAGTTCAAAAATTAGTAGGTAACTTTTCAATACGTGACACGTAAAAATTAACAATAATCAAAATCACATATGCGAAACATCCTATTTATTTATTTATTTTTTATTGCACCAAATATTTGTACAAAAGCCGAGCTATCTATTTATTTACCTATAGTGAATAGGTATCTTTTAAACTCACAATTTTCAATGCTTCAGTATTAATATATAATTAATTATAAAATTTCATAATTAGATAATATATGAAAATACATAATTCTAATATAATGCAACTAATATATACAGAATAAAAAAAATAAAATACATTTATCTTTGTACGCTATGTGTATTTCCATAAAATAGTTTATTGATGTTGAAAAAATAATACTACTTTCGTACAATAGGTGGCGTCTTACATATTTCTTCCGGCGAGCCCCTCGCTACAATATATTAATATTGTAGCAAGCGGTCAAATGCTCAAGGTCGTTCGCATGGAGTAGCCCCTTAAGTATTTGAAACATATTGGTAAATCGAATTGTGCATGCCTTAAGCGTATTAAAAAAATGAAAATAAATTAAATAAATCAACATGACTATACGTAAATTTTTAAAGCAGTTTATATCACACAAGTTTTCACTAAAATTCTTATAATTATAACTATACTTCAAATCGTTTTATGTCAAATTTCAATCCAAAAATGCACGACTCATAATGCTCATATGATATAATAATGCCACACTATCTCATCCTAGTGTAGATTCACCTATAGCTGTCAGACAGATGCTTCGAATATGTGTAGGGGCCGTACTTTAGCAAACGTAAGTGATGAATGGAAGCCTTTAGGGTACTTTTCTAAAAAATTGAGTACTGCAGAGCAAAAGTATAGTGCGTATGACACGGAATTATTGGCAATATTTTTAGCTATTAGGCATTTCCGTAAGTTATTTGAGGGACAACAGTATATAAATCCAGATTGAATCCTCTATTGAGTGAAACACAGACAGTTAATTTATATAGTGTTAGCCACATGGGTGCATCTATATGTAAAACCTCAGTATTGTGCGCTTGTTTGGCTTCGGAACTAGGGCGCAGTTTGTGTAAAATTGTCTCTGTTGGCTTATCTAGGGTATTATAGCCGACGCTCTAACAGCAACTAACATGGGCGTGAAAAAATTAAAAAAATGTAAATTATAGTTCTATTCATAAAAGAGTTCCAGTAGCAGTCACTGAAGTACACTTTCAAGTCACTCTATCAAGTCCGGAGGTAAGGTCTCATCATAACTAACAAAACGAGGCCAAACTCGGCACATCTATTTCTCCTCGTCGAGGAGTTCCAGAAGCAGTCATCAAAGTACACTTTCAAGTCACTGTATCAAGTCCGGATGAAAGGTCTCATCATAACTCACGAAACGAGCCCAAACTCGGCATATCTAGTTCTCCTCGTCGAGGAGTTCCTGTAGCAGTCATCAAAGTACACTTTCAAGTCACTCTATCAAGTCCGGGGGTAAGGTATCATCATAACTAACAAAACGAGCCCAAACTCGGCACATGTAGTTCTCTTCGTCGAGGAGTTCCTGTAGCTGTCATCAAAGTACACTTTCAAGTCACTCCGTTAGTTCCGGAGGTAAGGTCTCATCATAACTAACAAACCGAAGCCAAACTCGGCACATTTAGTTTTCCTCGCCGGGGAGTTCTAGTAGCAGATACCGACACACCTTCAGGTCTATAAAGTCCAAAACGTATAAGTATATTTATTTATATATAAATCCTGCGTGCTTTTAGCAAAACAAAATATTGTAATAAAAATCTGTGATTATAAAAATAATAATATCTTACCTTGGTCTATTATTTATTCTGTGCCTTGGTCAAGTATGTACATATCAAGTTTGGTTTTTGGAATATTTTGTATTTCGCGATCGTTATTTTTCAGCACGAGCCGCTGTAACAAGCAACCACTCACGACGGCATTTGAGGCCGGAGTAAAGTATTCTGTGGCTGTAGCTCGGAGTGCAGCTTCGGCCTATTTAGTTAATACAAATTAATACAAGGCTATCAAACCAGCGAAAATTTCGCCATTTTAGAAAAAAAATAATTATAACTAAACAAAATAATATATCTCATATCTTCCCGTGGGTGTCGTAAAAGGCAACAAAGGGAAACAAGCAGGAGATGAGCAGCAGCATCTTCCTGATAACAGCAAAATTACAATAAAAACCTGCGGTTGCCAACCCGCTCGTTAAGCGTGGCAACTATGGCAAATACCCCCCAATAATGAGAGTAAAAAAGAGACGACCCCCACGACCCACGTGCCTGGCGACCCCGCTATTCCTGGCTACGGTGGCGACCATGGTAACGGCGGGGCAGGGAGTGCTAAGAATCTTCTTAAGAATCTTAGCTTAAGACTCGTTCGGTTGCCACCAAAGACGACTCGACCGGGCAACATACTATGCATGCACTGACGAGAAAATCATAGAGCTGGAAGAAGAGATAGATAAATTACGCTGGCATATTATAGGATTATCCGAGGTCCGAAGAGAGGGCGAGGAAACGGTAATCCTCGAATCCGGCAACTTGCTCTATCACCGGGAGGGTGACCATCTGTTCCAAGGAGGTGTCGGATTTATCGTCCACAAGTCTCTCGTTAACAACGTTGAAAAGATTGAGAGTGTGTCGACGAGGGTTGTGTACCTTATACTCAGGATCACCGAAAGGTATTCGCTGAAGGTTATACAGGTTTACGCACCAACCTCGGCATATTCCGATGAAGAGGTGGAGAAAATGTATGAGGACATCTCTAAAGCCATGCATTCCTCCAAAACCCACTATACGTTGTTAATGGGAGACTTCAATGCAAAACTAGGCACAAGAGAGAACGGTGAGCTGAAAGTAGGGAAATTTGGAATAGGGCAACGGAACGCAAGGGGCCAGCAGCTGTCGGACTTCATGGAGAAAGAGGGACTCTTTATGATGAACTCTTTTTTCCAGAAGCGGCCCCACAGGTAGTGGACCTGGTTGGGCCCCGACGGTTCGACAAAAAATGAGATTGACTTCATTATGACGACCAGACAACAACTGTTCAGTGATGTCTCAGTGATCGCGAGAGTGAAAACCGGCAGCGATCACCGAATGGTGAGAGGCACACTGAACCTAAACGTTAAGTTAGAGAGGTCTCGTCTAATGAAGTCAACGCTCCGTCCCCCTCGTGATCTGTTCCAAACTCCCGAAACTTTTCAGCTCGAGTTACAAAACCGTTTTCATTGCCTAAAAGATAGCAATGCAGTGGATGATATAAATCACGTTGACGATATGAATGACAAGCTCGTGGAAACTGTCCACGCGGTCGGAGCAAAGTTCTGCAAGACCCGCCGCAGCAGAACACAAAAACTGTCCGATCACACTCTTAATCACATGGCTGTTAGACGGGAGATGAAGCTACATTCTTCAACAGATTTGTCAGCATACAGGCAACTGAACAGACAGATCTCCAAATGCATGCGACGGGACTTACGTAACTTCAATGCAGCTTGTTTTGAAGAAGCGATCGAGTGGAACCAAGGCTCCAAAGTCTTTGCCAGAGATCTTTCTGTCAGAAAGAGCCAACTGTCAAATCTGAAGACCGAGTGTGTCAGCATCGTTTCCGGGACACCTGAGATTTTGAGTGAGATTGAGAGGTTCTATGAGTAGCTGTATACGTCATCGTTGGAGTCACACGCAAGTGTGAGTAACGATCCAAGAGCGAGTCTTATCCGACACTATTCCGAAGATATCCCACACGTCAGTCTGAGCGAGATCGGAATGGCTCTCCAGCACCTTAAAAACGGCAGGGCCCCAGGTGAGGATGGAATTACAGCGGAGCATTTGAAAGAGGGTGGAAAACCGGTACTTGAAGTCCTTCAGAAGTTCTCTAATTCCGTCGTTCATGGTGGCACTACTCCGGAGGCGTAGAGCAGAAATGCGGTGGTCTTGTTCTTCAAGAAAGGCGACAACGCTTTCTTGAGGAACTACAGACCGATTTCCATTCTGAGCCGCGTCTACGTGCTGTTTTCGAGAGTCATTACGTATCGTCTCGCACGCAGACTTGATGACTTTCAGCCTCCCGAACAAGCCGGTTTCCGAAAAGGCTTTAGTACCATGGACCACATACACACCCTTCAGCAAATTGTTCAGAAGACAGAGGAGTATAATTTGCCTTTTTGCCTTGCGTATGTGGCCTATGAGAAAGCCTTTGATTCCGTCGAAATTTGGGCGGTGCTGCAGTAACTTCAGCGGTGCCAAGTTGACTGTCAGTATATCGAAGTACTGAAGTATTTGTACAGTAGAACTACGATGGCTATCCGAGTACAGAATCAGAGTACGAAACTTATCCAACTGCAGAGAGGTGTAAGACAGGGTGACGTTATATCCCTGAAACTCTTCACCGCTGCATTGGAAGACGTTTTCAAGCTTCTGGACTGGAAAGGATACGGTATTAACATCATTGGCGAGTACATCACTGACCTTCGATTTGCCGACGATATAGTGCTTATGGCAGAATCGCTGGAGGACCTAAGCACTATGCTCAATGACCTCAATAGTGTCTCCCAACGGATAAGTCTTAAGATGAACATGGACAAAACAAAAATCATGTTTAACGTCCATGTCACACCTATGCCGGTAGTTGTTGGGAGCACTAAGCTCGAAGTTGTTGACGAGTATGTTTACCTGGGACAAATAGTCCGACTAGGTAAGTTCAACTTCGACCGAGAGGTCTATTGACGGATTCAACTCGGTTGGGCAGCGTTCGGGAAAATACGACATATCTTCTCGTTAGACATACCTCAAAACCTGAAAACGAAATTGTATAACCAGTGCGTGTTGCCAATGATGACTTACGGATCTGAGACGTGGTTCTTCACTGCTGGCCGTATGAGGAAGCTCAAGGTCGCTCAGCGAGCTATGGAGAAAGCTATGCTCGGAGTTTCTCTGATATAGTTAAAAATGAGGATATCCGCAGTAGAACCAGAGTAACCGACATAGTCCAACGGATTAGTAAGCTGAAGTGGCAGTGGGCCGGCCACATAGCTCGAAGAACCGACAACCGATGGGGAAGAAGACTTCTCGAGTGGCAGCCTCGTACCGGTGGGCGAAAAGTAGGGTGACCCCCCACTAGATGGAGTGACGACCTGGTAAGACATGCAGGAAGTCGATGGATGCAGGTGGCTCAGAACCGTGCTTGGTAGCATTCCTTGGGGAAGGCTAATGTTCAGCAGTAGGCTTATGAAAGGCTGTAATGATGATGATGATGATGAAACAAAATAAAATTAAACTCTGCTTCTTCTTGCTGATGAAACAAAAATAAACTGCCTGTCGACGACCGTCTTCTTTCTGATCGGCTTGACGGCACTGCCACTGCGTAGAGATGTTGCATCTCTTTGCGTATTTTATCGCATGTACCACGGGGAGTACTCTGAGGAATTGTTCGGACTAATTCCAGCCGCTCAATTTCACCATCGCACATCGCGACAAAACTCTTGATGCCATCCATACCATCTGGATGATTGGCGGTCCAACTCTGTGCGATTTAGATTAATGTTTTCTTCCTCGCACAACTTCCCTTTGGAATCGATTACCACCAGCGATTTTTCCGGACCGATACGACTTAGGGTCCTTCAAGAAAGGAGCCTACTCCTTTTTAAAAGGCCGGCAACGCATCTGCAATTCTCCTGGTGTTGCATTTGTTCATGGGTGGCGCTTACCATTAGGTGAGCCGCTCGTTTGCCCCCTCGCCCATAAAAAAATATTACATTCCATGGCTTCCCACATGATAGATGAAGAGATTAAAAATTAGATTGAGTTAAACAATTGATACTTCAAAAGTTATCGTGTTCACGGCGCCATGCGGACTTGATAAATCCACACTATAAGCCACTAAAACGCCTTTTTTATGTAAAAATAGCAATTAATCGATTAAAAAAATATTAATAATTTCAATAATCATTTATCTTTCTAACAATGTGCTTTTTATATCATTTATAAGTATAATATGATTGCTAGATTCGATTTCATGCGAGTAAACGTTGGAATCTTAATTTTTAGGCGCTAGTAGAACATACCTACGAGCTTTGCGCTTATGGCATGCAAAAAATAATATCTCCCTATCTTAACTGTCAAATTCAATTTTCCCACAAAGAAATCGATTGTTAAAATTTTCGATTGGCAGTTGTCGGCTAAGTTGACACTCATGATAAAAAATGTTTTTTGTTAAGTTTTTAAAAATCTAATTATTCTGAAGACTGGGAAATACAAAAAAAAAACTAATTAACATGGAAATCAAATTCCGTAGATTGCAACTCAAATTCCCTAGTTCCTTAGACGATGAAAGACTTCCGTAGATCTACCGAAATATCCGTAGAATTGGCAACGCTGCCACCCCTTCTTCGCACGAGTGATTTCTGGATCTCGACAACAGCGTCATCTACCGGTCCCAAATCTAAACTATCTAGGGACCCATTCAAACACACACAAAAAATGTTATCAAAATCGGTTGAGCCGTTTTTGATTTTCAGCGAGACTAACAGACAGTAATTGATTTTTATTTATAGAGATATGTATATTTATCAGATTTATTAATAAAACTCTTGCGTACGTTTATTAATTAAAACGTTGTGGTAATTTCTCAAAAAATAATTATATCGTAGTTGTTTTCATATTCTTCTGCCCTATTCGGCCGCATCGTAATGGCCTATTTTGTATTAGCTTAATGAAATAGAGTTGAAGTTCGCACAAAACGTCATTCTAGAAAGGATAGTGGAAACTGTAAAGGATGTGGAGGCGGGGCAATTTAAACTGTGATGTAACAATTTAACATTAATTAAAAGCCACCGGCCGGCGCTACGGCAATCACCTAGTATTCCAACACGGCAGAATGACCTGTTAACACGTTTGTAAACAGTTGTGTGCTAAATGATATCTACATCAATGGGTGAGTTAAGTTATGTTTTTTTTTTTTGTAAATACCTGTTACCTTAAATAACTATTGAAAGTTAAAATTTTAAAATACCTATTTGGAAATTTTTCTTTGTTTTATAAACTTCGATAACACCATGTCTTCTAAGAGAAGTTACTAGTGGTAGAGCCACGCGGCAGCTTTTGCTGTCGTACGGATGGGCCGGCTCGAACCGGGGTGGTACCACGACCTCACAGAAAACCAACGTGAAGTAGAGGTTTACCTCTGCGTTTCGCTCGGTGAGTGCAGGTGGCCGGAGGCCCTTTTTACTGGAAATGAGGCATTCCATCTTAGTCCTCACGGGTGACAACGCATCTACATTTTGATAGATGTATATGTCTATGGGCCGCAGCAACCACTTACCATCAGGTGGACTGTGTGCTCGTTTGTCAACCTTGTCCTGAAAAAAAAGAGAAAATAGAGATTTTGCAATATTGTGCAATATACAAACCTTTATTATATTGCGTACTGCATGATCATCAGTCAATTCAGTCATCAGTTAAAAGTCAATCATTAGTTTAGTTTTACACAGATGCGTTTGTCACCATAATAATGTTTAGGAAGACACGAACATACTTAAAAATTGCTTTTAATGTGCTTATTGATTTATCTAAACCATTTGATTGCGCAAATCACACTATACTATACACAATAATACTATGTATGTTAAAATAATATGCACTCCCTTTGAGATACCATAATAATAGAATACAAAGGATTCAATTTGTCTACAGATACCACTGGTAATCTATTCCTGGTCCGATTTTGTTTCTTATCTGTACAGGAAAATAATCTACTATATTTCGTTAAAAATCTTACTTTACACACTTCTTTGGATCTTTTATAATTATATTGTTGCATAATTTAGCGCTTTACTTGACGTTATAAAACGAAATCCGTCAAATTATTGTAAACAATTGACGAAGAGTTTATTATTATTATTACTTAAATGTAATGATCGGCATGGGTAGTGCTGTTCCTAGGATTTAGCGACCGTTATCTTAACAGGGATATGCCTTCTGAATTCCGGGAAATACATTATTTATTTATTTTGTATCATTATATATTTAGAAATAATTGTGATATCAATGCGCTAATCGTCCTATGCTACCAATCGAAACAATTCTAAGAAAAATGTATTTAAATAAATTATTTAAACAGAAAATTATGATAATTAAGTTTCTAGTTTTAGTTTTTTTTTTATTATTATCATAGTTTTTAATATTGTAGATAAAAATAAAGATTTATTAATTTAAAATATATTAAAAAAAAAACAGAAAATAGAAATGATAATTTCGATTTAGATTCTAGTGTAAAATTGTGGATCACTGTGTTATCATTCAAGTTTATTGACACAAAATGGCTCTACCTATGCCGATCAATACATACCTATATCGCAAAAAGTGACAAATTGAGAGATTCTTGAAGAAAATGTATATTTAGGAATTTGATTTTCTTAGTATAACTTATTAAGAAACTCTTTACTGGTTTCTGCAAATCCATGTTTTGTAATTAATAAACATTTAGAAGAAAAGTTAATTATCATATTATTTATATATTATTTTCTTTCCATCCTTAAAAATCTAGTCCTTAAAGTCTAATAGTTAACTTTTTAACAGCAGACTAAATTTTAAGGCTCATGAAATTAGATTTAGCTACTTCACTAACTTTCTAATATTTTATTATAATATATTCTTCCTAATTCATTTTTAAAATAGGTCGTGAATTAATGTACGTTCTTTTATAAAAGCTTGTACTTGTCCGAAAAACTTATATGAAATACTGTAGCTGTCAGATTATTACGCTTGAAATTGTAATAAATTTAATAAAGTCTAACTTTACTTTGAATCCGACTATGATAAGAATGGTGGAAGGGCAACCATGTCCATATGCATTGTACCATCCTGTCACAGGCACTGAGAATAGTATATCAAAATTGTCTTTGAGTGAAGTAACAAGACTAACGACGTTATCCTTATCGTTTCACATTTCAAGTAAAGATCATGAATTCGTTTCTTATAAGAGACACTTTACTAGAGATCCAATCATGCAACATATTCCTCGTACTCGTGTTCAATGAGAATGACCTTAATTTTTTTGTTTTGCGTCTCTGGAGAATGTTTATTCACTGAATTGAAATAAAATCTTTTTAAGGAAAGTTACTAACCTTCGCGCTTTACCGTTACCGTAACAGCCTATTAAAGTCCACTGCTGCGTAGATCTCCCCCATATGTTGCCTCAGAGGGGGATATTTGCCATAGTTGCCACGCTTGGCAATCTCTGTTCTTTGTCTTTAGTCGTTATTAGGAAGATGCTGCTGCCCAATTCTGATTTGTTTTCCTCTGTCCTCTTACGACACCCACGGGATGATTTATGGGGTAGTGGATATTCTTACATGGCCACTAAACGATAACCTTCGAGTTTTATTCATGGCTATTTGTTAAATTTTCCTAGAGTTCTATAAAGGGCTTGCAAGCTATATAATTATTTTTCAAAGGTGTGAAACGATCGGCTAATAAATTTGCTTTTCAAAGTTCTTCAATAGGCTGATTGACTTGATTGTCGTGTCGTGGTGGCCTAATTAGTCCCGTAGGTGGCGTAAGGGAAATGTCAGAAAAATCTTAAGGCTTATGCCGTACAGCCATGTTGCATCTATATTTTCGTTGTAGCACGAATGGGTTGGCTCGACCGGGAAGAACCACGCTTTCACAGAATGCCAGCGTAAAACTTGTTGCTGTAACTTGCTCAAATGTTTTGAAACGAGGCATTCCATCTTAGTCCTCAGGAGTAACAACGCATCTGCATTTTCTTAATTGAGGACAGACGTAGAATGTTAGTGGGCCACGGTGTTCTCTTTCCATCAGGTGGACTGTGTGCTCGTTTGTCACCCTTATTCTATAAAAATAGATTGCGTTATACTATGTCGCGTGTGTATTTACGCCATAAATAAAATACGCAAACCGGTGATGGACAGATGTTAAAAACAATTATTAGTTATGTTTTAAAACATATTCATAAATGTTAAGATAAACCAGATCAACTGCGCAGTATTTTAATGTAGTGTGTGCTATATAAATGTAAATGTATTTCTTCATTCCAGGTTACTTTTTGGAATTGCTTATTTTACTTCTGGCTTTAAGATTATGCGTTGGCAACGACATATTGTGTGATCGGCGCCCACTTAGTACGACAACAGACCCGCTACCGCCGGATAGCAGGTTCAAAATCGAAATTCTCGGCGTCACCGATAAATATATACCTACGAGACAGTATACAAGTAATTATTTATTCTTACATTTATACATTCACTAAAGCCTTTCACTTAACACACACAAAGTCCACTGTCGAACATAGTCCTCTCCGGGATATTACCATAGTCACCAAGCAACACAACTTTTTTGGCTTTTTTTTTGGAAAAATTTAAAGAAATAAAAATATTAAATTTGGCCTCTCAGTACATTTAGGAAAATTTAATGTATGTTTAATGATTTCTTATATTAATGCGAACACTACACATTGAATAAAACTATTTTTTTACGGATTTTATCGCGTTTAATTTACTATTTTAATTCCCGTCGTTTCGGGTGCTTTACAGCAACTCATAGTCACGGGGGGGACTGAGATGTCCAACGTCCCGATGTCACAGTTAGTCCGGCTACCTTCAGTTTTTTAATATTAATTTTTGATTCGATTTACGCAGAATGAGCTTACAGTATCTTAAAGTCTTGCAGTGGTATGCTTGGGTTTGGATTTAATTTTGTTGATTATAGGATCCCAAGCAGATGGCAGCACCCATCCATCTTCACTATTGAAATTATGATGTTTTTTAATTTCAATAGCCTCGCGTATTATCCTTAGTAGGAGTCGGTGTTCTTTTGCGAGAATTTGTGGTTTATCAAATCTGATGTAATGGCGGGGACGATCTTGAATATGTTCACAGACTGCAGACTTGCCAGAACGTCGGTGCTTCGTCTCAGCTATATGTTCTTTCACGCGGGTTTTAATAGATCTTTTTGTTTGTCCTATGTTAGAAAGATGACATTCGCAATCAAGCTTGTACACTCCTGCATCTTGTAGAGGGATATGACACTTGACGGATGGTAAAAATTTACTTATCTTCTTTGGCGGCTTGAAGTATGTTTTAATAGAAGCTCGCTTCAAAACGTAGCCAACCTTGTCTATGACTCCTTTGACATAGGGTAGTACAGCATGCACACGTTCGACTATGGTCGGCTTCACTCGGTCACTATGACGTAGCCGCGGGACCCGAAGCTTGTTGACTTGCAAAACTTGCTCGACGTGCTAAAGCTCGGCGGACAGATGTTTTCTGTCACAGATCCCTCGTGCTCTCTGAAACAAAGATTTTCCCACGGTAGCTAACTGTGATGGATGATGGTGCGATTCACCATTTAAATATCGGTTGATATGGGTCTTTTTCCCGCAATAGAACACCGATTCCTACCAAGGATGATACGCGATTATATTTTTATTTCTTTAAATTTTTCTCTGAGAGACTCTCTCAGTTTTAGGTTGTAAATAGCTATTATGGCCCTCTTCTATAAAACAAAAATAGTTTCTAAATCAGCCGCATTTCTCCATAGCAAAATCCCATAAGACATTATGCTATGGAAATAACTGAAATATACTAATCTCCCTGTCTCGATACTAGTGAGACCTCTAATCTTTTTTACAGAATATTAGGCTTCAGAGCTTAGTCTGCTTGCAGTCTCTGCAGAATTTAGATATATTATGGGGGCGCCACTAAAGCTTTGCGTCGACAGTGATGCTAAGAAGAATAGTGGATTCAACAGCACTCAGTTCTTCCTCATTTAAACACATATTTAGATTTTTAACATTCAGTGTTGTAAATTTAATACATTAAGTTTTATTACCGTAGATTATTAACGTTAAACCAATGCACTCATTTTGATATACCATTATTCACTTCGTCACATTTAAATGATTGACGTTTAACTTTATAAATAAAGAAAATATCATCAGCAAATAATACTACGAGTATATCAAGATTATCCCCTACAAGGGAAAGTAAGTCATTAAGAAATAGTTATGGGCCGAGAATTGAGCCTTGAGGGCCACCGATTAATACAAGTTACCCGGAAGAACTTTTACCATTGATAACAACTTTCTGCGTTCTAATAATTAAATATGGAATAATAAGTTTAAACACTGTGTTCTTGACACCATAGTACAGTAGCTTGCTGATTAATGTCTGATGGTGAAGGCCTTGGAAAGCTCACGAAATATAAACAAAGCATCCTCTGAATTCTCCTATGCACAAAAATATGTTTAATAAGCTCAACTTCAGTGTCTGTTATCAAGCGACCACTTGTAAAACCAAATTGATTTTTATGAAGCAATTTATTTATATTAAAAAAGAACTTGATATCTGTTCTAAAACAATTTAAAAAGAAATTGTGGTAGTACAGAAACATTTTCTTTGAGCAATGATTCGGCGACAGTAGGAGAAGAATTTAAAGATTTTGTTGTCAACAAAAGGAACATCAGTAAAATGTTTCTCAAAAGCCATAACAACTTTTTGATTAGTTTGAGTTAAATTATTATTAATATTCAATTGAATATCCAAGTTTCGTGGTTTGGACCTTGCCCGTTTTAGTATTAATTATACTCCACGTCATTTTAATTTTATTGGATGCATTATGTACTATTACATGAAACGTAAAATACTCAAAAGCGGCAAAAGGCCGGAGCGCAAAAGGTGTGAGGTGAGACGTCTGCTACTGTAATCACCAATCTCTCTGCCATGTGTGGCAGACAACTACGAGAGACCCAAGCAATGAAAATATCTGTGTGACACTGAATTGTGTGTTCATAACTTTCGAGAGAATTTTACGATCTTTTGTATGGACTTAAATATATTGAAACTGATATTTTTTCGATGTTGTTATCCCTTTATTCTTTGCAGTCAGGCTATCTTCAACTGACAACACGTCTACGTTCATCGCGTTCACGATATGGGCTCGAGGGGATATCAAGCCGCACGACAAGAACCCGAAGAAGACTGCTTACCTCGACGCAGGTTTCATCTACCCGACTCCCAATTCAGATACGATGCCGAACAAGAAATGCAATAACTCTGTTATACAGACTGATTTAACGCCTAAGACATCTGTCGAGGTGATCATAAAAAGAATTGGTATTTTAGTGTTAAAATGAAGGTATTTTCGCTGTTTCTTCTCCTTTTACTTGAATTTTGGTAGTAGATTAAAAAATGACGTATGATAAACACATCTTTAAATTTATTCCGTAGATCCTACGTTCGATCGATTTCTTCCAATCATTAAATGGTTGATACACAAAATAGACTTTACACTGTAATAACGAATGACTTCATAAATAAACGTGGAAATTAAATTGGTTCGAGTTTTCCGCGGCACTGAATACTAATAAGTAACAACTTAGTAATTACCTTGTAAATTAATTTATCAGTAGTACTCGTAATTTAGGGAATAAACGCTCACTCTAATTTCATAGTACTCGAGCAAACCGAGTTCGATTATTGCGACGGAACCGAGTTCGATCTTTACTAGCACCTAAAAACAATATTTTAAGCGCTGATATATCACGTGCCGAAACTGAAGGAAAAGTTCACGAGGAAATCTACAAATGAGAGAAATAAAAAAATATTGTCGACTCATGCAGGGTACCTATTGGTCACAATATTTACTTACCATTCACAGTTGGACGAAGTGAAAGTTTGACATCCTTGCTTTAAAAAAAAATTCACTAACACGCACTGGGCCAGCGCGACATTCTCTTTACTGTCGTAACAACTTTTAAAAAATGAGATGTGGCCTGACCCCAGCAGTGAGATGTATGTTTGCTCTTACTATAATTTCTTTTAATTTATACTTATCTTCTCATCTTTTTAGAGCTCATCTCTCTTTATACATATTACCCTAGTGGTAGTAAGACTACTGTTGCCTACAATTTAGTATATTATTAATTTTATGTATGTGTTGTCACCCTACAGATTATGAATTCACTTCAGTTCAGAAGTAATACATATTATACTACTTACATATTATAATTTTCACGTATATATCGCAGGCATATTGGAAGGCGCCAAAAAAAGAAAACAAATGTGTGACAATCAACGCAGTGGTCGCGGTTAAACGAGATGTATGGTACAGACAGGACGGTCCGCTGTCGAAACGCGTGTGTGAAGACCAAAGGAATGTTCTAGACATGCAGCCCACTAAGAATGATCACTGCAAAGCTACAGAAGACGCCCGATATTTGGTTCGTATTTGACAAATGCACGCCAAATTATTCTATGAGGAAAATCAATCTAAAAAGGACCATCTTTACTAGGTAGTAAGGCTCCTTTTCTAAATAAGATTCCGTCCGCTTTGGTACCATTATTTTTCTTGTTCCTGCCGCCAACCAATAATAAACCCACTGTTTCGTTCGTGTTTGAAGGGTAATATATAACCAGTTACAGATTATTAAGTGGCTATACTCGTAGTATAATAACCTATAACTGTTTAAAGTAAGTTGCAGTTGTCCCTAGCCTATATATAGGTACTATCAGGTGGACTCGTTTGTTAACTACTAAACTATTTAGTATCATCATCTTCACAATCATCATCATTATTTAATGTAAATAGGCACTTCATTGGTGTATAGTATGTATGTTTAGGACCGTGCTTTGTGGCATTCCTTAGGAAAGGCCTACGTTGGGTAGTGGACTTGTATTGGGGTGTAATGATGACGATGATAGGAAGTGTTTGCTGTGCAGGTGTTGCACGACCACTCGCATCAATCATCCCCACCAGCTGGCTTGGTGTCGGCAGAGTCTTAACGATTCCAGCAATTGGTACCCGCCACTGGTGGAGTACGCCGCATGCAATGGACAATCCATATGAATACCAACGCATTGCGGGCGTATTTTAGGGCGAAAGGGGGAGAAGTTGGAGGTTTTGCATACCGGGCTAGGATGCATCATCTTTTTGCTGAGCTGGAGCCATCTATAACCGTCACCGAGAAAAACCTGGCAGACCGAGTTCGGTATATCGTTCGTTCAAACATATTTGATGGCGCCGAACTCAAACGGCTACGACGTGAGGCTATTCCCTCATCGAATGAAAATACAACGGCTGAGGATGCGACGCCACAGGTTGCAGAGCAACCCGCATACGTGGATTCCGCCGTGAATCCCCCAGTTGTGATTAGTTCAACCGATGATGGAACAATCGTCCAGAAACTAGAGCTAGAGTACATTGGAAGAGGCGATTGTGCAAACGCGCAGTACACCTCTCGAAAATTTACTGCGACTTCCCCGCATAGCCGTAAGCGAGCGAAATCGGGCTGTCGTGAGGGCTCTAAACCCAATGCTGGCGATATATTTGGAAGCCAGCCGGGGCCTTTGCGATACGGACTCAATTCGTTTTGGCGCCGCACTAGCAGCATGCTGTATTATTGGCGCCAAACTCCCAACGGTTGGACATGCTACTAGACAAAATAGCGCCATCTCAGCCTGGAGAATGAGAATTGAGGAACGTATCGCAAAGGCTAGGGTCCTCATCCGCAGACTGGTATGCTTCAGGTCAGGCAATAACAAGCCAAGGATTGTGTGAACCGTCACAAGGGCGTTTGGTGGGACAAATGTCAGTTTGTCCCAGCCGGATATAACGGAAAAACTGACGAAGCACATAGATGACCTGAAGCAGAGAATCGCTGCTTTTGGAAAGCGGATTCGGCGATATACCGAGAGGTTGACACGGTTCAATCAGACTCTTGCAGAGTGATCAGAAGAGGCTCTATGAATTATTGGAGCGACCAATGGTACGGGGAACAGGCCCAGCACCGAATCAGGCTAACACTGTCGAATTCTAGCGCGGCCGTGTGGTCATAGCCTGTAAACCACAGCGAAGGCTCTTGGACGGAAGTTGCGACGAGTCAGTGTGCGAGTGTTACGCCTATGGACCACTTCATCATAACGCCGGATGACGTAGCTAAGGCGGTCCGTTGGGCCCCGAACTGGATAAGTCCGGGACTCGACGGGCTGCATCACTACTAGTTGTAGGGATTCGTGGTGTGTCACGCTGTGCTTGCCCGACACTTTCAAGAAGCTCTGGACCACAAGTCACTTCCGAGCCTCTTTACTACTGGGATCACTCACTTGGTTCCTAAAGATTGGAATTTCACAGACTCCAGCAAATACCGCCCTATTACGTGTCTACCCACCATATATAAGATACTGACATCCATTTTGAGTACGCCAATCATTCGTCACCTGGATATAAATGTCGTCGCTTGTGTCGCGCGCTCAAACTGTATGTCGGGGCAGTGGTCTTGGAACCAAGGAACCACTCCTCATTGACGCGGTCATGGGTAAAGTGGTTAAACGCAACCGTCGGAACTTCTCCACCACCTGGATAGACTACAGAAAGGCATGCGACACTCGGTGCCCCATACATTGCTACGGAGGCTCCTCGAGCTGTACAAGGTTGACTGTACAGTTAGAGATTTCGTCAAAAAGTGTATGGGGCAGTGGAGTACAATTCTTTGTCATCTAGGTGAGCAAATGACAGATGCTTAAAGCCGCATAAGGATAAGAAGGGGTATCTTCCAGGGAGATGGTTTGAGTCCAATCTGGTTTTGACTCTCCCTGAACTCTCTCAGTACCTTACTGGAGGACTCCGGGAGGGGATTTCAGCTTTGGAAAGGAGGTGCAATAATGACCCACTTTTTCTATATGAATAATCTCAAGTTATTCACCTCTAGTCGCTGCCATCTTTAGAAATTGCTAAATATCACTTGTGATTTTAGAATGGAGCTGGGGACGGATAAGTGTGCGGTCCTCCGAGGCAGAAACATATCGATACGTGGGTATGTCACAGAACATAGGTATCGATGAGACGGAAATGCAACAGTCAGTTTGCGATGTGTTTTATGCACGCTTGACAAAAGTCTTTTGTCGGGCGTTAATAAGACACACGCATATAACGGTTGGATCATGCTTGTTCTCATGTATACCTTTCGTATACTCAGGTGGACTGAAACTGTACTTAACGCCCTGGTTAGAAAAGTCCACACTATTATGACTTCCCATAGAATGCATCACCCGAGATCGTCAGTAATGAGGCTGTACTTGCCGTGGATGCATGGTAGGTGCGACTTTTTAAGCGAGCTTACCATGCATAATCGCGAAGTGTGCAGCCTCCGTAATTACTTTCTGACGAGAGCGGATGATCGATTCTATACGGACGTCATTTCTTGTGATAAAGGACTTACTCCTCTATCCTTAGCCAACGAGGAATGGCAAGACCCGGCAGTACAGAGCATTTCCGACCGAGAGACCGTATGGATGGAGAAGAAGCTCCACGGGAGGTTCTACAAGGCTCTACGCTTTGTCCGTGCGATACATGATCAGGTTATTAAGACCAAAAACTATCGGAGGTACATCCTAAGGGATGGCACCGTCTTCATCTGTCGAGCTTGTCGCCATCCCGATGACTCACTAAGGCATGTCATCTCCGGTTGTTCGGCGCTATTTAACTCTGAGTACTTGCACAGGTACAACCTAGTAGCCAGGATTCTACACCTGGAGCTCGCTCTGGAATACCGTCTCGTGGATCGGAAATTGCATTATTACAAGTACTTGCCGGAAGCCGTGCCCGAAAGTGAGCACGCCAGGCTCTATTAGGACCATATCAGCATATATCATCATATACAGGACCATTCTTGCGAATAAGCCTGATATTGTGCTGATGGACCGGGCACAGTCAAGAATATTTTTGGTCGACATTACCATTCCTTGTGACGAGAACTTCGTGAAAGCCGAAACAGATAAGCGAACAAAATATATGGACCTGGCTCACGAGGTGACTGACATGTGGGATGGACTGCCGACCGAAATATCACCTGTAGTTGTTTCTGCGAACGGGTTAATCCCAGTCAGCCTCTCGGGTCATCTGAGGCGACTGGGACTCCGTAACAGACCGAGCTCAAATGTAGAAGGCGGTGCTCCTCGATACCGCCCGCATCGTCTGCCGGTTTCTTTCCCTTTCCCCCTAACCCTTGGCCGTTTGGTCTCCCCTGCCGAGGGTTTCTATCTAGTTGGGTTTTCATTTATTTACGTATTATTTTATGTATTTATTTTATTGATATTTATGTATTTTTATCATTTTCATTTGCAATTATATATTTATACAACCCAACCAGATAAGAAAACTTTATAGATACCCCATAATAATAATTTACTCGTATAACCATGACTTATTGTTTTTATGTGTGCCTGGCGTGTGTTGTTACAAAAAGGTACTTTAATTGTAATCGGATGAATGGTGTAGGAACAAACCGGACAAATTAAAGAAACATGAAACGTTCATATTTACGAGTACTATAAGTTAAGTGAGCAATTTTTTTAAATTAAAATGGGCTCACTCTTGACCTCCATCTGGAATGAAGGCAAAAGTCAGTTCTTCGATTTATTCGATATATTAGAATATTTTAGCAAAATAAAGTCCCGTTAGCATGTATAGCATTTTTTGTTTTATTTTGGGGTGTGCTTGATAGAAAACTGCCCTGGGTATCAACCCACGCTACGCCACCACTAGTAACCATAAGGTTTTATAATGTAGCGAAGCAATAATGTAATCAAAATATTAAACGGAGTTTAATTATAACACTATTCGCCACTTTCCATATTGAAAAAAATACGCATTTCGTTTTCCGTGAAAAACTAATGTATACATTAATATTATCCTCAAAATATTGTATTATGGACACTCTATTAGAAAGAAATGCAACGTCTAACTCGGTGCCTTTCATTCATTTCAAGGTCACTGATTTAGGAACAATTCTCTAGTATGAAGTGCGCACTCCCTATATTTTACAACCTCCTTGCTTGGAAATCACTCTGACGATTTAGGTGAAATCTTGTATTTAGATAATGTTTTTTCTCCAAGTTTATCTAAGTATGCGTATAATTTTTTTCTAACACTAAGTAAAGCTCGGTCAAAGGTACTGTATATAGATGAAGTATCATAATTTTTGGCGTTGTTGTTAATTAAGTATTTAGATCAACGTTTAAATTCTGTTGCATAATACCCGACTGCGGAGGAGGGAAATTTTTTGGTTGGAATGCATAAGAAATGATAATGAAACTGGGGAGTTAAATAGGAAGGAGGATATATTCCTTAATTGTTAATAGATCAATGCAGTCGGGTTCTTTGTTTTAAAAATAATTTACTTATTACAGCTTACATTTGAGGGTATGTGGTCGTACAATACACATTCCCAGCTGTTCCCCGAATCGGGGGACTTGGCGCGGTTCAGCGACGTCGTCGGAGCGTCGCACAACAGCAAGTACAACGTATTCAAATACAACTCCGACGCCAGCGAGGGTCTGAGGAGACTGGCTGAACAGGGGAACACTACGCAATTAGAGATTGAAATTATGAAGCAAGTGAGTTTGAACAATTTGACATTTAATAGCGTTGTAGATTCTCTGCAACCCATGCTGAGTCAGAGCCCTTTCATTGTCCCTCTTTTGTATTAGTTTTATTTTTTATACGCTCACGCTTGATGCTTTTTATATATAAGTAAGGGTGGCAAACGAATACACAGTCTACCTGATGGTAAGTGTATAGTATGGTTTATATACATATAAAAAGACGGCTCTCTAAACTTACCATACAAAATACAGCAGGGTGAACCCACCACGCAATCGAACATGTTCACTTCGTCGGTCGTAATGCACAATGAAGTGAATTAATGTCTTTTCGTCGGAATGCAATTTGGGTGTCTTCCAGGCAAAATGAAAGACCCAAGTTAAGCTAAGTCATTCCGATACATCATCACTTATAATGAGACTATGTAATATATATACATGGTGTATTGCGTTTCTACCATAAAATGTAATTCAACAATGACAAATAGAATGTCCTATCAAAAGTTAGAATTCCAAAGAATATCATCATCATAGAATCATCACCCCAGAGCTCCTACCGCATTTAGGATCGAGATCTTGTGCAAGCATGCATCTTTTCTGACCTTCAGTGTCAGAAAAGACTTTTTCGTGTATATTCAAGGAAAAGTACACCGTCTTATTTTTTTTAGGATTAATGTATTCATCAACAATAAAAGACTATTAAAGTCTACTGCTGAACGTAGGACTCCACTTAGATTGGCTGATGAATATTTGCCGTATGGTGTGGTATTGTAGGCGGGTTGGCAAATTCAGTGTTTATCGTATAAGGAACTGCTGCACATCTCCTCCTTGTTTGTTTCCCTCTGTCGCCTGTTATAACAGCGATTTTTGCACTTGTCGTTATTAGTTTCTCCAAATATGTGCATAACTTAATTTAAAAAATGTAGATGTGTCTTTTTTCTAATGACAGTTGAATTCAATTCAAATTTCAATTTTTAGCTTGGCCGCAACGTCCGTACTATAATAAAGGCAGTCGCGCCACCAAAGACTATCATGAAGACCACGTCGATATTCCGAGTAACCCGCGACCACCACTTGGTGTCGCTGGTCACTGCTCTCATACCTTCTCCCGACTGGTTCCTCGGTGTCTCGAATATGGAGCTTTGCGACGTCAACAGCAATAATTGGGCAAATAGTTTAGTCCTGAACCTATACCCGATGGACGCTGGCACCGACAGCGGGAAGAAATTTGATGTAAGTTTAAATTAAAAGTGGTGGCTCAGGGATGGAGCTCTTGCTGACAATTACACAGCGCGCGAGCAATTGCTAAATGCAATTATAATTACTGATTCACCACGTGCTCGGCGATGAAGGAAATCTTCATATCTGAGGAATAAATATTTGGAATAAGTATTTGAAAGACATGTAATATCTGCCAACATGTATCGGAGCAGTGCAGTGGAAGAATTAAACCATAACCGTCTCATAATTAGGGTAAAACTTGTGTCCAACGTGTATAGACGTATGACGTATTCCATTTGACTTTCAACGGTCATTAACGCTAAATAGAAAAATGAATGACAATAATATGTCAACTTTAAGTCATGTGAATTTACATTTTTTTCATTCAATTTTATACTTTTCTGTAATAAGCGTTAAAGATTTTAGAAAATCAACTTATTGTTGGCACTAGGTTGGAATACAATCCTAGTAAAAAACTATTCAAAACACTGGCTATTCCTTTTGAAGATCTATGATTAGAAGCACGTGTCGGAAACTCACGGAATTTTAATTTTAATGTTATTTAAGAATTAATCATTTATTTGATATACAATATCTATATATTATGTGATAAACGGATACACAGTCCATCTGATAATAATTGTATGCTGTGACAGACACTGACGTCTATTCTCGTTCGACCTAAAGACTAAGATGAAATGCTTCATTCTTAGTAAATTATCATTATTATACATATAAAGAGTCTACGATATCTTACTTTTCATCATCCCGTAACTCTCGGATAGGGAACAGGATTTACTTTAATCCCATGATTTTTAAGCGAATCTGCGATCACAGTGTTCTTATTAAATAGCACGTCTAACTATATCATATCTGGTATAAATATGAAATGGTTACAACGCCATCTGTCAGTGTTCACCTGGTTTTTTTAGCATTCAACCTAATTATAACGCTCCCAGCATGAGTGAGAAACTGCGGTACGGCGGTAATCGCTCGCTCAGCTGCCTCTGCTTGTCTAGCGTGTACGGCACTTCTGTTCAGGAAATGCATAATTGGACTTATTCGTGTAATAAAACGCATTAAAATTTTGATAACTAATGACGGATGATGATAATTTACACGATTATCGTTATAATTACAATTGGCTTGCAAACAGTAAACTGATAAGTCCCTTTAAAATGCACGCAAGTGCAACGTTAGACTCTGCGATCGTCAATTTGTGCGAATTGTCATCACGATACTGCAGATCCTCTCAACTTGTACAGGGCTATCTGGCAGACGACCATTTGTGGGTTGTTGACAATGATAATATTAGGATCATCGAGTCTTTTCTAATTATTATTATGTAGTAATAGCTGTACGGCTTATAGCCGATATATAGCTATATTAGTTAATCTGTGCCCAAACTTTTCTTTAGTCTTTACATTATTGATCCAGTCTGTTTATAAAATTAATGACAGAGAAAAGGACTTACAAGTTGATTTACTTACTCTTTTACTGAGGAAAGATGGAAAGGAGTTAGTGTTAGGTGCCTAGTTTAAATAACACACAAACATGTAAATTTAATGGACTGTATTTAATTATTTTACACTTTTTGCACACTATACAACTATTATAGCCGCGGTTACAAGTAAGCACACTCAACTCATACCTCCATCTTAAAAGGAAGATACAACAAAAAGGAAGGAAGTAGGTTACAGAAATACGAATGTAGCTACGTAACAAAAACACCGTTCCGTTTTATGTACGGGAATCGTACAGTTAGTAACAAATAATCAGGTTTTATTTAATCTTTACAGTCATCAAACGATGAAACAATGCCGCCACAGCCGATAGCCAGGGCAGTGATCAACCCGAACGTGCCCAAAGAGGAAATACGACCATTCGCACGATTGCAATTCGACCTTATAAGGACTTACCACCGTACTCCCAATACAGAGTCTAGCACTGAGGTCGATGAAAATGAGGGTACGTATGAAATAATATATAATGTTTCTTTTTATAAATATAACATTAACAGTTGAAGCTAGAGTGGCTTACAAAGGTTCTGCAGACCGAATTTCATTCACGGCGGCCAGTCATAACGAAGGTCATCTAGACAGGGCGGATTATAGTGCACAAGTGTATGTATAGTGCACTGGTGCACTCTCTATTCCCTCATATTCGAATGGTGTCACGAAGTAATAACAAGTGCTGGCATAAGTGGTACGGCAATCCGACACGAAAGGAAACAGATCAGGCACAGTACCAACGGTTTTTCGTGCTGTCGTGAAACACGGGAATGAATGTTCGCCATCTCCCTCACTCCCGGCTACTACAGTTCTGGGACTGCGCTAGCACTTCTTATTAGTTTGTGTCTGGGACGATCCCAGATTTGAACCCCGGGATCACATGAACTACATTCGCGCTTAAGACCACTAGACTAACGAGGTAGTCACCTCAGTGGATAAGTAATTGCTATAGTTTATAGTATAGTACCTATATAGTAAATTTATAGTTTATGGATCTGGATGTGTTTTGATTTTTTTCCCTTATCTCAATAATAATAATATTAATTTTAATTCAATATAGCTAGATTATTAATAATAACATTACTTATTGAAAGTCAATTTTTATTGGTTCTGAAAAAAAACTGTCCTGGAAGTACACTTCATCATATTTAAACAATTAGGTACTCCTTAAGTTCGAAAGTTTATAAAGTACTATCATCAGCAAACAATACTATATCACGGTTATTTCTTACAGAGAAAGTTAAGTTATTATTAAATTAGGAACAGGAATGGGCCCGAATTGAATTGATTGGAAATGCATATTGATATAGGCAACCCTGAAAGGCTTTTACCATTGATAACGGCTTTTTGGGTTCTGCTAGTTAGACATGAAGAAATAATGAGTTCCCAGCACCAACGATAACGAATTTCGTCATTCTAACTTCGATATGAACATAACATAGGTACCGAATAACACACAATAAACATTCTTCGAATTGTTTTGCGATAATTTATAGCATATAGTAATACTTATATTATAAACTAGCTGTGCCCGCGGCGTAGCTCGCGGATATAGATTTTACATAAAGAATTTGTCGTTTAGGTAAGAGAATATTAAACGATTTATATCATTACTGTATCAATAAGTGGTAACAAATAAATCATTATCATCAAAGTTCTAAGTAGTTTATGATAGAGCTTCGGTGTAAACGACGTTAGAAGTAGACTTAGACGGGGTGTACACAAAAAGGTTACGGGGGCTACTAACGCGGGAAAAAGCAACATAGAGTTGGCCATGTGAAAAACAGTCAGTACTGAGATCCACTCTTACAACGCGTAAATTTTGACCTTGCGCTTTATTTACATAAAGATATTGCATAACACACGCTGACTGTAACTGGGAACTGAACGCGCTTAAAACTGAAAGGAAAGTTACTTCTTAATAGAGGGTTTTTGGCAGTGCTGCCAGATCAAAAAAACTCATTCAGCGCTAGGACAACACAAAAAGCGCTAGATTTCATGAAAACAGCGCTTTAAAAAAGCCCTAGATTTCGCGCTAAATTAACTACAAACAAAGTTTGTGTTTTTTATTATAATTTATAATTCAAGAAAATATAATCATAATAAAGAAAACAACATTAAGTTTTTTTCTGGCAATATTTTTTGATGTATTAATACTTCGCAGGACATCGACTTATAATTATAGCAATTGCTGTCAACAGTAGTTAGTACTACTCTAAGTAACTTTTAACTTAGCTGTGCTCTAAACAACTGACTAAAACTGAATAAAGCAAAATAAATGCGTTGCCAAAACCATGAACGAAAACTTTAATAAAGGGGATTTCCCCGCTTATAGTCGTCGGTAAAAAAATCAAGTTGATCATCCTAAGGGGAAGCCAGGAGATCCATAGCACAGGGTATCCTAGTTTGGACTCGTCTCCCATGCTCTTTGCTTTGTGGAAAAAAAATGTTTGAAAAAGATAAACTGCAATGTACTATTTGTGGAAAAAAATAATAAAGGTCATTATTATTCTTATCGGTAATGTGGACTAACAGTGCTGCTATAAAAGAGTTAATAACCCGCTAGTCGCTACAATTTTGAAATGTGTGCTAAATACACCAAAAAGCGCTGGATTAAGTGCTAGGTGCTAAAATTTCGAAATGCGAGCTATACATTCCAAAAAAGCGCTAAATCTAGTTCCCGAAGCGCTAAAATGGTAGTACTGATTTTGCGTATATTATAAATACAATAGCACGACATTTCGTTGCAATTTTGTTATTTTTGTTCGGGTTCCGTTGTATGGCTTCGATAGATACAAATTTCTTCAGTAAGTCTCAATACGATTCATCGGCGAAAAATCTCAACACAGCAAATCATAAAAGTTTGTAATTTGTACAACTCCATCTATTACGTCCTTTGTGTGAGAAAACATCCTTTTTTAAATCTCTTTTTATGTTTTAAGTATAAATATATTAATTATTATGGAACGTTTTTTTTACACACAAATCTTTCTACATTTTAAGATAATAATCATTACTTTCGATAGAATTAACCAATTTTAATAAAACAAAGATTAAATGTAACTTGAAGATACGCTTTATGGTTTTCTTAACGATTTCTTTGAAAAAAAAAAGATGTTTACTTTAGACGTGATGCATTCATATAAAAACAGACAAACAGACAGACAGACAATTCTAAAAATTATAAAAATGTACTTATTTAATTATTTTTAGTTCCCCATAGTGATTTTAGTCACCAAAATATATATACAATGTACAGAAAGAGACACAACATGTTATCATCATTTTTATTATATGTATATATTTAATTAAAGAGAGATGGCGCTGCTAACATCAACTTGATGACTCAAACAAAGCCACCGTTGAGCAAATTCTTTACCCATACTTCAGAATATTTATCATAACTTTTGATGGAACGAACCGATTTTAATGAAATAAAGACTAAATGTAACCCGAAGGTACACTTTAGAATTTCCTTAACAATTCTTATGATATAAATTAGTACTTTAAACGTGATACGTTAACAAACAAACAGACAGACAGACAGACAGACAGAAAATTCTAAAAATGGTAGAAATGTATTTAATTACTTATTTTTAGTACCCCTCAATCACTTTTATTACAAAAATATAAAATGTTATTATCGGTAATGTGGACTAACAGTGCTGCTATAAAAGAGTTAATAACCCGCTAGTCGCTACAATTTTGAAATGTGTGCTAAATACACCAAAAAGCGCTGGATTAAGTGCTAGGTGCTAAAATTTCGAAATGCGAGCTATACATTCCAAAAAAGCGCTAAATCTAGTTCCCGAAGCGCTAAAATGGTAGTACTGATTTTGCGTATATTATAAATACAATAGCACGACATTTCGTTGCAATTTTGTTATTTTTGTTCGGGTTCCGTTGTATGGCTTCGATAGATACAAATTTCTTCAGTAAGTCTCAATACGATTCATCGGCGAAAAATCTCAACACAGCAAATCATAAAAGTTTGTAATTTGTACAACTCCATCTATTACGTCCTTTGTGTGAGAAAACATCCTTTTTTAAATCTCTTTTTATGTTTTAAGTATAAATATATTAATTATTATGGAACGTTTTTTTTACACACAAATCTTTCTACATTTTAAAATAATAATCATTACTTTCGATAGAATTAACCAATTTTAATAAAACAAAGATTAAATGTAACTTGAAGATACGCTTTATGGTTTTCTTAACGATTTCTTTGAAAAAAAAAAAGATGTTTACTTTAGACGTGATGCATTCATATAAAAACAGACAAACAGACAGACAGACAATTCTAAAAATTATAAAAATGTACTTATTTAATTATTTTTAGTTCCCCATAGTGATTTTAGTCACCAAAATATATATACAATGTACAGAAAGAGACACAACATGTTATCATCATTTTTATTATATGTATATATTTAATTAAAGAGAGATGGCGCTGCTAACATCAACTTGATGACTCAAACAAAGCCACCGTTGAGCAAATTCTTTACCCATACTTCAGAATATTTATCATAACTTTTGATGGAACGAACCGATTTTAATGAAATAAAGACTAAATGTAACCCGAAGGTACACTTTAGAATTTCCTTAACAATTCTTATGATATAAATTAGTACTTTAAACGTGATACGTTAACAAACAAACAGACAGACAGACAGACAGACAGACAGACAGAAAATTCTAAAAATGGTAGAAATGTATTTAATTACTTATTTTTAGTACCCCTCAATCACTTTTATTACAAAAATATAAAATGTACAGACATCTGCTATTTACAGTTTTATTATATGTATAGATTATCACAAAACTTCAAAGGAATGTTACCACAATAATATTTTCTGCCGACTTCCAAAAAGGAGACGGTACTCAATTCGACGCGTATGTTTTTTTTTTATGTGTGTTACCTCATAACTTTTTACTGGGTGGACCAATTTCAATGATTCTGTTTTTATATGAAAGCTGATACTTCTCGTGTGGTCCCATATAAATTTGATCAAGGTCAGACCAATAGTTTTTGAGTTATTTGAGTTATTCTTAATAACTTATATTGAAGTCGGCTGTATAAAATTTTTAATTTTTAATTATATTATTAGCAAAATACTGCCGGCTGCAAATTGGTTGCCACGGGAACGTGCGTTCTTAGAATATAAATAAGCAAGCGTGTGTTACATTGGAGATTCTGCGCTCCCTTTTCCCTAAAGGGGGTCGCTTCCGATTCGGCAGAAGGGCCATACAAGCCAATGCCATTCTCACAGGTGGTGTTTAGTGGGTAGGCACTTAGGGTAGGGGTACATTGGAGATACAAAATGATTAGCATGTGCCAGTGCCTGTTTGTGTGTACATACACTATAGCATTAATAATAACAAATACTGCGCAATTAACAATTTTTATAGAACGGAAGAAAACAATACTCATAAATTATTCACATTATTAAAGGTATCTAATCGTCTAATTATTATTTTGCTAAAAATCTTGTAATACCGACCTAATTTGGGACTGAAGTGGTACTATTATTTATTCTGTGACTGAAGTTTTGAACCAAATTATAATATCTCAAACTTATAAGTGAGCAAAAAGGACACGTTGCTTTAGAATTGAATTCCTTCATTGACTATTTAAATTTAAATCTTTCTTTATGATCATTTCTATTTGCTACTAACAATGACCTAGGTAATATTTGATTACAGATGAGAACACTGAAAGAGAAGAACCTACGACTTCCCCACCCACTACGCAATCCGAGTAAGTAACCAAATGTTGTTGATGACGATGCCACAAAATGTGTTAGACTTATTGTAGTATTGTATGTGTACGTAATGAATTATAGTTAAAGTAACTGTATATTATATACAATACGGGTGATATACAGATTTGTCATTATCACTGCAACCCATCATGAGTCTACTTCCTGAACACAGGTCTCCCAACATTCAATATTTATAGTAATCCCATAAAATATGGCCCTAAGCCCTCAACATCAGACTGCAGGCTCATGTGTTCTGCCTCGTGAATTTGTCAAATGGCAGTCATTCTTCCTTAACGATCTCTGTGAGTTATATGGTCACCACATTCAGGTTCGAACCTACCATACGACAGAGCAGCCTATCCAAGCAAAAGAAACAGAAACAGAAACAGAAACAGAAACTTTTTTATTCAATATAGATTATAAATAATACTTATTGAAAGTCACTCTTTTGTTTGATTACCACTGGTTCGGAAAAAACCTCTGTCCTGGGAAGAACCAGCAAGAAACCCAGCGGGACTTTTTTTTAAATAACAGCTTACAATCATGATGTTACACAAATTAACAACACAACAAATTAGAAATAGCTTGGTAGCGATCACCTCATTTCCAGGGGTTATTATCATCCATAAATTCCTTAATATTATAATAACCCTTTTTATACAAACTTAGTTTAATAAAGTTTTTGAACTTTGAACAGGTCAAACTTTGTATATTTTCTGGAATTTTGTTGTAAAAGCGTACACATCGCCCCAAGAATGAATTACTGACTCGATGGAGTTGAGTAACTGGTACTACTAGCTTGTATCTGTTCCTAGTATTTACAGAATGAATATCACTTATTTTTGTAAAACTACTTTTATTTTTGTGTACGTACATTACATTTTCATAAATGTATTGAGAGGCCAAAGTTAATATATTAATTTCCTTAAATTTTTGTCGCAGCGACTCTTTAGGCTTTAAATCATAAATTGCTCTTATGGCCCTCTTCTGCAAAACAAATATAATTTCAGTGTCAGCTGCGTGTCCCCATAGCAAAATACCATACGACATTATGCTATGGAAGTAGCTGAAGTAAACTAGTCTAGCTGTTTCAACACTGGTTAAACTTCTAATCTTTTTTACAGCATATGCTGCAGAACTAAGTCTGCTTGCTAGTTTTGATATATGGGGGCTCCATTGAAGCTTCGCGTCTAGTGTGATTCCAAGAAAAATGGTGGTATCTACAAGACTCAGTTTCTCCCCATTTAAAATTACATTAGTATTTAATTGTTTGACATTTGGAGTCACGAATTTCATACATTTTGTTTTAGTGCCATTTAAATGCAAATTATTAACATCGAACCAATTTACTAATTTAGAGATAGCATTATTTACTTCGTCATATTTTAGTAATTGTCGACTTAATTTGAAAATTAAAGAAGTGTCATCTGCAAATAATACTATATCATGGTTATCCCCTACTATGTAAGGTAAGTCATTAATGTATACAAGAAACAGAAAGGGGCCGAGAATTGAGCCTTGAGGCACGCCCATTTGTACCATCGATCCGGAAGAGCTCATATTGTTAATGACAACTTTTTGCGTTCTCTTACTTAAATATGAAATAATTAATTTAAGGGCATCACTTCTTACACCGTAGTGTTGAAGTTTCCTGATTAATGTTTCATGGTGAACACAATCGAAGGCCTTGGATAGGTCACAAAATATACCCAAAGCATCCTGTGAATTCTCCCATGCATTAAAGATATATTTAATCAGCTCAACACCGGCATCAGTTGTCGAGCGACCCCTTGTGAAACCAAATTGATTTTTATGAAGTAAATTATTTATATTAAAAAAATTTAACATTTGAACAAGAACAATTTTTTAAAAAATCTTACTAAGTGTTGGTAGTACAGAAATAGGTCTAAAATTGGCGGGGTCTAATGTACTACCAAGAAAATCTCCAAGTAAAGAAGAATATGCAAACATCTTTTTTTTCTTTTTTCGATATTTTTATTTTTTTTCTTTGATTAATAGCAGCTAGTATCTATGGTATGTGAATGACCTTATACCTGTTAAGAGGCGAAATATTATACAGGGACTGCTAACGAGATCGGTGATCTCCCAGATTCTATGCTTGCTTGCATAACTGGTATAGTTTTGGGGTAATCAAGGGGTACGCCATAACTGGATACCGCTCCATCCTAATACTTACCTCGGGATAGTACTGAACTAATTATTAATTCATAAATTTACCTGTACTAATCAAGCTTTTCTTAAGAAGAAATGAGCTGAACTGCTGTAGCCTTGGTATAAAACGGACAAAGTAATTTCTGTACATTAAAAGCGATAGCAGCTCGGAGGTACTTAGGTATATGGTATTTATTGGGTTAGGGCTTTGATTTAATACAACTGAGTAAGATTTTTTCTAATATAACGTAACGTTTATTTTTACTTCGTTTTTAGATGAACTGTCAGCATGAACCGTGAATCTTAAACACATAGATTACTCTAAGCTTAAACAGTAATCTATGATGAATCATGAACTGACATTTGAATTGAACATAAATAATATAGGAAGAACATAGGTAACAAAACATAAGAGAGCACACTCTAGCAGTATAAATATGGAACCATAAACACACCGTATAGAAGGAGCACCTTTAAATTTGTTATTATCTAACAGTATGGCGCTTGATTCAATTTACTCCCGAGCTACTGTGGCTTTTGTATTTGAATATAGCAATTTTTTCACTTTTTTGTTTAGAAAAAAGTAAACAAGTACTAACCTAATGTTTGTTGCATACTTACTTTACTATCAGATGGACTGTGGTGTGTAGCCCATATATACCAACAAATATCCTCAATCAGCACTACGCTGGTCACAATGGTATTCTGTGAGATCGTGGTCCTTCACCAGTCAAGCCGACTCACTCGTGCTGCAACTGTTATAGTCTTCTACATGAACATTTGGACGTCCTGTTTTGGTCATCTCTTACCATACTATGTATTAAAGTAACTGAGTTGTTCCATCGTATTTTTTTTTCAGCGTTGACATAGAAATTACTTCAGAGGAGACGGATCCTAACTGTCCTATGTCAGCTTGGGACGACTGGTTGCCATGTGAAGGAGATTGTATAGACAATAAGGTTGAGGGTTACCAGATTAGATTCCGTCACCATATCGTTAACGGTCAGCCGGTGGAAATATATGTAAGTAGACTAAAACAATATAAACATAAATAACTTCTCTGACTCGCCCGTTTTATGCCCGTCTCCCTATTTTAAACAACCTATTTATAATACTAATTACATACCCACAACCCAAAGCCCACAGGCGTTATTTAAAGCATGATTACCTTAAAAATTTCATTTGACATAAAGTTTCTGGTCATAAATGTGATTATCGACAACACCGGGACGAAGTGACATTAACATTAAGTTGCGATGCTAAGGACAGCAGGTTCGAATCCCGCACGGAACAAATATTTGTTTTACCTACAAATAATTGTACCGGGTCTGGATGTGTGTTCTTGTGCAATTTATACGTGTAAACTATCTCCACGATACAGGAGAAAATTCTAGTCTGGAAGTATGGTTTTTTTTTAAATATACGTATCTAAGCTGCCTCTGTGATACTGGAAAAAATCCTAGTGCGAACTTTTTTATATTAAAAAAAATATTACCGCGTCCTTGAGGTGTATGCTCTACTGTGTTAGGGTATTCGGTTCTTGCTTAACCCTTTCGCTGTCCCGTGCACTACATATGTACAGGTCATTGTTAATGTTATTGTCTTAGTATTGTGTCTGAAAACCAGGCAGTGAAAGTGTTAAAATACTAATGGTTAGTTTTCAAGTCTTGTTCATATTGTGATCCCGCCTTTGCCTTGTGCTAACAATATCTACCTGCGGTATTATTGCTTATGGTGGGTTACATCATACACGGTTAGGTTAGGACTAGTGTATGTATAATTGTGTAAAATACTTAATTCATAAAATATTATTTTAGGGACCAGCGAGCAAGCGAATTCCGCAGGAATGCTTAGATAAGTATTCTGTAAATGAACTTCGCGCATGTACGGACAGTTGCGAAGAAGAGGAAGTTGAAGGTAGTACACAGAGTTAAATATATTTCCCATACATTCCATCCATTATAGCCTATAAGAGTCAACTGCCGAACAGAGGCCTCCCTCATAGATTGCCTCATAAGGAGGATTTACCATAGTTCACACGCTTGGCGAGCTGGTTATCAACCGCAGTTTTTTTTAATTATTTTGAGTTGTCATCAGCAAGATGCTGCCCATCACCTGTTTCAATTTCCCTCTGTCGCCTCTTACGACACCCACGAGACGATATGGGGAAGTGGATATTCTTACCACCGCCGCTAAACGGTCAAAATATATTTTAGTGCATTTAAAAGATAAGTGTTTTCACAGTGTGTTTATGTGTCACTAGTAACCGCACAATATATTCTAAAATTATCTATTGTTAACATTTTTTATATAATTAGAGTGATAAACGAGCACACAGCCCACCTAATGGTAAATGCATGTTGTGGCCTACAGATATTTTTTTCGTATCCAGTGAAAAAAATCAGGGGTCTCCGGTTCTCTACATTAACTATACGAAACACAACTGTATTAAGTTGCTATTTTACGCTGGTTTTATGTGAGAGCGTAGTCCTAATCCGGTCGAACCGACCCATTTGTGCTACAATCATAATATAGCTGCAGCGTAGCTCTACGACGTTAAAAATTTCCAGATATATAGTTTACTGTTAGACATCTTCATCCCTCTGATCAAAATTTGACCGTATAACCACACTCGGCAAAATAATTAACGATATATTGCACTTTTGAAGTTGCTCATTGTCATTATTTTCACTTAAAAGAGATTGAGATTATATTATATGTGTAACAGGAACAATGTATGGTTAGATAAGGCTGACATATCCTTGTAGGATTAAAGCCTTTTTAAATAAAGAAAGATAATAAAATAAAGAGATTCAACATCATCATCATTACAGCCTCTCGAGCCTTCTGCTGAACATAAGCCTTATTTACGTGGTACAGCCATGCTGCAGCTATATTAGTAGTATAGTTGTAGCACGAATGGGTCGGCTCGACCGGGAAAGGACCACGCTCTCACAGAATACCAGCGTGAAATAGAAGCTTAACACTGCTGTGTTTCGTATGGTGAGTGTAGAGAACCGGAGACCCATTTTACTGGAAAAGAGGCATTCCATCTTAGTCCTCACGGGTGACAACGCAGCTGCATTTTGATGTAGGATAACACGATATATAAACGAGGATAGATGTAGATGTCTATGGGCCACAGCAACCACTTACCATCAGGTGGACTGTGTGTTCGTTTGTCACCCTATCCTATAAAAAAAACAATAGGCCTCCCTATTCATTGCAGTAAGAGGGATATTTGCCTTAGTTGCCACGCTTGGCCGTCGGGTTGACAACATATATTTTTTGTCTCTCTCGCATCTTGACACCCACGGGACGATATGGGGTGATGGAGTGGAAAAGAGATTATTTTTTGCCAGAGTCAACAGTACCACCTGATGACAAGTGGCTTGGATACTTCCAATCAACTTCTTTAGTTTTGTTTTGTTTGACGTCCCAATGTTATAGTTAACCAGGGCTACCTCCAGATTAAAATTATTAATTTTTGTTCCGATCTACGCAGTATAAACTTAAAGAATCTTGAAGTCTTGCAGAAGTTGTATACTTGGGTTGGGATTTAATTTTATTAATTACTTATAGGATCCCAAACAGATGGTACCCAGCTATCTTCTCTATTGAATTTAGGATGTTTTTTATTATTTTGGAATGTTATAAGTTTACTTAGGGTAAAGGTTTACCCGGTTTTATTGTTTTATTTTAAAACGCTTGTTAGCTTTCCGTTACAAATATTGTGTAAAAAATAAAAATATCATAAATCTTCGCTTTAATTTCAGCATTTTGTCAATATTATAGAATTAAAGTAACATTTGTACTACTTCCAGCTCAGCAAAGAATTTGGTAAGAAGAAAAGTCGATCAGAACCACCAGGAGTATTTATAGATATGTATAAGATATATTTAATATATAATATGTATTAAGATATAATTAAATTATTATGGGAAAGAAATGACTTTCATTTTCATTAAAATTAAAAAAAAAAGTGTAATTTCTATAGGCACCATTTTTTTTTTCAAATAAAATATTTCTAAATATTTCAATTATAAAATAAAATTCTACTATTTTATATTTTTTACCATTACTTCAATGCTGTAAATCATTCCTGTTTTTTTTTATAGGATAGGGTGTCAAACGAGCACACAGTCTACCTGATGGTAAGTGGTTGCTGTGACCCATAGATCCACATCTATCCTCAATAAAGAATCAAAATGCAGATGCGTTGTCACCCGTGAGGACTAAGATGGTATGCCTCTTTTCCAGTAAAAAAGGTCGCCGGTTCTCTACACTCACCATACGAAACACAGCAGTGTTAAGCTGCTATTTTATACTGGTATTCTGTGAGAGCGTGGTCCTTCCCCGGTCGAGCCGACCCACGGTGTACTAAGTATACTTATATGGACGTCGACAACGTATTCCAGTGTTTTCATGGCTCGATACAGTTGCTCTCTTATTTGCAGTATTCATAAATGCCATTACTTCTTAAATATCTTCTCTCTACTACTTGTATAACGATGATCCCCAGATATATTTACAAACAACCGTAGAGGATTTTCCTAAAGCAATTTGCGATAATTAACAAGAACCTAGCGTGTATTCCTGACTGGAGTCAATCGTATGGGTTAACTGTTTATCCTTTAAAATCTCAAACGATAATTGCTGGCAGTTCAAGAATAATAATTAGTAGAAAATGATAGAGATTTGCAGTTGTGCGCGCATCACGGAAAAAACTACTGGATAGATTTCAATTAGGTTTTCATTGTTTTGTTTTTGGACACTTGACCCTTATCTAAAAAAAATTGCGTTATCTTCATTCAGTTATTAAAGTGTTAAGAACGCGGACGAAGTTGCAGGTATCAGCTAGTTTTCTAATAAAAAAATGATCTGCACAGAGTACATTATATAATGATTTGCGTAAATTTGCTATTAATGAGGCCACTATAGAAACCCTCGGAAGATAAAAACCCTATCTATACATTTCTTGGCGCCAATGCCCCGTGTACATTCAACACATTATTAACTTTTTACACTTATTGCATTTTATGCATTTATAACGGTGGTGGTTATATTCAAGAAGAGTGCAGGTTGTTCATATTGTAAAAAGTACTATATCGACGTTGTAAAGTGAGCGATCTTTAACTATTTTTTATTTCTAAACTACATGGGTGCAGTTTAAATAATTAATATTTTTGAGAGGTGCTATTTAAAATAGCAGAACATAGGTACCTGCGCGTTTCGGGCTGGCATGCAATACGTCTGTCAATAATTTATATGTATATATATATATATATATATATATATATATATACCTATATATATATATACATACATACGTATATATATATATATATATATATATATATATATATATATATATACTCAAAATTCATAGGCTGGGGTAGGGGGTATGTTTGTCACCCCCATTCTATAAAAAAGGTAGTCTGTGAGTCTGTGGCATCTAGACGTACGTCAAGATGAACCGTGTATATGACGTTTTAAACTCCTGAAGTATATACTATATCTTTGGTCTGTGGTAAAGAGTATATTATATTAAAAAGAGGTTATATTAATAAAATAGTATCCAATCAATACGTCTAGTCTGTGGCAGCGTTGTAATATACGGCAATGAGTGCTAATCTTAGAGTAGAAAAAGCAAGCTAGCTTGCTTATAAATATTCTAAGGGGCTAATAATCTTCCGCTTACCAGATGTCGCTAGTTGACACTGAGGTGAAGTTTTATATTAGACAATGTCATTTAATTGAGAAGTTAATTCTAAAAGTTTATCAGTTTCTAGAGTTTCGTCAGTTTCTATAATATTATCAAACAAAACAATACCTCAGTAGTTTGCTCTTAAATTTTTTGCATATTTTTAACATAACATAACATAAACACTCACGCCTGTCACCCAGAGGGGTAGGCAGAGACTACGGACTTCCATTTGGCGCGATCCTGACACACCTCTCTCGCCTCTTTTACATCCATATATCTACGCATACACGCTCGTCGGTTAAGGGTACTCCTAATCTGGCCCATTTTTAATGTATCGCCGATTTGGTCGATAAACCTTCGTCTAGGGCGTCCCTTCTCGACCCTGCCGTTCACTTCCGCAACATAAATTTGCTTTGTCACTCTTTCCTCGTTCATTCTTTCTACATGACCAAACCACCGAAGCATTCCTTTCTTAATCCTTGTCACAACGTCATCTTGCAAACCACACTTTTCTCTTATCACACTATTTCTCACCCTGTCATTCAGATCCAGCCCTAGCATACTCCTTAAGGAACGCATTTCTACAGCATTTATTCTACTCTCATGCTTCTTCTGCCAGACCCAACTTTCACTACCATACATTAAAGTAGGGACTAACACAGCATTTTGAATTGCCATACGTGCCTTAGTTGACACATTCTGACTCCTCATAATAGCGTGTAGAGCCCCATTCACTCTATTTCCTGCGTTCACTCGTCGTTCTATATCCTTATCATATCTACCATCCCTGCTAAATAAATATCCCAAATATACAAACTCATCCACTTGCTCAATCAACTCCCCTTCTATTCTTATTTCACATAAAGTTTTACTTTCTTCTCTTTCAAAAACCATCACTTTCGTCTTACTTGCGTTCACTTTCATACCCCTTTCTTTCAATGACCAATTCATTAAAGTAACCATCATTTGCAACTCGGCCGCCGACGATGCAAATATGACTTGATCATCGGCGTACAAAAGGCATTTGACGGTTGACTCACCCATTCTCAACCCACATTCTTCAACTTTCAAAGTTTGCAAACAACTGTCCATAAATAAGTTAAACAGCCACGGGGAAGCCACACATCCCTGTCTGACACCTTTATGAATGCCAAACCAGTCCGAGTAGACCCCGTTGATCCTGACACAAGCACTAGAGTCCCTATAAAGAGATCTTAATGCCTGTATCAAGCCAGCGCTCAACCCAAATGAGTTCAGTGTTTGCCATAACACATTCCTGTCCACTCTGTCATAAGCCTTTTCCAAGTCCATGAACGCACAAAAAACTTTCTGGTTTTTAGCCAAAAACTTCTCCGCTATCATGCGCATGGAAAAGACTTGATCCATACACCCCATCCCCTTTCTAAATCCAGCTTGCACATCCCAAATTTTTCCATCAGTTTCTTCCATAACTCTTTCAATTAACACCTTAGCATACAGTTTACCCACAATGCTAAGCAAGCTGATACCACGGTAGTTTTTACAGTCCTGCTGCGACCCCTTTCCCTTATATATTGGGACTATAACGGCTTTGCACCAGTCTTCCGGTACCCGTTTCAGTTCCCAACACAAATTAAACAAGGTTTGCAGCAGGCCCGTAACCACACCCTCACCAGCCCTCAGCATTTCGAGTGATACTCTATCATATCCGGCTGCCTTACCTGCTTTCATGCTTTTCATTGCTTTCATTATTTCATCTACACTTATCTCCCTACCTCTCTCCACTTCTTCCGGAATTTCTATTTCACTTATTCCAGACGACTCTTCACTCTTAAACACGCTTTCAAAGTATTCCTTCCATCTCTTTAAATTCGAAACTTCATCATTCAGCATGCAGCCATTCTCGTCTCGTATAGCATTTATTCTAGGCTGTTTTGAATTTGCCCTGTCAGTTCTTACGAGCTTCCAGAACATTTTAATATTTGCCTGGAAGTTATCAGATATCCTTCTATCATTCTTATCTATCCTTTCTTGCTTTTTCCTTTCAACAACTTCTTTTACTCTATTATTTATACGTCTAAAGTCTGCCTTTTTTCTTTCAATCTCATCATTCATACCGCCAGAATTACCAGCTTTAGTTGCTAGTAAATCTAGCCATGCTCTCTTCTTTGCTTCAACTTCCATCCGTACCTCATCATCCCACCACAACGTATTACTTTTCCTTTCATTCGTTCTCTTACTTACACCGCATACTTCGGTGGCTGCATCCACCAAAACTTTCTTAATATTATTCCATACATTCTTCAATTCTAAATCATTCATACATAATTCATTCAACCCACTTATATTTTCCCTCAATCTGCATTTATACTTCTCTTTCACACCTTCATCTTGTAACCTCTCTATTCTTATACGCTGTAACGCAGTGGTAGACACCGATGTCCGATGCCGCCAACGTCTGAATAGACCATTAATTCGACATAAGACCAAGTAATGATCCGTCCCTACGTTGGACCCCCGGTAAACCCTTGTATCTACCACTGCGCTCCTCATTCTTTCATCCACAATTATAAAATCTATCATGCTTCTATCATCCCCTCTTTCCCATGTATACATGTGAATCCTCTTATGGCGAAAGAAAGTGTTCGCCACAAAAAGATTCTTTTCTACACATACGGTGAGGAGGTCTTCACCATTCTCATTTATTCTTTCATCGCCAAACGTTCCTAATATCCTTTCATAACCAGACCTCTTCACCCCAACCCTTCCATTAAAATCTCCTAACATAATAATATTTTCATTTTTCTTACATTTCATCAACACCAGCCTTACCATGTCCCAAAACTGCTCTCGGATATAAGTGGGCTTAGACATATCTGGGGCGTACACCCCTAGCACAAACAACTTCTTTAAGCCCACTTTCATTCGCATCCACAGCAGCCTTGGGCTAACACATTCATACTCTTTCACGCATTGACCCATTCTTTCTGAAAGGATGACACCGACTCCTTGGCATGCCCGCTCGGTCTCGTCTACTCCAGACCAGTAAGCGGTATACATGCCATGTGCAGTGACATCTCTTCCCTTTCGTTTCGTCTCGTTTACACATAACACATCTATTCCTCTATCATTCATCATTTCGCATACTTCATCCATCTTATCATTCATTGCTCCACATACATTCAGCGTGGCCAGACGGGCCTCCGCAATCCACTTTTCGCCCCCCCGGGAGACAGGACGTGACGGGTGGCGAACCTCGTCGCCGAGGTATATTTTTAACTCTTTTATTATTTTTCTACTTTTGTGAATATCTGTGGTTTGGTTTATTTATTTTTAATATAACTAATATAAAATATATTTTTCGAATAAATTAACTTCCCCGCTGTGAAATCTGTCAAATATTACACCTCACTTTTGAGTGTCGCCACCCCGGTAGCAGTAAAATTCGTGAATGCCCTCGTTGCCGTATTATACTGCCGTATATCCACGATTTTTTTCAGAAAATATGGCATACATACATACGGCAGGCTTCTCTTTGGCTTATCACAAAATACGGCCATTAACAATAAGGTGTTACGAAACATTTTTTTCACTAGATTAATCAACGAAACAAAACGCATTTAAGTACCACTACCAAAAAGCAGAAGAAAGCCCAACTGCCAACATAAAAGTATCTATTTATAACGCCGTATACAATACAATAACTTTATTTCAGGTATCAAGGACTTTATATTACTATATATATATATATATATATATATATATATATATATATATATATATATATATATATATATATATATATATATATATATAGTTAATCTATTTGCCACTTGCTTCATGTTAGCTTATGGTGTGCCCTCAACTACTACAAGACAAGTGGTTCTCTCACCAGTGGTGACTAGCAGTTATAGTATTGGGGAAATTTTTATTTAATTTCACTTCTTTGTCCTATTTTATCCTGGCAAATTAAACATTTTATCACGGCTCGACAGTTTGGGTTCGTAAGGAATCGCTCGACTGCGTCGAACCTTGCTGAATTCGTTTCAGATATTAGTCAGTCAGTAGACAAGAACAATCAAGTTGACACTATTTACACCGACTTCAGCAAGGCTTTTGACAGAGTGGACCATGGTATTCTGCTGACAAAACTGGCAGAGTATGGCTTCGGGGATGGATTGCTTAAGTGGTTTTCTTCTTATTTTTCAGGCGAGTGGCAAGTGTAGTCCTGGAAGGTTTTACTTCTGAACCACTGCCAGTTCTTTCAGGTGTACCCCAAGGTTCTCATCTTGGCCCTACCCTATTTAACATCTTCATAAATGATATAGTCTCGGTTTTAAAATACCCATAGGTCTATCTTTTTGCAGATGACTTAAAAATTTGCAGAGAAATCAACTCAGCCACTGATGTTGTGCTTCTTCAAGAGGATGTCGATAATCTAGCAATCTGGGTCGATCAAAACCAAATGGAACTAAATGTTGATAAATGTAATTTTATTAGATTCTCACGGCACAGGTTGCAAGCATCACATTCGTACCACATCAGTGGGAAACAACTTAAGGCTTTAACTAGCCTGAATGACCTTGACGAAATGGCGATCGCAGAGATTTTAGCCGACGCTAACACCGTCTAGCAACTACGTTCTGTATTACTTATAAAAGTGCAAAGATTAATAGACTGCAGAGATGACAATTATATAAGTGACATACTGCCTGTTATGCTTGCGCATCACTGCGAATTATGTCGCGGTTACGTATCTTCAATTACATTGTGCTGTAGCTTTGTCCGGTAGGCGTCACGAGCTATCAAGTGTTCAAGTTTCAAGTACGTAAGAGTTTTTTATTTTATATGTTAAATCGTATTTATTTGTATCGTATTAGTAGATCTGGGTCAAAGCGTTCGCTGTAAATTTTCCCGTGTTTGATCCCCGACAGCACGAATGAAATTTGTTATTGCAATTTTCATCAACACGCATTGGGGAAGCACGGCGGGCATTTCTAAAACCCTCTCAGAAATAAAAAAAAGAGTCCTGTGCCCAGTATACTTGTATAGCCTATTACTTTACTTTGTAGCAATATTTATATTCGTTTCAGATATAGAAGGATACCTTATGCTAACAAAAATATCATGTGGAGGCGACGAAAACGTAAAACATCTTTGTGCCTAGATAAAACGTTCGAAAGATTGTCAGTCATGTCATACGCCACATTTTCTATAGAGCGTAGAACATTGCAGATAGGGCAAAATAAAAAATAATCCAAAATATTATAGGAATTATTTATTAATAATATATACATTTATAGGTATTTATAGTAAAAATAATGAACAAGCTGCAAGGTTCAACTAATAATGTTTTTTGTAAACACAATTGAAAAATTCCTGTTTTAATTTTTACCAATGGATAATTGATAAAACGTAGTCAAAATCACTTCGTATAAAATATATTTAATTAAAATTGACACATGACCTATTTGGCCTTCTAGTTACAACTCGGCGGAAATTTGAAAAGAAGATTTTGTCTTTTCACACAAGTATTGTTTACAACTGGCGTGGTTTTGAAAAGCGTGATTAAGTGTCAGCGGTATATAATCAATTAAATACTAAACTTTTTTGAAATTTATTTTTTGTTTATTTTTGTTATATCTTCTTAAAAACTGACGCCATCTCACTATTTTATTATTTGTGTTTTTTTTTGTAACGCATAAGGATAAGTTAGACTAAGTTAGATTAACTTGGATAAGTTTATAATTTTTTTTAATTTTATCACAAAATTTCCGCAATAAATTATTACCTTTTCTACAGTGATTCTCTCCTCTTAGTTTCGGCGTGACTGTAGGATGTTATAGTGAGTCACCGTCAGTTACTAAGCGGTCATAAATCATTATATGTATGTATAGACATACATATATACATTTTTTGATTTTAATATTTATGTTTTTTTTTAATTTTGATTGATTTTTTGAAACCTGGTAAAATTATTTTTTCCATACCAATTGATGGGCCTGAGTATAATGCCAGTTATGCTCTTTGGATGAAGTTATTTTTATTTTATGCTCAATTGCAGACAAAACAATATTGATTGCGCATTTCTAAACAAAATTTTACCTCTTCTCCTTCTAATAATAGCTCCTGCACCTAACACGGCGGAATAGTTATTATTATCTATAAGACCATTTGCGGAAACAGTTTTTGTTAACAGTTATGAGTGTAACATTTTATCAGCTGCTTTTTTTATAGTGTCTTGAGCAACTCCTTGCCGGTTTCTGTACAGAAAATGATGCTGGCTTTGCAAATATGGATGGCCGCTACCATTGAATATAATACCCGCTATGTTACACTTATTTACATATAAACTTTAATTATCATTTGCATAAAATTCTAAATAGCACCTTTTACACAAGAAAGTAAACTTTTAGATCAGTCCATCTTGTTTTTCACTAATTAAGAAGTAAAACAAACCAATAGGTCTGTGATTTAAAATTTCTTGCAACATTTTATAGAAAAGCATGACCTTATCATAATATAAAAGTCAGTCATTTAGCCATGTGATAAAACTTTTAAGTATGCCAGTCAAACATTAATGATGATATTCGGGTCATTATACTGGAAATAGTCTTTTAAATATTTTGTAGTACAATTGATAATCTTCAGTATGATTGACCGTGTATATGACTTTTATAAGTCTATGTTATTTTTGATGAAAATTATTATTGCAGATAAAAGCCCTTTCACATTTATTTTAGTCTCGAATTAAATTAATCAAAATGAAAATAATAACTTTGGCTCTTTATAACTGATCTTTAAATGTAAAACACTGACTTGAAATTATATAATTATTGGCATTTTTTAATTCATTGAACTTTTTAAAGATTTTGTTGAAACTCTACTGGTAAAAAAAAAGAAATATATATATTATAGTTCTTGATGAAAATAATGTATGCGCGTAACATCGCATCCCATCAAGAATTTCTAATGTAATTCTTGGTGTAAAGCTAAGACGTGATAATAACTGTAAACAATATAATAACAAAATAATGAAAAAATTTACATTTACATACACAACATTTACAAAAATACTTGCTTTATAACCTAATAAATATTATGTGACCGTAATAAAATAAAACAAGGTAGTCTTCGGCACGAAAGTAAAAATAAATATTTTCGATAATTTTTGCAATATCTAACAGCCGGATCAGCGCGCGGTTCTGATCCATCTAAAGATGCTAAATTTCAGCAAGCACTGTCAAATTCAATAGGAGTGACAGAAAAAAACGGTTCTTGATATAGAAGGGTAAATAAATTATTTAATCTATAAAGTAAAATCACTTTATTAAAAATCAAAATAGTCCAATAGCTTTATTAACTTGAGACACACACACACTTGTACGAATGCTTACAATACTTAACATTATTTTACTGAAATCTCAGAAAGTTTTTTTTTAATAGAATAATGGTGACAAACGAGCACACAGTCCGCCTGATGTTACACTTACCATTTAGATGTGTATGGGCCGTAGCAACCACTTTGCTACGGCCCATACACATCTACATCTATTCTCGATTACGTATCAAAATGTAGATGCGTTGTCACCCGTGAGGACTAAGATGCCTCATTGCCAGTAAAAAGGTTTTCCGGTTCTCTACACTTACCATACGAAACACAGCAGGGTTAAACTGCTATTTTACATGTTATTCCGTGGCCCTTCCCCGGTCAAGCCGACCCATTCGTGCTACAACTATACCTACTACTAATATAGCTACAACATGGCTTTACCACGTAAGAAAAAATTGACGTTGAAAATTTAAGTATGTTTAGAAGCAACTTTGCAATTATTTTCTATTGAGTTAATTTTTTTGGAATCGTGTTTTGCAAACCGCCACCTGAAATACGTACAATTTTTTTTTCGATAATGACGTGAAATTACAAAACGGTCCCCATGCATATCAATGTGGCTCTATTCAGCCTCTTAATATGAACATACCTCGGGATACAGAGATTTTAAAAGTTTTCATGCGTAGATAATGGAAGATATAATATTATATTATTACAGTCCCGTGTGAGGCAACCTTTATACTTATATACATATTCTCATCATATTTTTATGGTTGGTTAGAAAAATTATATCTAAATGCAAATTTTCACAGGGTAACTTTTTTTTACTATTTCTACCCAGCAAGTAGTAAAGCAACTACAATCCCATCGGTAAGTGGTTATGTAGTCTAAGATGGTGAATTGCACTGACAAGCGTATGAGAATACGTGAAGAGGAATAAAGTTTGAGTACTAATTCGCTTACCTGTACGAGGTTGCCACTCGAGGACCTTTCTTCCTATTTTTTATCTGTTTTCCAAGTTATATAGCCAGCCCATTGCCATTTCACTGTAATATTCCGTTGGGCTATGTCAGTTACTCTGGTTCTAATGCAAATATCTTCATTTCTAACTTTATCACGTAGAGAAACCCCTCTCCAATTTAAAATTTTTACATTTTTTAGATGATAGTTTGTCTAACATAAAAGAAAAAAGCATAAACCCAAGAATGTCTTTATATAGTTATTTATACTTAGGTAAGCACCATTCTTTTATTTGTTTAAATTGTTTGATTTAATTTGATAACAGTGTACCTAAATGTAAATATCTGTATCTTTATTTCCCTCCCCAATAATATTTTATAAAGTCATACTCATAAAAACAGCGTTTTATTGTAATACATAATTATAAAATTCAGTATCAACTAATTAATAAAAATATGCAATAATAAAATTACATAGGTATTAAAAACTATCGAAATCTAAGTAACGAGACCATGTTCGTCGTTCCACATCTAAATTATATAAAAATGCATTTTTCAATTTCTCTAATCAACGTCGCCTCGAAAATTTCTTCTTTGGGCACTTTAAAAATTCATTTATTTAGAAAATAATATTTACAGTTACCAGTGTACAGATATTAACTAAATTAAGTATTTCTAGTCATAAAAATATTTATAATTGAGTATAAACTTTTAAAAAACTAATATATATTTGAACGAAGTCGCTCCAACACCGACGTACGGTCCACCCTCGAAGATGTCCGAAAACGGACTGTGACAGAGCTTACATGGCGATGGAGCATGCGCGCTCACGTAAATATATTCAATTTCAGGGAAAAATGATATATTCTCTTATAAAACAGGTAATAAAAATAAAACTCTCAATTAAAAATTTTAATATTTTTAAGACCTTTTTTTTAGTGTAAGAACTATTTAAAAAGCTTGTGCCGTTTTGGAGAAATTTTGCAAAATATGACAAATATAGGTACTCTTTGGGGATTTTTTTTCTCATAAGGGGTTGACAAAAATACAATTTTGTTAAATTAAAAACATTTACCAAATCCTCTTCTGTTACCTTGTATTTTTTCTTTGTAGATTAAATGAACAGTTATTGAGATTTTTTTACTTAAATATCCAAGATTTAGGCATTTCAACGACTGTTAAGGCCTTAAAGAGGTAGATTCTATCCGGGACAGAGGCGTTATTTTGGACAAAAAACTTCGTTTTCACAAACACATTGAAGACATAACATCTAGGGCCTTCAAAATGCTAGGTTTCGTAATTCGTAACTGTAAAGAGCTAAAGCTTTATTATATAACGCACACGTTCGTTCGATTTTGGAGTATTGCAGCCCGGTTTGGTCACCACACTACGAAGTATATGTTGAGCGACTAGAACGTGTGCAGAAAAGATTTTTATGGCATGTCTCATTTCAATCCGGTCTAGCTAAGCAGTTGCCTTCGTACGTTGATAGACTTTCAATTGAAAAGCATTTCAATTCAAAATGAAAAGCTTAAAAAATAGGAGGCTTATATTAGATCATTTCTTTTATATAAAATCGTAAGAGGTGGTCTGGATTGCCCTGGACTGTTGGAACAGCTTCGGTTTAATATACCCTACAAAATCTCGCAAAAAGGGAAATACACACCATTTTCTACCAAGGGATCCAAAAGAAATCTCGGCCATCACGCGATTATGAACAGGCTGCAACGACAATACAATGAATTCCAGAAAAAAAAACGGACGTAGACATTCTTTCAAATAGCTTCTCTGAATTCAAAAAGTTAGTTCTAGGTGCAAGTTTGAGTACGGAATAATTTTGGATTAGTTTAGTTTTTTGGTTTTTTTTTTTAATATATTTTATTACTTATTAATAAACATTAAACACTCACATTTGCAAGTCGTGGCAGCCTTTAATTGAATCTGCACTTAGCTTAAATCTTAGATGATAGCTTAAGAATTTAATGTTTTGGTGTAAGATTTGGTGGCTGTCCTTAATAAATAAATAAACTCTGGATTGAATCCTTGTTTATCGATTATTTCACTTGCTCCAAACGAAGTCATTTGGAAACATGCATTGTTACTTCTAACTTTTTGTAAAAACTCTTTTCAATTTTGTTGGAGTGGACTAAATTCAGATAATTTAATTTGACCACTTAGGCAACAAATACTTGGTGTTACTCCTTTGAATTTGTTGCTTTGCAAAATTTACATATTTGATCTATTCTCCCAATTACTATACTTGGATGTTCGTTACAATTCCTAGTGGAATTGTAATGAAACGCTTCGCAGTCAAGCCTGTAACTTCTTTGACGTTTTTCACGAACCGCACGTTCAGTTGTGTCCAATACTTGAGCCACCAAATGTTCGTGTTGTCGAGTGTTACTCATTCTCTTTCTAGATTGCTTTCGTCAGTCATCAATTTGGGCCTTTGTTTCTCTTTTTCTCTGTTTCTAAGCTCGAAGTTGTTGGCGAATATGTTTACCTGGCGTAAATAGTCTGACTAGGTAAGTCCAACTTCGACCGAGAGGTCAATCGGCGGATTCAACTCGGCTGGGTAGCGTTCGAGAAATTACAACTCGTCAGGTATAGTCCGATTTCTACAAGCTGCAATCTAAGTTTGCGCCGAAGAGGATCTCCTGCAAATCATTAAAACCCAACTAATAATAGAAAAATTTTTACTTCTTTTTTTTAAAACTTTATTTTAAAAACTAAACAAAAACTAAAAACCGGTTCGGCAGACCACACACTGATTTAGTTAAAAGGATCACTAACTAAATCATTTTCGTTAATAATTTTAACTGGTATAGTAAATTATATTTATTTAAAAATAGTTAATTTTTCACTTCATGAACTATGATGGCAAAATTTGGTATTTGACGAAAAAATATTATGTTAAAAATACTCACAGATGAAAAGTCATGTTGTCCTTTTGTAGATTTGACGTTTTTTATTGTATTTGTATGAAACTACACTGGAATTCGGTATTTTTGTCGGAGCTCGAATGACTGGCACAATCACTCGCGTAATGGCGTACAACGTGGAGCAACTAGTTTTAAATAACGCTAATGAGTCGGAATCTCGTACCTTTGACAGAGGGGTATGCCTTGTGATACCGCCTACTTCGGTTTAATACTCAAAGAAAATTGATATCCTCTTATTCTTAGGTCACGTTCTCCATTTATTTATCTATGGTGGTCTCTGACTAATATAGAAATTAGAAGTTTTTGGCGGGTACTTGACCGGTGCGGCGGCGGATTCCTGCTCCTTTATTATTGTTTAATAATGGTTTAAAGTGGATTTTGACATGTAAAAGTGGTGCGATTTTGTGTATTCAATGTTTATCCATGTGAACTTTAAGTGGAAACGGTGAAAGAAGTGCCCCGATAGTGATGTGAATCTCAAGATAAGGTGTTTGTCTGCTTAGGCACCTTGAGATACTATCGCCTACTGTCTGCTGACACAAGTTGCCGTCAAAATCTCCCAAGGGTTGCGCAATGTGACGCATCAACATATTATGACGCAGACTTCTATAGGGGATTATTATCACTTAAAACTTATAAAAAATTTTCACTGTCAAAAGCTACGTATATTTAACTTACTTTATTTTGTTATTTAGAGGCCAATTCTAGCTTACAAATTTCAACAAAAAGAGCAGTAAATATATAAGAGAGTTATTATAATAATTACTTTTTGATTTTAAAAATATGTCTGCTGCGTCGTTGTCAACTGTCAAAGCATAACGACTACATACAATTTTTATCAATATGGAATAAATCCAGGGAAGTTATGGGATAATATTTCATTTATAGAGTAAAGTGCTTTTATTTAGGCCGTAAATGATTGTGTTTAGGGAAAGATGCGGGGTACAGCACATTTCAAGTTAATATGAAGCTATGTAATATATAAAGACTTTTGAGTGCTGTAGAGATCTGTTTAGATTTTTTAATGAATATCTCTGCTCCGCTATATTCACAGCCCGATTTCCTAGTGTCAAAATTGTGCCGACGGTAGGCTGCTTAAAGGTAAAAGGGGATTAAATATACATATTAAACGATGCCATAGTAAAAGTATTTCGGCTTTACAGCCTACCGTAGAAATTCATATTCTTATTTTTGTTTTATAGGAGAGGAAGGGGAAACGAGCATGCGGCTCACCTGATGGTAAGTGACTACCGCCACCCATGAACAATTGCAACACCAGGGGAATTTCAGATGCGTTGCCGTCCTTTTAAAAAGGAGTAGGCTCTTTTCTTGAAGGTCCCTAAGTCGTATCGGTCCGGAAAAATCGCTGGTGGTAATCGATTCCACAAGGAAGTTGTGCGAGGAAAAAAACATCTTCTAAATCGCACAGTGGTGGACCGCCAATCATCCAGGTGGTATGGATGGTATCGCAAGTTTTATCGCGATGTGCGATGCTGAAATTGAGCGGCTGGAATTAGTTCGAACAATTCCTCAGAGCACTCCCCATGGTACTTACTTACTTATCTTCACGCACAATCCCTGACGGGGTAGCCAGAGAGAACAGATCGCCAAGTGTCACGATCCTTACAAACCTCTTTCGCTTCTTTCAGATTCATTATCTTCTTCATGCATGCACGTCTAGGTATCCGAGTACTTTTGACCCTACCCTATTCGAGCAATTTGCTCACATGGTCTTCGAAAGTTAGTCTCGGTCTACCTCGACACCTTTTAATATTAACTTTCGCGCTATATATTTTCTTCACCATTCGGTCTTCACTCATTCGCTCAACGTGCCCAAACCACCGAAGCACGCCCTTATCAATTTTTGTGATAAGGTCATCTTTCAAACCTGCCATATTGCGAATCTCTTCGTTTCGCTTTCGGTCGGCCATGGTAACGCCGCACATTTTACGAAGAGATCGCATCTCCACTGCATTCAACTTACTTTTATGCTTCTTCTGGCATACCCAGGTTTCGCTGCCATATAACAAAGTCGGTACCAACACTGCGTTATGTATTGCAAGGCGTGCACTCTTCGCTACGCCTTGCCTTTTGACTAACGCAGTCAGGGCACCATTGACTTTGTTCCCGGCAGCGACACGCCTGTCCACATCTAAATCACATCTTCCATCCCGGCTAAAAGCACTCCCCAAGTATACAATTTCATTTACCTGTTCTAGACATTCCTGATTTACCCATATTTCACACTTCGTTCTCTCTTCGTCCCTTTCAAATACCAGAACCTTAGTTTTATTAGCATTCAAACGGAGACCTTTAGTTTCACATTCCTCTTTCATACACGTGACTAATGCCTGCAGTTCTGCCTCTGATGGTGCTATAAGTACTGCATCATCAGCATACAACAGACAATTTACTTTAATGTCACCCAATTTCACACCCAAACAGCTATCTTTCAGCTTCTGTAAACAGCTGTCGAGATACAGTATGAACAGCCAGGAAGACATGACACAACCCTGCTTTACGCCCGTTTGGACGTCAAACATGGGTGACAGGTCATGTCCTACCCGCACACAGGCTTTACAGTCACAGTAAAGAGACTGTACAGCCCTTAGCAATCGACCATCCACACCATACCCCGGCAACAGTTCCCACATTTTCTTCCTTACAACCTTATCAAATGCTTTCTCAAGATCCACAAAAGCACAGAAAATCTTCTGGTTAGCAGCCAGAAGCTTCTCCGTGATCATGCGGAGAGAAAACATTTGATCCGTGCATCCTCTTCCAGGTCTAAATCCGCATTGTGCCTCCCATAGAAATCTTTCCGATTTCTCTTGCATCCTACGTGTCAAAACCTTCGAGTAAACTTTACTTGCTAAACTGGTCAAGCTGATCGCCCGATAGCACCCGCAGTCAAAATGTGAACCTTTACCTTTATATAAAGGCACAATGACTGCGGATCGCCAATCATCCGGGACATCCCCCGTCTGCCAGCACAAATTGCACAGCAGATGAAAGCTGTCCCAGACGCGAGGCCCACCATACTTGACCATTTCAGCAGTAACTCTGTCTAGTCCCGCAGCCTTACCACATTTCAAACTTCGAATCGCACGTTCAATCTCTTTCATACTGATGACCTCAGTGTCATCGAGGTCCGGGTCTGGCGTACCAGTCACGGCGTCATCCCCGGATCCCTCACTAAGGTCATCACACGCATACATTTCTCTATAAAATTCGCTCCATCGCTGCATGACGTCCGATTTTTCTGAGAGGACGTCATTAGTTCTCGAAAGCACTTTGTTCATTCTTAAGGCCGTCGCACCACTTCGGGTCCTTCCAACCTCTTTCCAGAAGAGTTTGGAGTTCTCCTTAAAGTTGTGCGACAACCTTTCGTCCGCTTCCATTCTACAGCTTTCACGCACTTCCTCAATCAGTGCTTTCGTGTGAACTTTCTGCAGCCTATATCTTTCTTTCATCTTCTCTCTCATATCCTTATCATTACTAGAGGCCAAGTAGTCTAACCATGCTTTCTTCTTCTTCTTTACAGCTTCTTTCACTTCATCATTCCACCATGCATCTCTTCTTTTACTACTGCCTCTTTTTATTGTTCCACACACTTCTTCCGCTGCACTTACCATTCCATCCCTAAGGTTCTGCCAAGTTCTTTCTACACATTCTTTTCTGCCATCGATGGTGTCAAGCTTTTCGGCTACCCTCGCATGATATTTGTCCCTAGTATCCGCTTCCTGAAGCTTCCAGCTTCGGATGCGACAGACCGACTGTTGTTCTGTTACTGCCGTCCGGTAGCGCCAACCCGCGAACAGACCCCTAAATCTAGTAATCACTAGATAGTGATCCGTTCCCAGGTCAGCACCCCTGAACACTCGCGTATCCATCACCTGTTTTCGCAGTCGGTCATCCACCAGGAACAAATCAATCATACTTCTCTCATTCTTTCGTTCTCTAGTATACATATGGATTTTCTTGTGATTAAACATAGTGTTTGTCACAAGAAGACCCTTTTCCTTGCACACCGCCAGTATAAGCTTGCCAGAATCATTAACCCTTTTATCGCCAAACTTTCCAAGTACCGACTCGTACCCTGGTCGAGCGGTACCAACCCATCCATTCAAATCACCACATACAACAATTCTTTCGTTTCCTCTAGCCAAATCTAGAACTTCTCTTACATTCTCCCAAAACTCCTCCAGCTCAGCCCTGGACGACGAAGCTACCGGCGCATAAACAGCCAAAAGGAATAACTTCGTCAGTCCCAATTTAAAGCGAACCCAGAGGAGTCTTGAGTTCACAACCTTATATTCATTCATAACATCGACCAACCGAGAAGACAGCAGCACCCCCACTCCCTGGCAGGCGCTCTCGCTCTCCGGGACTCCTGACCATAGAGCTAACGCCCCGCCAGGGAGCTCTTCAGTACCACTGCCCTTCCGTTTGGTCTCCGACATACACACGACATCTAATTCTCTTTCTTTCATTATTTCGATCAACTCATTCGTCTTATCTCTCATGCCTCCTCTAACATTCCACGTGCCAACTCTGCACTCTGTCCTCCACCTTCCGCCGTGTCGGGCTGTGCGTGACGGGTGGCGGTCCCCATCGCCGCTTTGCACGCTGCATTCCACACCAACGGGGACGAGCTGGTGTGCGTCGCCTTGGGGGGACGCCCTAACCCTCGTTGGCATGGGTGCGCAGCTAGTAGGATTGCAGCCCTGAAAAGGGCTGGCAGGGGTCGCGACGAGCACGCTTCTACAATGACCCCCTTGGTAAATGCGATAAAATAGGCAAAGAGATGCAACATCTCTACGCAGTGCCAGTGAGTCAAGCCGATCGGAAAAAACTCGATCGTCGACGATTCGAACCGCTCTGCGCTGGGTGCGGTCAAGTGGAAGGAGCTGGCACTGGGGAGGCCCTGCTCAGAGATGGGAACAGAATTCCATGTGAGGCCGAACCTGCGCTTTGTAAATTTGCAGGCGGTGTGCCGGCATGAAATACTGTCCCGCTCTGCTGAGCACGCCAAGCTTTTTAGAGGCCAATTTGGCCTTCTCTTCCAAGTGACCACGGAACTGCACACTATTCGATATGTCGACGCCGAGGATTCCTATACTGGCTGAGGCAACAAGGGGAGTGCCTTGAAACTGAGGAGATACGACAAAGATATTTAGATATTTAGTCGCCCCCAATCCGACACTTTGTTCAGCAAAGTCTCGACTTCAGACACAAGTTTGTTCCGATACTCAGCGACGTTTTCCCGAGAAATACTGGCACGGCCGGTGTATAGAGCATCACCAATGCTGTCATCTGCATAGCAATGTATGTTACCGGTTTGCAACATACCATTGATATTGTAACGAACCCCCCCCCCCCTATCTATTTATATCTGTTACGGTCCTCAGTTGCCCCGACAAAAGTCGACTGAACCAGGGCCCAGGAGTGATCCCCTCGACGAGCAACAGAGGGTTCGTGCCCAACGGCCTATGGACAGTTAACCTACACGATAGTGATAAAGCTAGGTAAATAAATAGTAGCTAGCTAGCTAAGCTAAGACCGCACCAAGGCTCGGTCAGGCCGTAGGTAGGTGTAGGTGCATGTAGAGTGGTGTGTTGGTAGTGTTTATTTATGTGACCTGGCCCAGCTGAGGTGACCGGGCAGTGGCCTGGTCCAATGCTGCCACACAATACTGCATCACTCCAGCAGGCGTCACCAAGAGACAACTTCTTTCTTCATGTCACTATTTCAGTCTATCAACGTTATTGTACATTTAACTAACTTCAACTCAACTAATTCAACGTTCATCGTAAAGTCAAACCCGCTTACCACCGACACTAAGATGATCTATGACACATATGATGTCTAGGACACATCGATTAACCACCAACGTATCATAGTAGCACGCCACTAAGACGTCAGTAGCCAAAACTCCACGTATCATAGCGCTATTGAATTAAGACATGGAGTTTAGTATGCTTGCTGCACTTAAAAGTACTACCAAACACACTCACCCTAATCCGAAAGATAGCCGACATATCATAACGCTATGCACTAAGACGCCGCCCACAAACGGTAGGGGCGTGCGATGTCCACGGGCAAGTCGTATTGCTACAACAAACCCGCTTACCACCGACACTAAGATGATATGTCTAGAACATATCGGTTAGCGAGTCCAAGTTTACCTCGGTCTCAGATGCTGTGAAGCAATGTACACGCCACTATAATAATCCTTTTCAAGTCCCATTTCTTTCAATTTAATGTTTTTACATATATGAGACCTTCCACATATTTGCTTTATATCATAGACCATACTACAGTATGTCTTATTCATATGAGACTTCAAGTCATAACTCTGCTATCATAATGCTTATGCATCATGGAGACCTTCTATATTAATGCTTTGGTTCGTTAGACGTTACTATGATAAGTCCCTAATATAGGACTAGTCATTGTGCAACCTTAGTAATAGCAGTCGACCAGCCGACCACGCCATATATATGTACAACCTTGGGTATGCGTCTCCTGCAACGCCCCCATATAAAGGAACATTACAAGAACACGTTCAACTTAGAAATTTTCCGATTATTACAAAAACACCTTCATCAACTTAGAAAATTTTGATCAATTTTTTCTATTATATTATAAATGTTATTTATCTTTATTATTGCAATGTGATCGACTTGTATTTATATGATTTAATACATTTTGAATATTTTAAACAGAATTTTAATAAATTTAGAGATTTTTAGAGACAATTTATGCGTTTACTAATACTATCATATTTAATATTCCAAATGAATATATTTGAACTTTATGCTTATTATTTGCATATTAATTGTTTAAAATATAATTTCTATGACATTTTTAAATGTCTTTATAATGAATTTAATTATTATTTATTAATAATAATTATGAGGCGTCACAATATGCAGAAGATATAGCGTTCGTGATAGCACGAAGCCTTGTGGAACACCAGCGATCAGCCAAAAAACTGGTGATCCAATTGCACAATTTCTCGGTAAGCCCATAGGAAGGAAGCTTCGAAAGAAGCACTTTGTGCCACACCCGATCGAAGGTCTTCGCTATGTCCAAACTAACGTCGAATGCCTCCCCCTTGGACTCGATCGCCTGCGCCCATCTATGTGTTAGGTAAACAAGAAGATCACCAGCAGAGCGACCCCGACGGAAACCGTACTGGCAGTCACTAATCAGCTGGTGCTCCTAAAGGTACCGCATGAGCTGGCAGTTAATAATGGACTCCATTATTTTGGAGAACAAGGAGGTGATGGAAATAGGCCTTTAATTGGACGGATCAGAGCGGTTACCTTTTTTAGGGATCGGGTGCACGAATGCTATCTTCCATGAATTCGGAACTACGCCTAGAGAATAGGAGTACCGAAAAAGACGCGTTAGAACCGGTTCCAACTCTGGAGCGCACGTCCTCAGCACAATTGGCGGGATTCCGTCAGGCCCACTCGACTTGTGGATGTCCAGGGAGAGGAGTGATTTGCGTACTGAGCACTGTGTGAATCGCCAATCAGGCATAGAGCACCCGCACTGCGGGATTGTCGGCGGTGTGTTGCCCCTGTCATCAAGAGTCGAGCTGGACGCAAAAAGGGAGCCTAAGAGGTCGGCTTTTTCTTTTGCGGTGTGGGCCAGTGAGTCCTCCTCCCTGTGCAGAGGTGGTAGTGATGGCTTACAGAAATTTCCTTGGACAGCCTTGGCGAGAGACCAGAATGCACGCGTTCCCAAAGAAAAGCGAACTATTTTCTCGCCAATTCTGACTTTGCCTTGGCAATAACTCTTTTCAAGGATCTGGAGGCGAAGTTATACTTCTTTTTAAGCACGCTGGTATTTACATCCCGAGCTGCCGAAACCTCTGCTCAGGCCTCCTGCTTACTGCGTAATGCATTCTTACAGGAGCGACCAAACCAAGGCTGAGATCTGCCACCGATGGGTACCACAGATGATAGAACAAATCATCAGGGCATCGACGGAAACCTGATATCCGTCCAGATGAGAGGTCAGTAGAAGGTCCAACAGGGAAGGTGTATGATCCTCCACATCTGGAATCCGCATTGGTGAAGTAACCAGTTGTGTCATACCATATGGCAAGGCAAAGTCATAAACAGATCTCCCCGCATGATAGGTTAAAGGTGAACCAAGCCATTCAGCGTGGTTGGTGTTAAAATCGCCAAGTATCACGGTCTCTACGGATGGGATCTGTTGTAGCAAGAAATCTGTAGCCATTTAGACGTGGTCGATGAGTCGGTCTGTGTCGGCATTACCGCTATGGGACCTATACAGGCACCCGTAGACGCGGGGATGGCCGTCGCTGTCTACGCGCAGCCATAGGATGAACAGGTCCGTACCTTTAAGACTGCCGAGGCGTTGGGACCAGATATCCTCTCCGATCTATACGCACTAACTCCAGCCCGGGGCACAAAGAAGTGTTCTAATTTGTACCCCGGGTAGTACGAAGTATCAGCCAGAAAGGACACCTGCGTCTCGGTCAAAAAGAGCAAGGCCGGCTTCGCCGTCTCTAGATGGTAATGGATGGCGTTAAGGTTCGAGGGAAGTCCCCTGATGTTGCAGAAGTTCACGGATAGCGTGGCAGGGGTCGCCATGGTTTTATCGCTCTGTTTGCCTCGTGCAGTGTTAGTATAGAGCGGAATTCGTCCCCCCCCCTCCACCCAGAATACGCGGGGTAGCCTGAGCACCCACGCTCAGGAAGCAGAAGGTAGCTTGACCGTGGATGTTCAGTGAGGGATTCTCCATTACCAGGGGTGCTGGTACGTTCCTGGGGTATTCCTTTCTTTTTAAATTCCGCTACCTTGTTATGGGGCCTCCAGCCACCTGCACTAACCAAACGAAACGCGAAAGCATAGCTTCTACTTTACGTTGGTATCCTGTGACGTCGTGGTACTGCCCCGGTTCGTGCCGGCTCACACATGCTACAGCAAAAGCTGTAGCTTGGCTCTACCACTGTAATTTTATTCTCAGACGACATCCTGGCTCCTCGTAATATCGGAACTCTTGAAAGCCTTCGTCAGAAGCATCCTTCGGTCAAACCTTTTCAGGGTTTACCGCTGCCTCCCAAGACTTCTATGCAACATTTACAAATTTCTGAAAAAGACACTTTAGTAGCAATTATGTCATTTTCGAATGGCTCTGCTGGTGGCTTTGACGGAATTACGCCTCAACATCTTAAAGATCTTGTAAAGCGCTTCTGCCGGTGACGCCGGTGGAGAACTTCTTAAAGACATTACAAAATTATGTAACTTTATGCTTTCTGGTAATGTTAATCCGAATTTCATTGCATTCTTATATGGGACAAGATTATGTGCCTTCAAAAAAAGAATAACAGTATCCATCCTATTGCCGTTGGTTCCACATTTCGACGCTTAACTTCAAAATTAGCTTGCAGGCATATAATCTCTAATCTTAAAATTTCAGCCTAATCAACTAAGCTTTGGCACTAGAGGTGGCTGTGAGGCGGCGGTACATTCAGTGCGTACATTTTTAACAAACTCTAATGCAGATATTCTTGTGTAGGTTGACCTAAGGAATGTTTTAACTCTATCGATAGGGTAACCTTGCTGAAAGAAGTGGCTAACAATACCCCCGAAATTTATCATTACGTTTGGCAATATTATAGTCGAAATACTAACTTGTTTTAAGAAAACCATGTTATCGATTCTGCTGTCGGTGTTCAGCAGGGTGACCCACTAGGTCCAGCACTTTTCTGTTTGGGAATTCAACCCAATATTTCAAAGAACAATGGCCAAATTTCTATAGGAGCTGGACTTAACTTTTATTTTTCATGTCCCAAAACAAACTATAGCTAGATTGGTTTCTTTTTATGTAAACACCATCCCGTTTAAAAATCATATTTAAATAGCCACAATTTTTTTTATATAATAACGTCAATAATACTTTTGAGGTTAGCATCACATATGTAATCTACTTCAGTGATCTAAAATAAGAATTACATTTGTATTATGATGTACGATTGTGTGTCATGGTTTATGTTCGTATAATAAAATAAGTAGGTACGTATATAAATATGTAATATTATTGAAGAATTCCACTCACGGATCTTAAAAATTACTCTGATATCAAGCTCAAAAATGAGATGGCAACGAAGTGTATCAATGCATATGTTACAATTAATACATAGCAATCGCAGGGCTAGTTGTCGTTGTTGTGTAGCTGTAGTCTGCATGATGTCTCTCATAAATATGCAAGATGCAAAATCGGTGTCCAGAAATCAAAAGCACAGAATAATCGTTACAAGTGGTACTTATCAGTCCGTAAAACAATGCTGAGGTCAAAACAACAGAAGGAAATCTATAATAGTACAGTACGTATCACAATCTACAACAACGAGTGAAGCAAATAAGATGATGCGAATGATTGCCATAGATAAATAGACATGTAGACATATTTAATTTTAATAATTTAATTTAATTGCCGGGTATTGCCGGGTGACAATCAATGGTGTCGATCGATGATCACAGATTAGTATGTAAGTTGTCGATGACAAATGATGTTCCGTTGTACGTAAGTGAACAAAACGCTTAGCTTACTATGAAGCTACATAATTATTTTTATGACATGAATCCAGTACATAATAAATCAGTATAGCAGTTCATTTGGTGCCTACATACTAATCAAATTCAATTACAATTAACAACTATTCAGAAAAATATAGTCTTTTAATACAAAGTTCTTTCATACGTGAAATGAATCGTCATTAGGTGCGTTGGATAATTATAGTCTTTTAATACAAAGTTCTTTCATACGTGAAATGAATCGTCATTAGGTGCGTTCCAGTGCGTTCAGAAACCATTATTTTAAATAATTTCGGAACAGTTACAAAAACAAAGATAAAAGGATAACTTTTTTGTGGCTACTTAGACAGGTATTTTTTGTGTTTTTAAGACCTTAAAAAATAAAGATATCTTTCATAAATATGGCATATAGTGACGCCATCGTTTCATCGTCTGGTACGATTTGGCCAACCTCCTTTGAAATCCAAGCTGAATGTCTGGTACCTGGACGACGGTACACTGGTAGGTAGAGCAGATGACGTCCTCAATCTTACTCATATTTTTCAAAATTTTAAAAATATTGGTCTTGAACCAAATAGCAATAAATGTAAAATATATTTTTCCAATAATTTATCTACTTCTCATAGAGACACTTTAATTCAAAATTTCAATCATGTTTGTCCAGGAATAAAAACTGTCAGTACGGAATCACTATACCTGCTAGGTGCCCCGTTGTTTTTCGATAGTATTAAACCTGTTTTAAAAACAAAATTTGATCAGTTTTTAAACCACGTTGATAAATTGTATAAATTAAACCCCCATTATTTTATTTTTAAATATTGTCTTCTTGTACCTAGTTTTACATACTTACTCCGCTCGAGTCCAGTCAGGAAATGTTCGGATATTTTAAAAGATATTGATAATAATCTTAAAATAGCTATAGAAAAATTCTAAAGTTAACTTTAAATACAACAGCTTGGACTCAAGCTACTTTACCTATAAAATTTGGTGGTATTGGTGTGAGAAATCTTTCTAGCGTTGCATTATCTGCTTTCTTTTCTTCCGTGCAGAGTTTCAATGACTTATGTAACATAATTTTAAATAATAAAGTATACCTGTGCTTTGCTATGGAGGCAGGGCATACGTGGCAAATGCTCTGTCCCGATGAAAATGTTCCACTGGGAGTTAACCAACAAAAACAGTGGGATATTCCGTTGGTACAGGTCGTGCAGAAAGATTTGTTTCATAATTTCTATAGTGACCAAGATAAGTCACACCTTCTAGCTGTTTCGACTAAGGAATCTAGTCACTGGTACACGTTTACCATCAAGTAATCTCGGCACATTACTTGATGGGGAAAGCTTGCGCATTGCCGTAGGAATCCGACTAGGAGCGGCGATTTGTCCACCCTATCAATGCCCCTGTGGTAGCAGCGTCGACAAGTTTGGGCTTCACGGACTTTCATGTAAGAAAAGTGCTGGTAGGTTTTCACGACACAGTTCTTTGAACGATGTCATCCGAAGGGCTCTTGTCTCTATACATATTCCCTCGGTTTTAGAGCCTTGTGGAATATATCGAGACGATGGCAGGAGACCCGATGGTTTGACATTGGTCTCTTGGGAGAGAGGTAAAGCCCTAGTGTGGGATGCTACTTGCGTAGACACTCTAGCGGCCTCTCATCTCAGGGGTACCTTATTTAGAGCCGGGGCCGCATCAGATGCAGCTGAACAGAGTAAGTGGCACAAATATGAGTCTCCGACAGATGACTACATATTTGTGCCATTTGCTCTAGAGACTATCGGTCCGTGGGGTTCACGTGCGGTGAAGTTCCTAAAAGAACTCCATCCGTGGCTGGTCGTTGCTGCTGGTGATAAGAGGGCTGGTTCTGTTCTCGCTCAAAGGCTAAGTATATACATTCAGCGGGGAAACGCAGCCAGCGTTTTACCGCGGGGAGTAGTACTATAATATGATAATTATTTTTTGTTTTGTTTTGATAATTAATCATTGTCGCCGTTATATTTATGGAGGAATTTGAGGAGAAAGCCCTGCTTACTTCTCCTGTAAACCCAAGATTCTACAAGCGGTACGTAGACGACACTTTCACAATTCTACCTTTAGATAAAGTAACTGCATTTTTAGACCATCTTAACTCCTTAAATTCTAAAATTCAGTTCACTATGGAGTTAGAGGCAAATAATTCTTTAGCTTTTCTAGATGTGTTAGTAATTCGGAATCCTGATAACACCTTGAGCCACACTGTGTATAGAAAAAAGACCCATACAGATAGATATTTAAACGGTGATTCTCACCACCATCGTTCACAATTAGCTACCGTGGGTAAACCTTTGTTTCAGAGAGCACGAGGGATCTGTGACAGTAAACACCTGGCCCCCGAGCTCCAACACGTCAAGCAAGTTTTGCACGACAATAAGCTTCGAGTTGTGTATCGCCAGCAACGCAAAGTCGGGAATTTGCATTTGGAAAAATCCAAAATTAGGGGCTTTTTAGGTGCTAATTAGGTGCTAAGTTTAAAAATTAGGTGCTCTAAAATTTTCAACGTAACGAACTGTTGAAATTTGCGTTGCTAGCAAAACGTCTCGCTAGCAACGCAATGAAGTTATTAGATATACGAAAAATATTAATAGCAAGGAATTAAGTGCTAATTATGTGCTGCAAGTATACGCAATAACAAGGCGCCCCTAATAAAAATAAAGTCGTTATTCGGAACATAGCAGATGCAAAATTCAGATTTCCTGAAAATCAAAAAAGAATCAAAATTGCTTTCAGAAAAAGTCCAAATTATTAACTTTTTAGGTGCTAATTAAGTACCAAGTTTAAAAATTAGTTGCTCCAAAATTTTCACCGCAACGAACCATTGAAATTTGCGTTGCTGGCAAAACGTATCGCTGGCAACGCAATGAAGTTATTAGATATACGATAAATATTAATAGCAAGGAATTAAGTGCTAATTAGGTGCTGCAAGTATAGGCAACGACAGGGCGCCTCAGATAAAAATTAAATCGTTATTCAGAAAATTACTCAGCAAAGCAAAATGCAAAAATCAGGTCTTTGTCTTTGTGCCATCTAGCGTCTATCGCACTTACCACCTTTAGAGTCCATCGATTTTGATTCGATAAAATGACTAGTTGTAGATGGCGCTATTTATTACAAAGAAATTTACTGGAAAAAAGTATCCTTTCGATTTAGTACAATAAAAAAAGTTATATAAAATGTTTGCTATAAAATTAAACTTCTATCGTTCTATCGTATATATTATATCGCACTTGCACGGTTGAAAGTTATATTAAATCAATCGTTTGCTGGAAATCTTTTGAAGTGTTATTTTTAGTAAATCCTACGATGAAATATAAATGATATTTTTAATTCATATTTGTTACAAATAAATGTAATAAAATGTAAAATAAATTTTAAACTAGGTAACGATTAAACAATTGTTTTAATATAATAATAAAAAAAACCTAATGAATGGGTATTGAGTGGTATCGAGCTACAAAATTTTGCGATTTCATCCCTTAGATTATTTACTCGTTTCACCCTTGCGTCCCGCACGGAGACGGAGTAGTACGGCGAACGGCGGAACTACAAATACAATCTAATACCACAGTCTATAAATCTATACTGTGCTTCTACTAGGTATAACTCATTTGGGGTCAATGTGCGGTCGAGTCAAGCAGAGCGTGATCGCTTCAACGACAAAACATACTACAGTGGATTTCGGGTATAACGACGATGAAGGGACCACTCTATTTTCGTCGTTATATCCGGAATTCGTTACAGGCAAAGGTAACAAATTCAATACATTACAGTTGCTACTCAGAATATCACTTTGTAACTGAACCATAAACTTAACTCCGAAACGTACACGCTTCCTTACCTACTTAGCTGATATCTATAAACAATATGTAAAGGTCTCCACACTTGCTGACCATCTATATGGATGTAAACAAAAGATAAGAAATGTTTGTGAAAGAAAGAAATCTTTGTGTCTTTGGCGGCTGACTCCGGTCGCAATATCTGCATGGGATTTCTAGGAATTTGTTACAAATGATTCATTAAAAATAGTCGCTACACCCGAACTCGGCGTTGCATCCAAAGTCGTTATAGCCACATGAATTTTGTACTAAAATATGCTTTAAATTCAAGGGACTTAGATTGAACGTCTCTATAGGTAAATGGTCGCTACAACCAAGGTCGTAATAAATGAAATCCACTGTATTTCATTCTTTATTCTTCTAATTATCTTTGTAAGCTCATACAGCTTACAAAGATAATTAGAAGAATAAAGAATGAGAATAAAGAATAAGAATACATCATAATGTGTCTATATATAGTTTCTGGGGTACCGTACTTAGTTATGTACATAAAAAATATGTAAATATACATATTATTATTAGTTTATCATTTTAACTATTTATAAAAGTTTTAGTAAAGTCTGGGGGCATCACATTTTTGGGGGTTTAGCGAGGCCCCTTTAAGAGCGAGGCCGTAGGCGAGAGCCCACTTCATCCACGTCTAGCTACGCCACTGCTTACAATCATGTATGTAATGTAACACAATTAACAACATAAAACAAATTAGAAATAGCTTGGTAGTGATCACCTTATTATTCCCAGGGGTTATTATCATCCATAAATTCCTTAATATTGTTACGAACTTGGGGTTCGAGACAATTAAAAACTGCCGATTGAATTACCAAAATTAACACTTTAATTACACAACACTAATTACACTCTAAAATCACACTAATAATAAAACACAGTTCGCCGTTATTTCGCTTCGAAGTATTCTCTTGTATCGCCAATTCAATACTGCCCCGGTCGTGGTCTATACCGGCCTTATATAGGGCCTCAGATAGTTTCCAGAACCTTCTACTGTAGCGACATCTAGAATGTTCGAGTACATATCGGTCCCGAAATTTCTGGAAGGATCTCGACTCTCCTAGTTCTGCTACTCGACACTAGAGGGCGCTAGTGTGACTAGTGTTGCCATGTACAAGACATTAATAGTGGCGCGCAATACTTTCATTTACTCGACACTAGGGGGCGCTAGTGTAACTAGTGTTGCCATGTACAAGACATTAATAGTGGCGCGTAACACTGCCCCCTCCTAAGACATGCTCGTCCCGAGCATTATTGGCCCCATAATAACGCGCCAGTCGATCCACATGGACAATCTTAGGAGTACCTCTGGCACCTTTCTGTATCCGGTAGGTTACATCATTGATCCTTGTCACAATCCGGTACGGTCCGTCCCATTTAGCTTGAAGCTTAGGAGATTTCCCTTTGCTGCGAACTGGATTGTGTAACCACACTAGTGAACCTTCATCAAAGCCCTTGTTGTTCATTTTGCGGTCATACCGTGTTTTCATCTTCTCAGACGTTTGCTGGCCCGTCTGTCTGACGTGCTCATAAATGTCATTCATTTTGTTCCGCAAGTCATTTGCATAATCAGTTATACTGCGTGGGGCATCAGGTGGTATTCCGGTGATCAGGTCTGCAGGCAGCCGCAATTCTCTCCCAAAGTTTGCGAAAGCTGGTGTCACTGATGTACTTTCGTGAACAGCGCTTCGATATGACAACAAAAACGGTTGTATGTGCCTGTCCCAGTCTCGTTGCCGTTTTACCACAACTTTTGCTAGGTACCTCTCCAATGTCTGATTAAATCTTTCTACCATTCCATCAGATTGTGGGTGGTAAGAAGTTGTTCGTGTTTTCTGAGTACCCATAACTCGGCAAGTTTCCTGGAATATTTGAGACTCAAAATTCCTTCCTTGATCGCTGTGAATCTCTAAAGGTACTCCAAAACGAAGACTTCATGAACTAGTTTATCTGCAACTGTTGAAGCTTCTTGATTTGGAATGGCGAAGACTTCTGGCCACTTAGTGAAGTAATCCATCACTACCATGAAATACTTGTTACCACTTTCAGTTTCTGGAAACGGCCCCGCAACGTCAATGGCTATCCTCTCCCATGGTGCACCAACATTGTACAATTTCAATGCGCCTCTACTACGAATTTGAGGTCCCTTTACAGCCGCACAACTTGTACATTTGCGGCACCAGTCCTCAACATCGTCACGACAGTGGACCCAGTAAAACCGTTCTCGGATCTTCAGGAGAGTTCGTTTAACTCCCAGGTGGCCTCCTGAACAACCACTATGGTACAGCCGTAGAATATCCGGCACTTTAGCCTTAGGGACAACCATTTGCAAATGACACCTGTCTCCCCGACCATTTTCCCATTTACGGCACAGGACTCCATCCTGAATCAGCAAGCTGTCCCATTGGGCCCAATAGCTTTTCGTGGTCGAACTCATCGCTGAGACGTCGCTCCACTTGGGCTTAGGAGCACTGGCCTTCATCCATTCCAGAATCGGCTTAATGTCCGAATCTTCCTGCTGTGCATGTTGTAGGCTGTCCTTCCACTCATTGCTGAGCTGGTCTGTCCTGAGCATTCTCACAGATACCACTTCCTTACCCTCTTGCCTAGTACAATGCTTGCAATCTTCAGGGCAAGGTCTTCTTGACAATGCATCTGCATTGCCATGAGATTTCCCGCTGCGATGTTCGATCACAAAGTCGTATTCCTGCAGTAGTTCTATCCATATCGCAACTTGTCCTTCCGGATTTTTGAACTGCAATAGCCATTTCAGTGCAGCATGGTCAGTTCGTAAGTGGAATTTCCGCCCTAGAAGATATTTGCTAAAATGCTGCAAGGACTTTACCACAGCAAGCAATTCCCGTCTTGTGACACAATAGTTCCTTTCCGGCTTTGACAACGACTTGCTGAAGTACGCTATCACAATCTCTTGATCACCATTCCGTTGAGACAACACACCGCCAAGTCCTATATCACTTGCGTCTGTGTCAACTATGAATTCCTTGCCCGCATCAGGGTACCCCAAAATAGGTGTTTTGCACAGGCGGTTCTTGAGCTCCTGGAATGCAATATCGTAACTTTCATCCCAGCAGAATAGTCGCTTCTCCTCGGTTAGCTTGTGCAGAGGTTTGGATATATCTGCAAAGTTCTTCACAAATCGCCGATAATAAGAGCACAAACCCAAAAATGCTCTAACCTGTGTCTTGTCTTTTGGGACCGGCCACTCCTTGACAGCAGCAATTTTCTCTGGATCCGTACGGATACCTTCTTCCGACACTACATACCCCAAAAAACTAACTTGCCGTTTGAATAGTGAGCACTTCTTTGGACTCAACTTGAGGTTGGCACTCTGGATCTTCATAAGCACGCGTTCCAGGTTTTGAAGGTGCTCCTCAAACGTACGGCCTACGATGATGATGTCATCCAAATAGAGGAGACAGGCATCTCCAATTAGCCCGGTAAGTACAAGCTCCATCAACCTTTCAAACGTTGCTGGAGCATTGCACAATCCAAACGGCATGACTTTAAATTGCCACAGACCCTTTCCTGTGGAAAATGCAGTTTTCTCCTTGTCCTTAGGGTCAATTTCAACCTGCCAGTAGCCACTTTTCAGGTCCAGCGTACTAAACCACTTTACGCCTGTGAGCATATCCAGCGTGTCATCAATTCTAGGCAAGGGATAGCTGTCCTTCTTCGTAACGTCGTTCAGGCGGCGGTAGTCAACACAAAACCGCATGCTGTCGTCCTTCTTCTTTACCAGCACCACAGGTGAACACCATGGACTAGATGAAGGTTCAATAACACCATCCTTCACCATTCCCTCAATCATGGTTTCCACTTCCTTTTCACGTGCTATAGGCAATCTTCTTGGCCGCTGACGAATAGGCAATTCTTGTCCTGTGTTTATTTTGTGTTGAACTAAGCCAGTCTTTCCTATGTCAGCTTCGTTTGACGAGAAAACATTGGCGTACTTGAGTAACAACTTCTTCGCCTTGACCATTTCATTCGGGGAGAGAACGCTGCGACAGTCTTCTAAAAGTGTGGTCACTCTCGTTTGTCCATCCTTGCTAGGGGTTCCGGTCGATAGATATTCGCACCGACGCAACCAATCCACTTCCTCACTAGTACCAACCAATGTGCCTTTTTCTATAATCTGTTCCTGATCACAAAGGTTCAACACACGTACTCCTGAGATGTCGGTGGTTCTGACCAAGGTTCGAGCCACTTTCCATGGAAGGTCATTGTCTACCCTTTCCACGAGTACACAACGATGAGCTTGCCCAGGACTCCGAGGAAGACTAACCGGCACAATCGTTTCCGATCTCGGCGGAAGAACAATCTTCTTAAGGCTGTACACATTCCCTGGTAACGCCCCTTCCATGAAAAGTTCTTCTTGTCCACATTTCAAAACACCTTGCTTAACGTCGATCTCACAACAATTCTTCCTCATAAAGTCTAGGCCCAGGATGCAGTCGTCCATTATATCAGCCACGATGACATTATGCAGGTAGATCATGTTGCCTAGCTTCAACTCCATCTCCTTCTCTCCACGGACGGGTATGCGCTGACCAGTGGCTGTCACCAAATTAATGCGTTCTCGGTTGTATGCGGAGTCACCAAGGAACCGACTTATAAGTTGGGAACTGACAACCGTGCGAGAGGCTCCAGTGTCTATGGTCAGCTTACATGGCGTTCCGTTGACTTCGCCCTTGATGATTAGGCTGTTCCCATCATGAGTTTGTGAGATCGAAATCCTTGGGGCTCTTTTAACATCAGCCAGCACCCGCCAGTTTCCCTGCTGCTGCTGGGCGGTGCTATTATCCGCACTACCCTCTCGAGATAGATCACCTTCCCTTTTTAAAGTTCGCTTAGGGCAGCTGGATCGAAGATGGCCCCTTTCTCCACAGCCGTAGCACCTAGGGCTGTAGCTTTTATTGCGGTCCTGAACTTTAGCTGCTGCAACCTCCCTGACGCGGTGGGAACGATGATCCTGCCGCACGGCTTCCACCTCCAGTGCATGGGTCAAGGCGTCCTTAAGCGTCTCGTGGTGCCCGAGCCTCACAGCAGCTCTGACTTCAAGGTCGCGGATGCCGTCGATGAATGTCTGCACCAGGTTCCCTACAATAAGCGCAGGTACAGACTGGTACGCTTTTCGAACCAGCTTCTCCACCTCAAGGGCCCACTGCTGCAGGTTTTCGTTACTGCGTTGCACGCGATCTTTGAGCTGCGCACGAAAGACGTGGTCCAGGTGAGTGTCGCCATATCTCGCCTCCAATGCCTCAAGGAGCTGCTCGTAAGTCACTTCCTTACCGAGAGCTTCCAGAACAGTTAATGCCTGGTCGCGCAGGCCTAGGGTGAGAGCAGTCATGGCCTGACTTTTATTCCAGCCGTTCGCTTTCATGACAGCCTCGAACTGGATTTTATAGGCCGACCAGGAAGAAGTCCCGTCGAACGGTGGCACTTTGAATCCACGTAGCGAAGGTGTTGTAGCTACCACGGGAGCTGTAACTCCATCCCCAAGTTTGAGGTCGTTCAGCGTTTTCTTCACATCAGCCATCACGTTGTCAACCCGATTGTTCACTTGGTCGATTCGGGTTTCAGCTTCCGACAGGCGGTTGTCATGTTGAGCAACCCTATCCTTCACCTCCTTTATCTCTTTCCCGAAGGTAGCGTGAAGGTCCTTCCTGAGGAGCATCTGTTCTTCCATACCGCGCTGCAGATGCTCTTCCAGCCGAACGGTCTGTTCCTCCTGTTGGCGGGCCTGTTCCTCCTGTCGGCGGGCCTGTTCCTCCTGTCGGCGGGCCTGTTCATCCTGTCGGCGGGCCTGTTCCTCCTGTCGGCGAGCCTGATCCTGCAGCATCATCATCAGAGCACCTAAGTCAGGTGCTGCAGATGCAGGAGCTGCTGACGGGCCAGCCTCCGTGGTTAGCAACTGGCCCTCCGACGTTTGCGGCGTTGCATTACCAAATCGTCTCTGGTCCGTCTCCTGTTGGCGTTGACTTCGGGTACGGATACCCTCCGTGTCGTCTTTAGGTAAAATCGGCATATTTGATCCCACTTCTGACACCAATTGTTACGAACTTGGGGTTCGAGACAATTAAAAACTGCCGATTGAATTACCAAAATTAACACTTTAATTACACAACACTAATTACACTCTAAAATCACACTAATAATAAAACACAGTTCGCCGTTATTTCGCTTCGAAGTATTCTCTTGTATCGCCAATTCAATACTGCCCCGGTCGTGGTCTATACCGGCCTTATATAGGGCCTCAGATAGTTTCCAGAACCTTCTACTGTAGCGACATCTAGAATGTTCGAGTACATATCGGTCCCGAAATTTCTGGAAGGATCTCGACTCTCCTAGTTCTGCTACTCGACACTAGAGGGCGCTAGTGTGACTAGTGTTGCCATGTACAAGACATTAATAGTGGCGCGCAATACTTTCATTTACTCGACACTAGGGGGCGCTAGTGTAACTAGTGTTGCCATGTACAAGACATTAATAGTGGCGCGTAACAATATTATAATAACCCTTTTTATACAAACTTAGTTTAGTAAAGTTTTTGAACTTTGAGCAGGTTTTGTATATTTACTGGGATTTATTCCCAGGGGTTATTATCATCCATAAATTCCTTAATATTATAATAACCCTTTTTATACAAACTTAGTTTAGTAAAGTTTTGAACTTTGAGCAGGTTTTGTATATTTTTTGGGATTTTGTTAAGTTGTGTGTATATTGTGTGTAAGTGTGTGAGTGTAATATATTAAGTTAATGCTCTCATTGAATAATATTAACAATATTGAGAACACAATAAAATATGTTCTCAATTAGCGAGTAACTTTTTATGGGTATTTCATACCGTTAAATTGTTGATTTTTACTTTAAAATAAATAATATATTGCTACATGACTATTATAATGACTGTTTTTCATTAACATGCATTACCTATCAGTATATGTATAAAAAATTTATACCAGATTTCAGTATAAAATAAAAAAATTAACATGTCTAAATAAGTTTCGGTTTCGGTTTCGACCGAAACTGACACCCGGACCGAAGGTTCGTTTTCGGTTTCGGTTGAAAATCCTGTTTCGGTCGGACACTAGTTATAATATATAAAACCCGGCTTGGTTTTATATATTAAGATAAAATGATAAATTAAAATAAATCGTACAAAATTTTGCACGCACTGCGTTATGAAACAACAAATGGAGAATGAAATAGACATAGGAAATAGACATGTATCAATTATGAATGATTCGTTCGTTTGAACTGGGACACTTTACTTAAAGGTATTGATGATTCAACTTTACAAAACTATTTTGCCTTTCGTGGATTGTAGGACATTTTTATGAGATGTATCCCAGCCGCCAAATTTCACGAACGCACATCGCGGCAGAACTCCCGATATCATCCACACCATCTGGATGATTGGCGGTCCACCACTGTGCGATTTAGAAGATATTTTCTTCCTCGCACGACTTCCTTGTGTGTTGATTACCATCAGCGATTTTTCCGGACCGATACGACTTAGGGACCTTCAAGAAAAGAGCGTACTCCTTTTTAAAAGGCCGGCAACGCATCTGCAATTCCCTCCCTGGTATTGCAGTTGTTCATGGGCGGCGGTAGTCACTTACCATCAGGTGAGCCGCATGCTCGTTTGCATATAAAAAAAAAAGATACGAAAACTGTCAATTAATTATTTATTTAATAATATATCAAGATTTCAAATATAAACCCTAACACACAGTTTAAGTTGAAATTCAGACCACTATGTAATCAATTTAGGTATGAACGGTAAAATAACGTAGGTATTAATTTGTCGTATTTGTTTATTTTTGAACAAAAACTTTAATATAAATTGGTCGATAAGCTATGAAATCGTGTATTGTTATGAATGAATTGGACAAACATCATAACTTTATTCAATATCATTTTTTTTATTTATTTAATAAAATTGTTTATTTTAAATAAATAAAAATTAAAATAAATCAATTTTTGGTGTTTACGCCATCTAGCGTAATTTATACCTACCACCTTGAGAGTCCATCGGTTTGGGTTCGATAAAATAATTAAAACTATAGAAAGATGTAGAAGGCGATATTTATTATGAAGCAATTTTACTGGAAAGAATTATTTTGATTTCGTACACTAAAGTTTAGGCTTCACATGTCTTAAAATAAGAATTGTAACATTTATTTGGTTGAAAATTATATTAAATAATATTATAGATTACATTAAATCTGAAAAACAAAAAATGCCGTTCATACCTTATAATAAGGTAATGGTGGTTAAAAATCCGATAATTTCCAGAATATTACCTCTATACTACCTCTACATGCAACCTCAATAATCTTTCAGCACCTAATTAGCACTTAATTTTAGGCACTGATAACATCAATCACTAATATTTTTATTAGTGATCGATGACTGATAAAGAACAAAAAATACCGTTCATATATGTACATTATGGTAAGGTAATGGTGGTCGTGGACCCTATAATTCTCAGAATAATATCTTAATCTGTATCGGGTCTCGATAATCGCTCAGCACTTAATTAGCACTTAATTCCTTGCTATTAATATTTATCGTATATCTAGTGACGTCATTGCGTTGCTAGCTTGCTAGCGAGACGTTATGCCAGCAACGCAAATTTCAATGGTACGTTGCGGTGAAAATTTTGGTGCAACTAATTCTTACACTTGGTACTTAATTAGCACCTAAAAAGCCCCTAATTTGGATATTTTCTGAAAGCAATTTTGATTCTATTTTGATTTTCAGGAAATCTAAATTTTGCATCTGCTATGTTCTGAATAACGACTTTATTTTTATTAGGGGTGCCTTGTTATTGCGTATACTTGCAGCACCTAATTAGCACTTAATTCCTTGCTATTAATATTTATCGTATATCTAATAGCTTCATTGCGTTGCCAGCGATACGTTTTGCCAGCAACGCAAATTTCAATGGTTCGTTGCGGTGAAAATTTTGGAGCAACTAGTTTTTAAACTTGGTACTTAATTAGCACCTAAAAAACCCCTAATTTGGATATTTTCTGAAAGCAATTTTGATTCTATTTTGATCTTCAGGAAATCTGAATTTTGCATCTGCTATGTTCTGAATAACGACTTTATTTTTATTAGGGGCGCCTTGTTATTGCGTATACTTGCAGCACCTAATTAGCACTTCATTCCTTGCTATTAATATTTTTCGTATATAAAATAACTTCATTGCGTTGCTAGCGAGACGTTTTGCTAGCAACGCAAATTTCAACAATTCGTTGCGGTGAAAATTTTAGAGCACCTAATTTTTAAATTTGGCACCTAATTAGCACCTAAAAAGCCCCTAATTTTGGATTTCTCCAAATGCAAATTCCCGACTTTGCGTTGCTGGCGAGACACAACTTAAGGTTCGGGTCCCGCGCCTACGTCACAGTGAACGAGTGAAGCCGAGCACAGTCGAGCGAATGCCTGCTGTACTGCCATATGTCAGAGGTGTCACTGACAAGATTGGCTACATCTTGAAGCGTGCTTCCATTAAAACATACTTCAAGCCGCCGAAGAAGATTAGTCAGTTTTTACCATCAGTCAAGTGTAATATTCCTCTGCAAGATGCAGGAGTGTACAAGCTTGATTGTGAATGTGGTCTCTCTTATATAGGACAAACTAAAAGATCCATAAAAACCCGTATTAAAGAACAGATAGCTGATGTGAAGAATCGACGTTCCGGGAAGTCTGCAGTCTGTGAACACGTATAGGATCGTCCCCGTCACTGCATTAGATTTGATAGACCACAAATCCTCGCTAAAGAACATCGATTCCTCCCCAGGATGATTCGCGAGGCTATTGAAATTAAAAAACATCCTAATTTCAATAGAGAAGATGGCTGGGTGCTACCATCTGCTTGGGATCCCATAATTAATAAAATTAAATCCCAACCCAAGCATACAACTGCAAGACTTCATGATACTGTAAGTTCATACTGCGTAGATCGGAACAAAAATTAATAATTTTTAATCTGAAGGTTGTCGTGAAGCGACAATTAAAAAAAAATAAAATAAAAATAGAACCTAACCTAAGTACAACAAAACAACAAAGGTAGAGCCAGAAAACAATATATTTAAATTTATAAAAGGTATTTACAATTTTATAAAAAAAATTATGTGAGGATGATGATGAATGAAGTGAGAATACAATTAGATTATAAAAAAAATAAAGGTGAGAGAATAGGGGAATATAGCGTTGAAGTGGGGCCTAAAAGTCGAAGCGACACACGTTGCGTTTGTAGAAGTAGGTTTCTTAGCAGCGACAGCACGCAGCGCCTGAAGCCAGCACACGCCGTTTGCGCTTGTAGAGGTAGGTTTTCTTAGCAGCGACGGCGCGCAGCGCCTGGAGCCAGTACACGCAGCGTCCGGAGCCGGCGCACGTAGCGCCTGGAGAAGGGGCGCGCAACGCTTAGAGCCAGCAGTTGCAGCGCCCAAAGGTAGCGCCGGCGGTAGGTGCACTCGGCGCCTGGAGTAAGTAGTAGTAGTGCCCGGAGTAGTGTGGCCCCCGCGCTTGTAGTAGACTCGAAGCGACTTCCGAGGTAGATGGAGGCTTGTAGGATACCGGAGTGGCGCGGCCCGAGTTTGAAGAAGGCTTCGCCGAAGACTTCACTTGTAAATGGAGGCTTGCAGGATCCCGGGGCAGTGCGGCCCCGGGATAAGGCCTTTAGGAGATACTTCCAATTCGCGAACTGAAGCGAGACTGCCTTTCTTCACCGATTGTTCGGCTTTTATACCTTTCTAGAGAGAACGGAAAAATTATTTAAATTATACGCAAATTTTTTGTAAATGGTCAAGAGAAAAGAGGATTTATGTGTAATTATCGAAATAGGAATAACAGGTCGGTAGCAAATTTGAATATAATTTCCATGGAAACGATATAAATAAGAAAGACAAAACATGTCAAATTTTTGTTTTTGGTTTATAATAAGAAAACTATAAGATTTAAGTGGAAAATGAGATATTATTGATATAGGAAAAAAGGTAGCGCAACTGCCCACACAAAGTCCAAGATTGTAGAGTTACGGAAAACTAGCTAAAAGATCGAAAAAAGGTAGACTCCATTGACACCAATTTAAAAGTGCTGATAATGTGAAAATACGAAGTAGAAATGATTTGTTATTGTGTTCTTATGGTTTAAAATCGTTACAGGATCCTATGGAAATAAAGGTGATGTAAAATATCCAGTTTTGAGGTGAATGCAGAAAATCGAAACAGAATGGAAAAATGAATTTAAAATAATGTAAAATGATACGTGAGTAGCATAACACTACATTTTCCCCCCGACCCTGGAAAATTTTTGACTCAGCAAAAATTTTGATATATACATTCTAAAATAAACCATAAAAACACAGCTTTGCAGAAACAGACATCACCAGGCAAAATCAGATATACCATCTCTTACATACATCATCTGCCGTTCAGGTAAGGGTGGAGTTCACATTCAATGACTACCACTCTAAAAGTGTGTTTTCAAAACGACATTAAGGCTTATTTAAGGAGTAGTCATCCGCTCCTGCGTGGAAAAAAAAATTAGTCGAAGAAACACCACTCTTAAAAGTGTGTTTTCGAAAGGACATTCAGGCTTATTTAAGGAGTTGTCATCCGCTCCTGCGTGAAGATAAAAAAAAATTATTAAGGGAGTAATCAGCCGCTCCCAAGTGAAGATAAAGATAAAGAAATACCTCAAGTAAGCTTTAGTCGCTATGACTTAAGTAAATATTAAGAACGGCCAGAGCGGTAGGGCTCAAGGCCAGAAAACAGCAACATCACCAACGAGATGTGTCTGAAATAAAAATAAAAAGTGACGATTAACCAACGAAAGTTCGAGGTCCTAAAGCAAGATGTGTTGAAGAACACTGGATCATCAAACAAACAAACAAATTAAAAGAAATAAAAGAATAAGGTGAGAATGATGGTGATATTTATACATATATACAAATTAATAGTTAATAAAAGTTAAGAAAATTTATGATTTTACATCTTTGATGTGCCACTTGCCTCTAACTCCATTAGGGTCTTCAAGTACATAGACTAGTGGTGACAGTTTAGCTATCACTTTACACTTGATGAACTTAGGGGCAAGTTTAGCATTAAAGTATGCGCCGGCATTGCTTAAAACATGATTTTTACGCCAAACAGTATCTCCCACATTAAATTCTTTAAAAGACCGGTGAAGATCATAGCGAGCGCTATTTTTAGCGTGCGCTATGTGAAGTTTAGTTTGAACTTTGTGAAAGATAGATGAGAGGAGACCAGCATTAGACGCGTAAATATCACGAGGCATAAATATTAATTCCTCGAGGTTCTGAGTTGGAGTATAGAAGGAACCACAAGGTATTGTTTCCCTACCAAAGACTAAAAAGTTTGGAGTAAAGCCAGTAGCTACATTTGTAGCGCTGTTCATTGCGTACTGAATTTTAGTAAGATGGTTGTCCCATGATCTATGATCGTCTCCTACTAGAGATGCTAGAGCTGTAATAATTGTACTATTAAACTTCTCCGTAGGATTAACCTGAGGACAATATAAAGCTGTGTGAAAAATAAAAGGAACGTTATAAGAATTTAAGAATGAGTGGAATTCTCGCGACTGAAATTGAACAGCATTGTCCATTATAATAGTTTGGGGAATGCCATGAACTAGAAAAACTGAATTTTCCAAAACATTAATAATATTAGCTGAAGTAGCACGTTTAAGGGGAAAAATCATAGTAAATTTAGTAAAATTGCAGTTAATTACTAGAATATACTGATTTCGTCTTCGAGTCATAGGCAATGGACCCATAAGATCTAAGGATATAGTTTGAAAAGGTCTGGAGCAAAGTTTAGGTTTACCCATAAGACCATAGGGAGAATGATTAGGGTGTTTGTAGGTTAAGCAGGTTTCACAAGTTGAGATTAAATTGGCAATATCCTTAAACATACCAGGCCAATAGTATTTTAAAGATATTTTCTTGAATGTCTTGAAGATACCAAGATGGAGTTCTGAAGGGGAACCATGGTTAACTTCAATAATTGCATGTCTATCTTGAGGTAGTGGAACTTCTTTCCAAATAAAGTCATCGTTTAGACGATCGGGAGAATGGATGCAGCGGTAAAGTTTGTTATCCCTGATAGTATAGTTGGGATATGAGTCTGGGTTGTTGGAGCATCCGAGAAAAATCTTGTTGTAGTGCTCAAGTTTACGATCAGGTGGTTCTTCAATCGTAATAGGGTGTACGCCTTGAGGTGAAATTTCTCGTGTATCAGGCCGTTCTTGATTCTTATGTCTTGATAATAAATCTGGAACAACGTTATCCTTTCCTTTTTTATGTTTCAGGACAAAGTTAAAGCAAGATAAGCGTAAAGTCCAGCGAGCAAGTCTTCCTGATGGATTCGATAAGTTCTGAAACCATTTAAGTGCAGCATGGTCAGTATATATTGTAAATTCTTTACCATTGTCTAGGTAACATCGCCAATGTTCTAACGCAGTTATTACAGCCAATGTTTCTCTTTCAGTAGTTGAGTAGTTCTGTTAATTTTTGTTTAGTGCTTTACTCATGTAAGCAATCACGACTTCTTTGTCATCTTGATGTTGAGTAAGCATTGCTCCTATGCCATAGTTTGATGCATCACAATGTACAGAGAAGGGTAGTTCGAAGTTAGGACAAGCAAGGACAGGAGCAGTTACCAAAGCTTCTTTAAGTTTCTGGAAAGCAGCTGCAGCTTGAGAATTCCAAAGAAATTTAGGAGCGTTCTTCCCGGAACAGGTTAGTTGATTGAGTGGAGAGGCAATAGTGCTAAAGTTTGGAATGAATCTTCTGAACCAGCTGCAGGTGCCTATGAATCTTCGCACTTCTTTTCTACAAGTAGGTACAGGATATTCTAATATAGCTTTTATTTTATCTGGATCAACACGTAGACCGTACTCGTCCACTAGAAAACCAAGGTATTTCAGTTCTTTCCTGAAGAATTGACTCTTCTCAAAGTTAATAGTCAGATTAGCATATGAAAGTTTTTCATGGACTTTCATGAGGAGTGATATGTGTTCATCAAAAGTCTCGCTAATGATAACGATGTCGTCCAGATAGCAAAATACCTTGTTCTCAAATTCAGGGGTAAAAAGCATATCCATTAATCTTTGTAGAGTTGCAGGTGAGTTAGAAAGACCAAAAGGCATTACCTTGAATCTAAACATACCTCTTCCAGGTACATAAAATGCAGTTTTATCCTTATCAGCAGGATTCAAGGGAATCTCCCAAAATGCTTTCGCAATGTCGATGCTTGATAAGTATTTGGCATTCCTCAAGTTGTCCAAAATTTCGCTTATTAGTGGCAGACTATAAGCATCACGACGTGTAACTGAGTTAAGCTTCCTGCTGTCTACGCAGAAACGCCATTCACCATTCTTCTTCGGAGTGATGAGAACTGGAGATAACCAAGGACTTTCGCATTGTTCAATGACGTTCCATCGCAGCATCTTGTCAACTTCATTAATTAACGCCTTTTGTTTTTCAGGAGACAGTCTGTAACATCTTTGTTTGATTGGGAGAGAATCACCAGTGTCAATCTTGTGGGTGATTAAGTGTGTGCATCCCAGGATACCTTTTTCTTCAAAAGAAATTGTCTTGAAGCGTTGGATGATGTCATTAGCGATGTTCTTTTGATTAGGAGTTAAATGCTCATAAGGTAAAACTTTAGTATCTTTAGTTTCGATAGCAGAACATTTAGATTCTGTAAAGTTAAGAGAAGATAAAACACTAGGTAAAAGATTAAATTTTCTCCAAAAGTCAATACCTAATATTAGCGAAGGAAAAATTTCAGGGAAAACGTAAGCTTTAATTAAATGAGTTTGATTATTGAAATGAATAGGTAAGTCAAAATAACCCAAGGAATTAACTTTTTGATTATTAGCAGTAGAGACAGTAATAAGATCTGACTTGAAAAGTTTGCAGCCCAGTTTAAGAATTTCCAAATGAGAATTATTACCCAGAATAGTTACTGAACTGCCAGAATCTAGTAAACCAGATAAAGTTAAGTTATAAATTTTGACATTAACGAATGGACGATTAAGATCTTGTTCCTTGGAGTAGAGTGTAGAAGAGATTCTGTAACAAGAAAAGAAGTTTTGAATTGTTTTAATCCAATTAGTCCAATCGTCGTTATCAAAGTTTAAGTTACTTTTCAAGTCAGTAGTTAGTTTTTTGAACTAGTATTAGGTTTGGGAGAACAAGTAGGGCAATCTGCAGTTTTAAAACCCTTAAGACCACATTTGAAACAAATCACGAATCGTGGTTGAGTACAAGTGTTCAAAGAATGTCCTTGTTTACGACAGCGAACACAAAAGGAGGTTTGTTGAGGAGCTTTAGTTTGAGAGAGACTATTAACTTGTCTAGAAGGGTATTTGTAGGATGGAGTGAATTTATTCATGAGGGGAGGAGAGGGTCGTGAGTTATTAGAAGAATTTGGAGAGTCAACTGAACTTGAAGTGGAATGCTTGTAGTTGAATTCAGAAATAAGAGGACTTTGTTGTACATTTGGTTCTTTAAATTGTTTGTCTCTGTCTAGGAATTTTTCATAGTTTTGGCAAGTAGCCAGTAGAGAGTCGATAGAGTCAATGTCTTTTAGAGCTACGAAGACTGAATAACATGGGCGAATATTCCTTAAAATAATCTCCAATTGTTCTGTTTCAGAAAGTTTCTTCGAAAGACGAGAAAACATTCCAGACATGATGGAAATATAGATGACAATAGGTTCATCTCGACCTTGAGTTCGATTCCTAATCGCTTCTAAAAGTTTGTGATCATAATCAAAACCACCAAAGTCTTTGATTAATAACGAAGAAAGTTCGTTCCACGTTAAGTTTGGATTCTGATTATATTTAAATCTGAACCAAGAAGAGCATTGTCAGTGAAAATTTCAAACGCTTGTGAAATCAACAAGTCTTTGGACAAGCCACGAGCTATACAGTATTCTTCCAGTTTTTGAAGAAAGGATCTTGGACAGCTTTTACCATTGAAGGTGTGTCTTTTCAGATCTTTGAAGACGTTGGTTGGAGAAAAAGATTGAGGTGGTGGTGGAGGATACGGGGTATGGACCTCAATAGAATTTTGAGAAACAAGAGGGAGTTCCGTGACAGTCGGGTCAACCGTGACAGTCGGGTCAACAGGAGGGTCATTTTCAGTTGGAGCTGGAGTCAAGGATTCAAATTGTTTAGTAATATCGTCATATTTCATCTTCAAAGTATCGAAAATAGCTTTAAAGTCTGGATATAAGTCAGTATCTATTCGTTCCAATCTGTAAAAGATATGATTAATAAAAGTTTCTATTAGTCGCAAGTATTTGGTTTCGCCTTGTAAAAATTTTTTAATTTTACAGTCCAAGTAGGTCAAGGTAGAATCAATTTGAGACAAGTCATCCTCAATCGGAATTGTAGAAGTCAGAATATCTTCAGGGTGAGAATTCGCAACTAAACGCAAAACCTGTTTTTTTAGAAGTAAAACAGTATTAGCTGGTTCCTCACATCTAATCTTCACTTCGTATTCGAGTTCGGCCTTGTTAAGAAATTCGTACTTAATAACCCTTTTCATTGTTATAATTATGTGTAAAGTTAAGTTTAAGAAATAAAAATTTAATTAAAAATTATACCTCTTTAAGTTATCTAGAATAAAAATATTAAAGTGATGGATGTAAGTAAGGTATTAAATGTAGGTCTAAATATAATCTAGATAAGTTGAAAAATTAGATGAAGTTTTGTTCTAGAATAAAAATATTAAAGTGATGAATGTAAGTGTTGTGTGAAATGTAGGTCTAAATATAATCTAGATAAGTTGAAAAACTAGATGAAGTTTTGTTCTAGAATAAAAATATTAAAGTGATGAATGTAAGTGTAGTGTTAAATGTAGGTCTAAATATAAGCCAGATACGTTGAAACACTAGATGAAGTGTTGTTTTAGAATTTGGAAGGTATGAAAAGGATGAATAAATGAATGATGAATAATGAGTTAAGAACGAAAGGGAGAGCAATTAAATCAAAAGGGAATGGACAAGGCGCAGTAAAGGTGAAGAATTAAGAGAGAAAGAGGACTTTTACGTTGGGCGCCAAATGTCGTGAAGCGACAATTAAAAAAAAATAAAATAAAAATAGAACCTAACCTAAGTACAACAAAACAACAAAGGTAGAGCCAGAAAACAATATATTTAAATTTATAAAAGGTATTTACAATTTTATAAAAAAAATGATGTGAGGATGATGATGAATGAAGTGAGAATACAATTAGATTATAAAAAAAATAAAGGTGAGAGAATAGGGGAATATAGCGTTGAAGTGGGGCCTAAAAGTCGAAGCGACACACGTTGCGTTTGTAGAAGTAGGTTTCTTAGCAGCGACAGCACGCAGCGCCTGAAGCCAGCACACGCCGTTTGCGCTTGTAGAGGTAGGTTTTCTTAGCAGCGACGGCGCGCAGCGCCTGGAGCCAGTACACGCAGCGTCCGGAGCCGGCGCACGTAGCGCCTGGAGAAGGGGCGCGCAACGCTTAGAGCCAGCAGTTGCAGCGCCCAAAGGTAGCGCCGGCGGTAGGTGCACTCGGCGCCTGGAGTAAGTAGTAGTAGTGCCCGGAGTAGTGTGGCCCCCGCGCTTGTAGTAGACTCGAAGCGACTTCCGAGGTAGATGGAGGCTTGTAGGATACCGGAGTGGCGCGGCCCGAGTTTGAAGAAGGCTTCGCCGAAGACTTCACTTGTAGGTGGAGGCTTGCAGGATCCCGGGGCAGTGCGGCCCCGGGATAAGGCCTTTAGGAGATACTTCCAATTCGCGAACTGAAGCGAGACTGCCTTTCTTCACCGATTGTTCGGCTTTTATACCTTTCTAGAGAGAACGGAAAAATTATTTAAATTATACGCAAATTTTTTGTAAATGGTCAAGAGAAAAGAGAATTTATGTGTAATTATCGAAATAGGAATAACAGGTCGGTAGCAAATTTGAATATAATTTCCATGGAAACGATATAAATAAGAAAGACAAAACATGTCAAATTTTTGTTTTTGGTTTATAATAAGAAAACTATAAGATTTAAGTGGAAAATGAGATATTATTGATATAGGAAAAAAGGTAGCGCAACTGCCCACACAAAGTCCAAGATTGTAGAGTTACGGAAAACTAGCTAAAAGATCGAAAAAAGGTAGACTCCATTGACACCAATTTAAAAGTGCTGATAATGTGAAAATACGAAGTAGAAATGATTTGTTATTGTGTTCTTATGGTTTAAAATCGTTACAGGATCCTATGGAAATAAAGGTGATGTAAAATATCCAGTTTTGAGGTGAATGCAGAAAATCGAAACAGAATGGAAAAATGAATTTAAAATAATGTAAAATGATACGTGAGTAGCATAACACTACAAGGTAGCCGTGGTTAACTATGACATTGGGACGTCATACACCTCAGTCCCCCCCGTGACCATAGGTGCTGAAAAGTGCCCGAAACGTCGGGAATATATAAAAGTTAATATACGCGATAAAATCCGTAAAATTAGTTTTATTTAAATGATAATTAAGTTTCTAGTTTTAGTTTTTTTATTATTATTATAGTTTTTTATATTGTTTATAATAAAATATAGTATATTATGTTATGTAAATTTTTAACTTAATATTGAGATAAATGAATACATGGCTGAAAAACAAGCATCCAAGCCAAAAAACTTAATAAAAAGAGTTATAAGTTATTCGTAGTTTGAATCTTTGAGTTTCCTGTACCTATAGGCGTAGATAGAGGATTGACTAGATAAAGCATTCGCGTATGCTTTTGAGATAGAAATAGGCGGGAGGTACTTTCCCTGGGTTACCAGATATTATTCAATTTCCCCCAATCTGGGTTTATTTATATTCACAGCACTTAATTCATACAAAAAATTTATTTGTTAACTTTAAAAAAAAATGTTCTTTTATAATTCAGATGATTAATTCATTTATCTTGAAAATACATTCTGTGACTAAAAACTACGGGCGGAAACGACGTAAAAACAGAATCATCATTCCGAATTCAACGGCGCATCGACGAGTTTACTCGACATTTAATAAACTCTTTGGATTTCGACGGCACTAAGTGAAAACGCTACTAGCACAAAGTGTGATATCGCTAACAAGTAGGAGTATGTAAAGAATGTACTTAAATATTAGGTAATTAATTATCAAAACTTTCCTCGTGTCGAATTTTATGTTGTTAAAATTCAATAATGTTTTAACATACGAGTCCATCACAAGTTCAGTGCTGAACACAGACCTCCGAAAGGAAAAGGTTTCCACTTAGGTTTTGTAGTACAAAACACGGTTCTGAGCCAACTTCCGCGATTTCCTGCATGTCTTACTAAGGTTAGTGGCTTGTGTGCAGCAAGTTGTGGCATACAAGAGAATTTGTCTATACACGGGATGATACTACCCCGCGTCGTAAGCAATAATACAAGATGGGGATGGGCCAGCAGCACTTTCCTGATGAAGACTTAAAATAAACACAAGAATAAAACTAAAAAGATTAACGGCTGCATTTTCCTGATGAACAGCTAAATATAAAAAAAAACAGTGGTTGCCAACCCGCTTACCAAGCGTTGCAACTATGGCAAATAACTATGTTCATGTTTATGTTCAGCAGTGGACTTTAGATAGACTGTAAAGGAAAAAGGACTAAATTTTGTGTACTTACACAAAATTTTGAAATATTAACAATGTGTTTAACATTAAGTGAAACAAATGAAAACACACTTATATTATTAAATATAATCCAATAAAATTAAAATAAATAAACGATTATTTATTAATTTTTCATCACATTAATAAACAACAAAACTTTTGTCTTCTTTCTAGAGCATTCGTTGTAATTCTTGGTATGAGTAGCTTTAGAATTTCTCAAAAATATGCATTTATAAACTTGATTTATAATTTTGCATGGTAGCAACTCTTGGGTGCTGGTTGCTAAAATCTGATTAGAAGGCAGTATATATATATTATATGCCTTGTATATAATATATTTTAGTGGTATAAAAATAATAAGGTACAACTCCTAAACTATACTTAGATAGGTAATACCTATCTCTTGTCAAAAACATCTTTATTACATTATTTATGTCAATTAAATGGAAATTATTATTCATAAATTATTTATTTCTTAATTTATTTCCACATTATTGTTTATAACACCTTTATAAAAAGGATTAAGGGGGGACTAAATATTTCATTGGTAGGCATTTCCAGTCAGTTTTACAATTATTTTTGCATAATAAATTATTCATTTGTATATTTAAGCCAGGACTTAAAATTATTTATTTATTATATTTTATTCAAATCTTTACTTGAGAATTTATGTTTAATCAATTTATCTATAATTAAATATTTTGTCATTGTCATGCAATCAAATTACACAAAGAAAATTAATATAAATTACAATAAAATTATTACAAGTCATAATAATACAGAATGATAACAGAGAAATTTGAAAATAAAAAGTCAAGAACCATAAATAAATTAAGCAATGGTATTCAATTTTAATACATACAGAACAATGTCAAAAATCATAATTACCAACAAGGTCAAACTTATATCACTTATAGGGAAACAACAAGATACAACAATAAATTATAACATTTTAAATATCTTATCCTAATTATATTATAAATTACATAAATTAAGCATATTTAGTCCGCCTAAAACAATGAGGCTCAAAATGTTTTGAGCATACACTGCTAAGTTTTGTTGGTTATCTATAATCACCAACAGTAGCGATTATCCAGCAATTACGGATAGCTGATTCTTTAGGAAAGCTGTAAAATAATATATTTAAAAGAAATTAATATATTAAATATATAGTACACTTTTATATCAAGGTATTTAAAAGAAATTCAAGTATGAGTATCTGTGCATAAATACAATACCTATAACAATTAATACAATATCAATTGATTTAATTAAATAGCAGGTATATGTAAATGTAATTATAATATTTTTCATACTAAACATTTAAAAAAAAATGTACATATTAACCTTTAGATATTGTTAATTAATACATTTACAGCCTAACAAATGTCCTCCACAGCTGAACATAGACCTCCCACATAGCTTGTCTGCAAAATAACTGCAGTTGCCAATCCTCCTGCCAAGCTAGACAACAATCATAAAACCTATAACTTTTGACTTTTGATAATGACTAATAGTAACTGTAAATATATTATCATCAAATTTTTTCTACATCATTAATTGAGAATATTATCTTACGTTGTTGTGTTATTGTGTACCTTAAGATTAAGACTTATTTATTTATTTATTATTTTATCTAAATTTATATAAGTATGACATATTTAGTTTATTTTTAATAAATATTGTAATGTAATTGTTGCTAATGTGTGATAGAGTTAATGGAATACAATAAAGTTTTGTGCATGTGATTTCAGGCAATACATATTTTGTGAAATTAAATATACTTTGTCCAATACTTATGTACTTGAACCCAAACATGTTTTCAGGTTGATAATTACATATTATTTGTGACATCTATTAATATAGAAAATGATTGAAGAGTTGTATATTATTGCCCAATAAGGAGAGTTTCCTTTAAAGCTGAACATAAAAGTGTATGCATATGTATAACATTATTTGATTCATATTTATGTACATAACTACTAATCACAATAATAATTATTATTGAACAATGGGAAAACATTATTGTACTCGATGATATCCCTAAAGTTTCCATAATCCTACCAAGTCAAAAAGTACACGTTTGCTATGACTTTAAGCTTTGCAATGACCATTCAAATTAAGGAGCATTATCATGAAGAATTTACAATTTGGGAGTCGAAATATTTAACAAAATACATCACAAAGTTCATTAAAAACTTGAAATGTTACACTTTATATTCAAAACAATAGATATTAATCAGTACAAATAGCAAATGTAAGCACAAAACAAACTTACCGATGAAAGGTAATATTATCAATTTTTCGTTGACTGATGCTATTGCATCCTAAAATGCTACAACTTACCATCTTTTTCACCTTACTTAATAACTAAAACCCACGAAAAACACTGAATTCAATTACCTGTTTGCTTATAATATTAATGATAATCACAAACGCTTGACATCGTTAATGTCAAATAAAGGAGGGAAAACAATCAAAAACGTATACTTAGAAAAAGACAAGAAATATTGTTTTGCTTCTCCCTTATTCTTATGTCTAACTATATACGTGCATTCCTTTCACACGCAGATGACGTCACTGAATGTTTAGTCTATAAGATACTATGTCTATGTGTATATGACAGTTACTATATAGTGTTCTGTGGTTTTTTTTTTGGAGTTTATGGCCTGGTATCTAGACCTTTAGGCCAAGTCTTAAGTATTTTTATTCGGTTTATTGTAATTTCCCCACTCCTTCATAGTATACTGCTTCACAATATGTTGATGCGTCACATTGTGCAGCTCCTGGGAGATTTTGGCGGCAACTTGATCCAGCAGACAGCTGATAGTTGGCGATGGTATCTAAAGGTGCCTATGCAAACAAACAGCTTATCTTGAGAATCCATCACCATCATAGCACCCGTTTCACTGTTTCCACTAATAGTTCACATGCGTAGACACTTAATACACAAAATCGCAACACTTTTACATATCAAAGTCCACTTCAAACCATTATTTAAACAATAATACAGGAGCAGCAAACCGCCGCCGGTCAATTTCCCGCCAAAAACTCTGTTCTGTGGTTACTATACTCTTTGCACAGAGTACATTATATATAGGGAATATATATCTTTGCTTTGAGTTGAGTCTGTGGTTATCTTACGTCATTGTATGCGACATCTTGTTCTTGTTCGAAATAATTTTCAGTTCTTTCTTTTCATTTTTGGTAATTCGGTCGATTTTTTTCAACCAGTTTAATACTGGGATATTTTTTTTCACAATTGTAATATGCTTGAAAAGAAGCCGAAACCGGCTTATAAACGATTTATTAGATACGCTGTAGGAACGGTATTCGTCGCGGAAGCTGTTGGAATTGCAGTATCATACGGCTTATATTTTAAATTAAATACAGATAGAGGTAAGTTAGATAAAAAATGTCTGAAAGGGTACAAAGATTCTTAAAATAAACAGGAAAACTTATTATCTAAAAGAAAAGAGCTATCACAAATGATTGGTATTAGAAAAAAATTACAATAAGAAATTAACTATTACACCGCACCTGTACCGTTTCAAGTATTTCGTAAGCCTTTAAATTGTTATATGATATATTTTATGTCTTAAAACAAGTTCCAAGCAATGGAAGTAAGAATGAGTGGGAATAAACTTGCAGGTGGATTACCCTGTTGTTGGATTCCACCCTTTTCCCGTCACTAATATTTTCAACTTCAAATTCCGTAACTTTCAATTCTTTGTTTTTAAGCTTGATTTTATAAAGTTACTTTGTGATTTAACATATTAATTGGCTCTTTCAACTTTGTGATTTACACATAATTCATTATTTATGTTAAAATTACCATCTTTTTCCGCCATGCAGTGACGGCGTAAGGAAATCCCCTACTCCATGTCATCCTGCGTATATCGTGAGAGATGACAAAAGGAAATAATTAGAGATGGGCAGAAGCATCTTCCTGATAAAAACTGCATTGCCAACCATTACGCAATCTATGGTGAAGCCTATGTTCTACAGTGAAATTGCATAGGCTGTAATTAATGAATATGTTCTTATTAGATTTGTAATGGCACCCATTGTATTTTGTGGTTCAATTTTATTTTATTTTATCATGAGCCATCTGAGTATTATATCAATAATTTTTTAAAACTGTTTTTAATAACTGCAATTGTTGAACTAAAACTTCACTCAAGTTAGTGTAATTTGTAATATTAGACACACTTGTTAGAATTGTAAGAATTTACAAAGCTTTACCTTTTTATTTTTACAGATTTCCGTTTATACATGCACAAGAATTACTACTGGGTATTGGATGGTTACTACAGTCTCGGTGAATTCCTAGGTGGGCACAAAACCCGTGAGTTAGATCACAAAGTCTGGACCAACGAAGGCAAGATATAAATCACCGGTGAGATGAGTGTTGCAGTTAGGTCCGGTTTTTGGATATTGACATTTGGAAGCCTCGGTTATGGACTGTTCAAGGTGGTCAAACCTGATGATGAACTGCTCAAGAAGGTCATTACCCTTTAACATATTAGTTACGTATGGTAACTGGTTTGATTGCTTTTTGGAGATCAGTTCATGTACCACTTAAAAAAATAAGTGACAATGATGATACCAAACTGTAGCTACCTCTTTCTTAAAAAGTACTACTTGACTTGTAACTTTTTGATTTGAGTGTTAACAGTGAAATTAACTTTTTAAACTTACTACTGTATAAGTAGGATAAACAAGATTTGTTATGTAGAGTAAATTTTAATTAAAAAAAAATAATTTTAAATTTTACTATGCTTATAAAACAGAATAACATATTTGTCATGTCTAATTTATTCTACCTCCCAGTGTTCCGTCGTCCAGTTAGCTGACATTCAGCTTGGATTTCAAATTTGAAATAATGGGTTGAATTCCCAAACTGAAAAGTGCTGGACCTAATAGGTCACCCTGCTGAAAACCAACAGTAGAATCAATAATTATTGATTTTTGTAAAACAAGTTAGTATTTTGATGGTAAAATTTCCAAATGTAAGGATAAATTTCAGGGTGTTGTTAGCTACTTCTTTCAGCAGGGTTAGCCTATCAATAGAGTTAAAAGCTTTCCTTTTCTTCCCTTCTTTGTTTGATAATGTTGTGTGTTTGTATGTGTGTCTGTGTGAGTCCTACTAATTTGTATATATAGAAAATCATTAATAAGAAACATTACAACTAAATTATTACAACTTAGAGCAATTGAAGAAAGGGACCTGAAATTGCTGAACTTCATATTTTAAAATTAATAAAACATATTATATGTGAAATATTTAAGAGAAATTCATCAAGTTTGATCACATACATATTATGAACCTGGAGTATTTGCTTGTAATATAAATTTATTGCGAACTTCAAGCTGGGTGTGACTGTGTAACACTTGGTACAAAAAATGTAACACCACATATTGGTACCAGTTATCTCTCATCTAGACTGTTATACTTTTTGATTGATCCTCTCAACCATCTAACAAAAGACACGTCTTGATCGTTTAAATCATAAATGTTATTGATAAGATATAAATAAAATCATGGTCTGAAGTTAATAAACCCACTGTAATGTCTGTAATTTGACATTTTTCATTACAAGCAAAGACTTCAGTCAGTACCGGCTTTTAGACTCAACAGTTTCAAAATGTTGCATTACTGTACACTCCCATAATGGTGTTCCAACCTAATGCTATTCTGTCAGCATTTAGTAAAAAATACAAATTTGTATATCATCCAAAACTGTTATTTACTTAAAAAAAATATTTTTATTTACCGACATTTCAATATTCAAATTTATTGTTTTTAGTTTGACGAAGGATCCAAGCACACCGACACTAGAAAACGTGCAAAAGATACAATAGCCATACTTAAGGAAGCTACTAAACAAGATTCCGAAATAAACAAGAAAATAGAAATACTTTTGAAAAAATGAGTGACAAAAATTCTATATTAGAAAGGCTGAGTAGGAGAGACGCACAACGCTTAGAAAAACTTCAAAAAGCTCACAAAGCCAGAGAGGAAGTCGATGCTTCCAATGAAAATGAAGATTTTTTCTCTGGAGCTTTCAAAATTAAATCTGAGTATATAGAACAACTGCTATCTCAAGTTCCTACATTAGAGGTGTCAGTGTTACCTTCCCATTTTGATAATATTAAAAGAGAAGTCAATGAACTGCAAAAATATGTTGTCACATCCTCATTTTTTCTCAAAGAGTTTAACATGCGCAAATATTTGGGAATTGTACAAAATTTACAATCAAAATGTTATGAATTAGAAGACAGATATGTCCCTCGTAAAAAGTTTGGATTCACAAAGAAGAAATTGCCAAAATCTGACAGTCACAAGCAAAATTCAATAGATGATCATGATGGTGTGGACAAAGTGGACAGTAACAAATGGGATGAAAAATTTTTTGGCTTTGATTCACAGAATGGGAAGGTGCTTCTACTGGAAAATGATGATCTATTCCAAAGAGATGTCGCATTGAGAAATCTTAAAAATTGTACAATTGGTCTCAAAGGTGTTATGGGAACATTGCACTTGACAAATTTGGATAATTGTGTCATTCTCTCTGGTCCAGTAACTTCATCTGTGTTTGTAGATAAGTGTACAAATTGTAAGATAGTCGCCGCTTGCCAGCAACTCCGCATGCACACTTCAAATAAATGTGACATTTACCTTCATGTCACAAGTAAGGGTATTGTTGAAGATTGTTCAGAAATAAGGACAGCACCATACAATTTACGCTATGATGATTTAGAGAAGCATTTTAACATGTCGTCTTTAGATAGGAATAATAATAATTGGGACAGTTTGGATGACTTCAATTGGCTGGCTCCAGATGTACCCTCACCAAACTGGTCAATCTTGGATGCGAAAGATTGTGTTCATGATTGGACAGAATGGTGGTCAAAGGTTCCATCATAATAAACTTATTTAAAAACAATTTAGAATATTGCCTTGAATTGAAAAAAAAATAATTTCTCATTTCAGAGGTGAATCAAAATACACAACTGTTATTAACTGGTGCTTCAAATTTCATTTATTTCTTAACTAACTTGCATACTGTAAATAGATTGTTTAATAACTTTAGTTTTAAATTTAGAACTGGACACAAAAACAAGATACAACAAAAATATGTTCAACAGCTCTGTATGTATAAGCCGCGCGTAAAAGATTTTGTGACGCTATTGGCATACCTGCGCGCGTATTGTATATTATCTGTCTTTGTGCAGTAAATATTTTCTCGTTCATTCACGCATCAACAGTTCACAGCCCGAACATAATCCTTTCCAACGTTTTTATTTTTTCAAAATTAAAATTTTACATTAAAAAATCAAAGATCTATGCCTGGAGCTTTTACTTCATTTGCATACACCTTTTTTTTCTTTGTGGTAAAAAAGTCGACCAGTCTAACGAACAAGCAACCAATTGTATACAAATTACACTAGTTTGTTGTGAGTTCTTTATTTATTTAAATTAGCATCAGTAATTTTGTTTGCAAATTGACCTTATAAAGATATATAATTTTTTTATTCTTAAAAATAATTATTTATGTAGTTATTATATTGGAATCATGTATTTTATATTTAAATAACAATATAAAATGAAGAGAGCATTTATAAGTCCAGAATGCCAGCCATAAAAAAATTAAAATGCATTTATATAAAATGTACAATTGGCAGACTTAATGCCTAAAGCCATTAAGTCCGCCAATTGTACGAGTACAATAAAGATTTAAATAAATAAATAAAATTAAATTTATTAATGCTGATGTATGTATGATGAAACTTGTATAGAAAAAAAAAACTTGATATAAAATAATATAACTGATAATTCTAATGTAGACTGCTGTAATTACAAGGTCTAGTTCATGGAATTTTCTTTAAAATGTAATATTTTAAAATAAACATGCAGAATACAGAATTACTTCTATTTCGATTCGCCCAAAAGCTTAAATAATAAATTATTACTTAATACGTAGATTCTTAGTTAACACAATATTTGCAACTTTAATAAATTTAATACAATTATTTATAATATATAATAAAGACTATATAATGTAATTGAAGCATTTTTTTATTTGACGATCCCACTGACTGATTTTCGACCACGGTACTACTCGAATAATCGGAAACCATCAACACGTAAAGCAGTAGACCAGCTGGCCTTTAATATACACAATTTTTTTTAAAGATTAAGATTGAAACAATTTAATACTTAGACTGTGTGGTAATATTTGAAATAAACTCCTCTAGTTCCGAAGAATTTTTTAGCCGAAAATATTTGTTGTTAAGACTTAAGACTACTAGAAACCTTATTTACGAAGTAAAAAGACGAAAAGGCTGATATATTGGGGCATCCAATAACTCATAATTCCTGTTAATTCAGTAAGTCACAAATCAACAGTGCGATTTTTTTTTATATATTATTTTTTATAGAATTCGGGTGACAAACGAGCACACAGTCCACCTGATGGTAAGTGGTTGCTGTGGCCCATAGACATCTGCATCTATCTTCGTTTGCGAATTAAAATGCAGATGCGTTGTCAGCCTTGAGGACTAAGATAGAATGCCTCTTTTCCAGTAAAATGGGTCACCGGTTCTCTACACACCATACGAAACACAGCAGCATTAAGCTGCTATTTTACGCTGGTATTCTGTGAGAGCGTGGTCCTTCCCCGGTCGAGCCGACCCATTCGTGCTACAACTATACTATTAATATAGGTGCAGCATAGCTCTACCACGTAAAAAAGTTTGCACACTTGTGCCTCTTAGTCGCGCCGTAAGAGAATCCATAGCTTAATTTCGTCACGTGAGTGTTGTAAGAGGCGACTACTCCAAAAAAACATGTCAGATGATATTATACCTCATGAATTTATTATAAACTGACGTTAGAATAACTATCTGGTCGTAGTAGCAGTAGTACTCCAAAAGTAAAATATATATACCGCGACGCGAAGCGACGTCAAAGGTGTGAGATATCTGGTACATCGCTAATTCACCTGCAAAGGGTGACGATTGAGGCAAATCCTTACAACGAAAGAGCCCATTGTCCAGCCGTGGCCTTTCGCTAGTAGGCTTGGCTTGGGTAAAAAATATCGATATTTTCTCTCAAAATTATCGATATTTTTAATGGCGATGTTCGATATTTATTTTAAGAATATCGAATTTTAAAGACAATATTAATCAACAAAAGCATTATGTGTGGTTTTTTCTTCGTCGTCAAACCGTCCAGTAATTAAATTTTAGCCCCCATGCTACTACATCATGCCAAACATTACGATATATCGATATTTATCACGCGATAATTATCAATACTGTTTAAAAATATCTATATATTTTTTCACTTGCTCGTCCCTATTTAGACGTGATGAAAATTGGTACCGACTGGAGCAAAAATCTTTAACATGCAACTTAGTAAACATTTACTTTAACTTTTTAAGCGGCCATCAATGCTCGTATTGAAGTACCTACCTACGGAAAAGTAGGACGACATGTAACGACGAGTAGTTCAAATTTTGTATAAGATTTGTATCGTTAGCTTGATAACTCAGGAAACGGGATCACAGCTTCTCTTGGCGGGTCCAAATAGGCTCTAAATCGAAATTTCTTTATGCAATTTAGAGTTGTTTTAAATTAATTTGATAGTCAAAATCAGCCATCGGTTGGAACCGTCTAAAATGCGCTGGTAGCAGCTGGATACTGGAAAATCGAGAATTGGCAGACCTTTGCATTATCCAGCAGTAGTACGCTAATGATAGTGATAATAAAATCGTCAGTTCGAGGAAAAAGATGGCGATCGTCAAACCGCCTGGCAAGAGTGGCGATTTCAGCAAATCTACATTTTTATGGGACAGCAGTTTTTGTTTATTTGTATGTTGATAAAGTTGTTTGTTCAGATCGGACAGGATATTTTTACATAATATTGTATTATTATTACAGAATATTATCAGGTGGTGTGCGGTGGTTACTTTTTCTCTAAATTCATTTCATAAAGGGTTCGTGATAACGACATTAGCTTTGCTAGTAAGGAGACCGGGGAGACAAGGATTTGATTTTAGCTACGGCTGAATTTTTTTTTTATAGATAATGGTGACAACCAGCGCACAGTCCTTCTCATGGGAAGTGGTTGCTGTGGCCCATAGACATCTACATCTATCTCAGTTTGCGAATTAAAATGCAGATGCGTTGTCAGCCGTGAGGACTAAGATAGAATGCCTCTTTTTCCAGTAAAATGGGTCTCTGGGTCTCTGCACTCACCATACGAAACAGCAGTATTAAGCTGCTATTTTACGCTGGTATTCTGTGAGAGCGTGGTCCTTCCCCGGTCAAACCGACCCCTTCGTGCTACAAATATACTATTAACTGTTACTACTATTGTATGCTGCAGCATGACTCTACCACGTGCAAGATTATAAACCCCTGTCGCAGCTTCTATCAGTCATGTAGTACGTTATAGACTGCCGGACAATGATTAAAAAACATTTAACAATAAATATTTATTTATTTACTTCGGCAATGGAATTACGTACACATCATATATAAAAATTACATCACAGAAAATTTACAATTGATTTTTTTTGTATTGTATTAATTTGCAGTTAATTTCTAAAATATATAGAATATAAAATATTAATAATTATTACACTTAGTATAATATTATGTCTATTATTATCGGTTTTGTTATAAACTGTCGTGGTTTAAATGTGTTATATCATTATATTTAACCCTTAATATAATACAAATTATTGTTATTATACACTTCCTCATAATTTCAAGACTTCAGTCTTCATTTTCATGTAATGATGGATGACATCTAAGAAAGTAAAGGTCATGATTTTTTTATGAAACAACACAAAAGTTACGCATCACATAAATCAAACTAATTAACAGTAGTAAGTGACAGAGACTGTGAATTGTCATATAAGGCTCGACCTACATGTTTTACTACTCTTTATATTATTTGTTATGTATAAATGCATTTTCCCCTTTCACTAGACAAACTAGTGATATTTTTTTTAAAATATAAACAGAGATTCTAGATTTCATGTTTATGTAAAACAATAGAAAGAATGTAAATTTAATTAAGTACATTACCCGGTGGTGTTTTATGACCTCATACATTAAAAGATAAAAATAATCTCATAATTGTTTAACCAAAAAAGTAATAAAGAATAAAAAGTTGAGACTAATATTGTGTAACATTCATAAGTAAATTATATAACACCCTATTTAATATTAATATTACGCTTAGTTGCCACATGATATGTATTTTAAACAAAAACAAATTTTTAAACCTTAAAATCTTATACACACAGGCAATAGTTACCGAAAGAACTTTGTTGAAGCACACTCAAAAACAATTTCTAATAATACCTATTCGAATTGTAGTAAAATAAAACGAGTTATTGAATTTAACTTTTCGTAAAATATTATTAAAACCATTTTTGAAACATGATATTGATATTAGGTTTTTTTTAATCGGGCATATTCTAATAGGTTTATTATTAAAATATAGCTTTGTATTTGTGACCATGTAATTATTAAATAAATAATAAGCCAAAAAATTACAATTAAATTCAGCCATGTTTTTTGAGAATCAATCAAAATTGAAAATACGTGAATATTTTTTTAATAAAAAAAGTTAGTCCGGTTTTGTTTACTATTATAATGTTCGTTCAGGCCTATGTTCAGCAGTGGACTTATGAAGGGCTGTAATGATGATGAATGATGAATGTTCATTCGGATTTATAATTTTAAAATACATAGAATATTTTTAAAACTATGAAGTATAAACAAGGACATAACATAAGTATGGCAAATTACAAATGTGGATAGGTTTTTTATATATATACCTAATAGGGGTGACAAACGAACACATAAACCATCTCTACTGATAAGTGGTTGCTGTGGCCCGTACACATCAACATTAATTCTCGATTAAGAGTTAAAATGCAGATGCGTTGTCACCCTTGTAGACTAAGATGGAATGACTCGTTTGCAGTAAAAAGGGTCTGCAGTCCTATACATTCACTGTACGAAAAATAGCAGTCTACTATTTTACACTGGTATTCCGAGAGAGCGTGGTTTTTATCCCGGTCGAATCGACCCATTCGTGCTACAACTATAATATAGCTGCTGTATGGTTCTACCACGTATAGGATATAATATACAGGGTTATTTTTCAAAGAATAGCCAAAGTTCAAACATACGTTCAAATATATAAATTACGATATATATATTGCAGTTTTTTGAAAATACGTGTAAATAAGGCTTCTACTTTTATTTGAAACTATCCCAAACTAAATGTAATTTATGGGCAACAACTTTTTTGCCTACCGACCGACCCTTACGAATGTGTGCATGCGCAGTAAAATTAGTTAAAATAGTGCATTACCACGTATTTCGAATTTAAAAGATAAAAAGAACAGAATGGTTAAGGATTTTTTTTAATAAATTTTTCTTCAGCATTTGCTTATATTACTTATTCTCAACCTTCTCTGCAAATTTGGCCGGTTATTGCAAAATAACCCTGTATATAGGAAGGTTCATATATTTTTTTAGAATTATACCTAAAAAAATTTACTAGTTAACATTTCAATTATTATGTATACATACGTCTGTTCTATAAGAAAGCCATCTTGGCGTAAAAATAAACCGATATTTAGGTTTTAAAATAATTACTTCAGAACCTATATACTGTGTACAAGCAACAAAAAAGTAAAGCATTAAAACTTTAATAATATAATAAGATAACACAAAAAGAAACGATACTTCAACACGCTAGCGACCGTAAATCCCCTAGAGTTCTCTTTACAAACAGACTTTAAACTTTTTCAATAAGATCATAATATAACTTGTAAAATTGGTCACAAAATGTATCTTAAATGATAAATTCATTTACAAGGAACACCATGGTTTTGGGTAGAATTTACGAGCTGATAAAGAAAGAAAGAAGAAAGATGTGTGCGTGAGTGTGTCAACAAGTTGAGCATGGTTGTGAATCATTTTCAATTGAATTTATATAGTTAGTAGTTGGTATAAAGTATTTATTATAAATTTTATATGACCTTGTCAATTGAACTGCTTTTATTTCCTATAGCATTTTCAAGATTCTATATTATACAAATAGCTATAATACAAAATTTTATAACACATATTTTATTTTATACATTAAAAACATAATTATTTAAAAAATAAAATAAAAAAAACCAGTAACTTCAAAGGAAACTCGATGCATAATTATCTAATAATTTAGTCATTTAATAAATTTACTTTTAACTTGCCAATAAAAAACCAAAAAATATTTTAAAAAAAAAAACAATCATAAACGTTTGCAGTATTAATTTTAATCTCATTCGAAAATAATGTCATTTAATAGCTAGGCATTATATTTCATTAGATTAAACCATATACGTAAAAGACAAAATTGAAACGATTGCCATCCCTTAAAGCTAAAAATGTACTCATGACAAAATACGGTGAGCCTATAAAATAAGGCAAATCGAAAGCTTTAATATTGCAAGTAAAGAAAACTGCAAATAGTTTTTCAAGTGACCACATAAGTAAATAATATTTTTTTTAATTATGTGTTTATTATTTCATTTGTTATAAGTAAGAAAAAAATATTTATAACAAAATAAATAATAAGCACTAATAAATCGTGCTCTCAAAATGATCTCATAATGTCAGAACAAGTTAACTAATTCGTGAGTAGGTAAGAGCTAAACACTAGAGATCGTGACCTCTCTGCTTATTATTTACTTTTTTGTTGTTACTTTTTTCGTATCGTTACTAATTTAATTTATTTTTAAAATATTCTTCTATATGAGTACATTAATAGGTTCAATGGATGCCAATGACTTTAATTTCACACTATTTATATATCATGATAGACATTTTTTGTATTTGCTCCAAATATTATTTGTAAATAGAAGTCACGACATTCAGTCTGGAGAGAGACTTAAGAAAAAAAAATTGTGAATCAAAACATTGAAGTAATATGTACTACGTACTAGAACAGACAACGCAAACAAAATGATGCGGGGCAAGGATAGGGAGGCACAAAGTACCGTTTTACTACGGCACCGATTAAGTTTGAGCCCATGGGTTCTAACGCGTATTGCAAACAACCCAAGTCGCGCCATCACTTTTTGAACTAGTACACACATTTTATTCCAATGCTTCAAAATTAGATCCATTGGCCAAATAAAAACTTGTATAGATAAAGGTCGATTTATTTAGGATACAAAGGCGATAGTCGGTGTTTTAATACCACGCATATATCGATACGATTTTGAGCAGTCTAACCAATTTATTGCTAAGATATTTAAGTCACTGTATATTCACTCTCACCAATTGGGTTTCTTGTGGGTTATTGTCCATTGTTGGAATGTATTGTTGGGATCGCACGGGGCTAAGCCAAGAGTCCTAGACTGCGGCTGCAGTGTTAAGCAGTGGCTGTGGAGACGGTGGACGAGTTGGTTGTGTACCTCGTCGTAACTGAAAAATATTGATTGAAATTAGATATTATGCATACTGTTTTTTTATGTTTTATTTTATTGTTCTTAGTCATTATACCTTCAGTCATTTATAATCGTTTTTAAAGGTGTGATCTTAATGAGGTAATCACATGTAATTACAATGAGACAGGTGTAAATGAAATGGAAACGATTTTTTCGGAGCGGATATGTGTGCGAGACCACCTTGACTTTGATTCGTTCAATGTGCGTTCGGCTCGGATAAGTGTGCGTTGACCTTTATACATTTATGCAAATATTAACCATTACAAAGTTTTCACATGTAGATTAGAAAATAATGATGGACCATTCAACAATTATCTTTTAACTTAACCTAGTATGATAAAACACTTATAAGTTACATACCCTCTGAACAATTAAGAAATCCCGTCGCCAAAATTCACTTTAAGGGGACCAGGCATTGTTTGGTAGTTATTGTTACAAGTGGTAAAATTAAAAATATTTGTACAACCAACAATTTCAATATAAATAAAATGAGAACATTATCAATGTTGTCCAAGTCAATTAAATACGTATTATTAAGGATAACTCAAAAACTTAAATGATATAAAATTAAAATAAAATTTATATGCGGCCACATGAGAAGCAACAGCATTAAAAAAAGAATCATCAAAATCGGTACATCTAGAAAAAAGTTCCGAGTTAACGCACGTAAAAAAATACAGTCGAATTGAGAACCTCCTCCTTTTATTGAAGTGGGTTGAAAACAAATCTGAGATAAATGTGTCTACAAAGATACTTAGTAAAAGATGGACAACTTGCTAAAATAAATAACCACTATGCACAGACTTTGAAATTTTGCAGGATTCGAATTAAGGACCCTTTGCATAGTAACCACGCTATACAACGTGGTCGTTGTTGTTTAATATAATATTTTGAATTACAACAAAATAGTTATTATGTGTTGAAAGAAAAACACACAGCGTCGATATGAAGAATGTTTTGTGAACATACCTTTTATTCCCACGATGTTGGTAACTTGATTTATAGTACCTGCTTGTCACCGGAGAGGGCGCCACTTTCTTTACCATAAATGTTTTTGTGAAAGTATGGCACCACTGTAAAACTGTCAACTAGTCATAGTGTCTTCAACAGGAAGATATTCCTGTGACGCTGTGTGTTTTTCTTTCAACACATAATAACTATTTTGTTGTAATTCAAAATATTATATTATGTGTTTACTTAAAAACACACAGCGTCGATATGAAGACCTGTTTGATATCTTCTGGTGACAAACACAAAACGCTATGTGATAAGAAATAATGTTTATTAATTAATCAACAAATTGTAATAAACTATAATTCAAGACAAATGTGTAACATTAGAATAAGAAAACTTCTATTATTTATTTAACAGTAAATTATATAAATTCTCAAATAAATCAACACATTTATATTTTTATAATTAAACAATTTACTCTGGTTGAAAATTATTGAAAAGTAATTCAGACCTTTTAGATTTCTTTTCTACCTCTTTACAATAGAATTTTCTGAAAGTATTCTCACTTTTCCAGTTTCCTCTTGCCAGTATTTCATCCACTGGATGATCTTCTACCCAACTTGCAGAGGCCACTGCTGATCTAAATGATCCTAGGGATGCTGTAATCCCTGCATCCTTTAATACTGTTTTAATCCAGCCACCAATCACTGTTCTAGAGGCTGGACGTGGTTTACCAATAATTGTAATAAATAAATGATTCAATCCTTCTTGTTCATTTATTATTATGTCAATTAAACGTCTTATCCATAATACTGGGCATACTTTCTGATTCGGATGCTTAAGTAATGACCATCCAGATTGCCTATGACATGCTGAGTCTGTCTTTGATCCAAATATTGGCCATAAGGTTACCTTGTTATCAATGAATCTTAAATTTGCTTCTGATATTTTAAGCAATGTGAGATCATGAACTCTTCTACCAGATGCTAGAAGAAGAATTGCTGCTGTTCGTCTAGACACTTCGAATATGGTGTTTTTAATGCTGGATGTTGCTAGCCAATCAAAAACAATTTGTACATCCCATATAGGAGCTTTGCTTTTAGGTGGTTGTGCCATGGCAATAGCTTTCAGAATTTGATGCACCAATGAATTATCTTGAGCTTGATTTTGATCAATTTTACAAAAACTATATATTGCTGATTTATGCACTAAAATGGTGCTATAAGCTAATTTTTCTTCTAAGTGTAAGTGGGCTAGAAACCTTGCTATTTGATGTGGTTGTGGAAGATTGCAAGAAACATTATTTAAGTCACACCATTTTATCCATCGTTTAATAGCTGGATAGTAAGTACCTAATGTTGACGGTCTCCAACTAGAATTTAATAATTGTTTTTCTGATTCTGACCATCTACTAATTGATTTTGCCCACCTACAACTAACCAGGCCTGAAGGTTCAGTTGGTCTGCTTGTGGTGGAGGAAGACCCGTTGCGGTGTCTATCAAATTCTCCGAAATTTTCTCTATTGTCACTGGTGGTTCCAGTGCCCGATTTTTTAAATCTGCTAGCCAAAAGGTCTTTTCCCATAGAGGAGCTATTAATATGTAATGACCCTTGGCACGGTTCAATTGAGCTAATACTCGAGGGATCAAGCTGGGAGGAGGAAATATCCACCCGAGCCGAAAATTCCAGTCCTGACTAAAGGCATTTGGGAATATTGCCAAATTGTCTTTCCAGTCTAAGGAGACGTATCTGCTGACCACGGCGGTTTCTGCAGACGCGAATAGATCGACATCTGGGATTCCCCAACGATGGAACAATTGGTTTGTTACAGCGGGCAGCAGATGCCATTCTGACAGTCGCCGTCCCCGTGAGAGGTGATCGGCTGTGCAGTTGTACCTCCCCGGGAGGTAGTGTGCTGATAGGAGAATATTTTTCCTGTCGGTCAGCTTCAACAACTTGCACGTCAGATTGAGTAAACTCATTGAGTGGGTCCCCCCGTCGTTCCGAATATACGCCACAAGGGTTCGATTGTCCGACTGGACTAGAATGTGAGCATTCTGTAGGCAGTGTGATTGTTTCTGGATTGACGCATATACTGCGAACAGCTCTTTCCAATTCGAGTGCCATTTCATCTGATCTTTTGTCCAGACTCCTGACATCATCTTCTCGTTCAACTGGGCCCCCCAACCGGTATCTGCCGCATCGGTTGTGAGGAAGTGGGTGTATGGTCGCTGATGTAGAACTGCCTTGCCCACTAATGAGTGACTCCACCACCTGAGGTCCTGTCGTACTTGTGGTGGCAGGACTCTTTTGTTTTTCAAGTTTTGCTTGAAGCGTTTTAGCAGTATTTGAATGTAGCGGCAGTGCAGGCGACCCCTTCTTATGACAAAACTGGCGAAGTTTAGTTGTCCTAGAATTTTTTGCACCTGTTTTAGATTGCATGCCTTTTTGCTTAATAATTTTGTTATTGCTGTTTTTATATTTTTCTCTCCGAGAAATACATTGTGTCTGTCTTGGTGTTCCAAGTTATTCCTAAATACTCTAATTGTTGCATTGGCTTCAGCACAGACTTTAGGTAATTTATTTGCCAACCCATAGACTCCAAGAGTCTCACGACTTCCGCAGTCTGAGAGACCAGCTTGGCTTGGTCCTGGTGAACCAATAGGAAATCGTCTAGATAGACTAGAACCCGAATTTCCTTGTTTCGCAGGATCTCCGCGATCCAGTTTGTAACCGCTGCAAAAGTGCGAGGAGCAGATGCCAGGCCAAAAGGAAGCGAATTTATTTGTAATAGTTTGTTGTTGTATATCATCCGGAGATAGCAACGATGGGATTCTGCAATTGGTATGTGGAAATAGGCATTGGATATGTCTATTTTCACCATCCAGTCCCCCTTTTGAAGGAATTCTGGTATTGAGGCATGGGATATCAGTTGGAAATGTTTGGTATGGACATACCTGTTGAGTCCTCGCAGGTCGAAGACTGGTCGGAAGGATCCATCGTTCTTTGGTATTATAAACATCTTCGAAAGGAAGCTTGGACTTGGAGACTTTGGTCTCTCCAACACTTGTTGCTTCTTTGTCTATAATTATTTTTGTCATTTCCTGTGACTCTTTGGTCTTGTATAGTCTTTTTATAGTAACTGATGGGTAATTTAGAGGGGGTTTGTTTGAGAAAGGGATACGAGCTCCAGAAATTATTTTCATTATAAAGTCGGTTGCTCCCAGCGCTTCCCATGCTTGCAAATGATTCTTCAAGCAGCCCCCTTTGAATACCTGTCGATAGTCATTTTTTTTCTTTGGGGCGAAAGGAACTGTTGTTACCTCTTTGTTCTTTCTTAAATTTTTTATTACTATTTTTTTTGTTACCACGGTATGCAGTGCTACGGTTCCCCTGTGAAGATTGGTGATATATTGAAGTTGCAGTTGCAGGTTCATATTGTCGTTTCTTAGGTATTTTATTTTCTTTCAAATAAGTTGGCATATTAAGCCACACACTTGTCCCTCCTAGAGATTGTATCACCGGTAATAAACTATTATGCTCGAAAAGGTGTTCTGCACTTGGAGGCAGCTTTCTGAGAGTAGCTTGTAGGTTTTTATTTGAGATCTCTGATAAAATGCGTTCTCGTCTTATTTCTATGCACTCTGTTCTCTTCCCACAGACAACTTGTACAATTTGTTCCATATTCTTATAATATTGAGTGTTAGGTCCAAACACTGTCATAATCTTATTAAACAGATTTTCTGGTGTCAAATCACTTGACGACTTATTTGATCAATTTACAATCTCTTGTAAATTGCTCCGTACAATTTCCTTGTGTTCTAACAAGCCATTTGTAAGACCAGCCAAAGTTTTTTCTGTGTTTGCTAAGTAGTCTTTTCCCTTATTCAGGTGACACAATTCATCATTAATCTTTAGTTCGATAAAACCTGGTTTAGCTAAAAAATTTTGTAAGACCTTAGAATATTTTACCTCTTTCCACTCCTCAGTTCCAAAGTGTTGTAATTTTACTAAGGATTCCAAACGACTTTGCGATGCATTCTTTATTACTTTGTTATTGTCAGTAACAGTGAAGACCTCACCTAAATTGAGCTGATTTGAATTTGGCTTTACTAAGAATTCGGAACTGTCAGTACTGCCTTCGACGTAGAAGGCAATAATGTATTTGATGTAGAAGGCAATGCTGTATTTATAGGCAAATAATATTGAAGACAATTAGTAAGGTGACTTACTTGGTGTATTAGTGCTTCGAACCGCGGGTCCGAATTTACGTCATTGGTTTTAATTCTTTTATTTGGAGGACGTGAGGACTCACTTTCAGACTCCGAGTCTGATTCTCCCCTGTCTCCATCCGACGATAAATCCAGATTCTCTCCGCGAGAAGACGAGTTCTGATGCGGAGACTCCTCACTCTGATTTTCCATTAAAGAATCGTCTACTTTTTCCATCTCACTATGAAACTTTTCTTCGGATCTAATTCCGTAATTTACTCACTTTAACTCTTAACTTGCTCACTTTTTTAGCAAGAGAATTTTTTTCTAGCATTCACGCGGGAAAATCACAATACGCTATGACTAGTTGACAGTTTTACAGTGGTGCCATACTTTCACAAAAACATTTATGGTAAAGAAAGTGGCGCCCTCTCCGGTGACAAGCAGGTACTATAAATCAAGTTACCAACATCGTGGGAATAAAAGGTATGTTCACAAAACATTCTTCATATCGACGCTGTGTGTTTTTAAGTAAACACATAATATCTATTATATCACATACATCGATTGACAACTTAACTGCCCATATTTCACTCTCTGTTCTACCCAAGGTTAACTGGTAGAGAATGCCATATAGCATTAAGCTCGCCATTTGTACAAAATCTTTGGTGCAATAAAGAATAAAATATGGAGATTAGTGGTCCAGCATGTTACTACGACTTGATAGAATCAGGCGTTACTTTGCGGTAAGTAAGCTCACTTAGCGGCCAGCCTCCGCAGAGTCACCTGAGGATGCCTCGTGTAGAGGCGAAACACGTGTCGTATTTTCGAGAGTGGTGTGTCGTGCCTAGTGTGGTGGTGCTGGGGGTGGTATTGCTGGGATATCGGCGACGGGTATAGTGCGCACGATTGAGGGAGGGTGGGAGGTCCCCTTAAAACTGGGCAGGCCACATAATTTTCTTTCTTTACGCGGAATTAAGCAAATTAGTTTATAACAACCCCATCTACTACGACTTGACAAGTGAGCGTATTTCCGACAATGTACACTCACCATACGAAACAGCAGCATTAAGCTGCTATTTCACACTGCTATTCTGTGAGAACTCGGTCTTTCCCTGTTCGAACCGACCTATTTGTGCTAGAACCATAATATAGCTATAGTGACAAGTGTGCGTGTTACTGCAACATGACAAGCGAGCGTGTTACTGCGATTTGACAAGCGAGTGTTATTACGATGTAACAATTGTGCGTGTTACTGCGACATGACAAGCGAGCGTGTTACTGCGATTTGACAAGCGAGTGTTATTACGATGTAACAAGTGTGCATGTTACTGCGACATGACAAGCGAGCGTGTTACTGCGATTTGACAAGCGAGTGTTATTACGATGTAACAAGTGTGCATGTTACTGCGACATGACAAGCGAGCGTGTTACTGCGATTTGACAAGCGAGTGTTATTACGATGTAACAATTGTGCGTGTTACTGCGACATGACAAGCGAGCGTGTTACTGCAACTTGAGAAGCGAGTGTTATTACGATGTAACAAGTGTGCATGTTACTGCGACATGACAAGCGAGCGTGTTACTGCGATTTGACAAGCGAGTGGTATTACGATGTAACAAGTGTGCATGTTACTGCGACATGACAAGCGAGCGTGTTACTGCGATTTGACAAGCGAGTGTTATTACGATGTAACAAGTGTGCGTGTTACTGCGACATGACAAGCGAGCGTGTTACTGCGATTTGACAAGCGAGTGTTATTACGATGTAACAAGTGTGCATGTTACTGCGACATGACAAGCGAGCGTGTTACTGCGATTTGACAAGCGAGTGTTATTACGATGTAACAAGTGTGCATGTTACTGCGACATGACAAGCGAGCGTGTTACTGCGATTTGACAAGCGAGTGTTATTACGATGTAACAAGTGTGCGTGTTACTGCGACATGACAAGCGAGCGTGTTACTGCGATTTGACAAGCGAGTGTTATTACGATGTAACAAGTGAGCGTGTTACTGCGACATGACAAGCGAGCGTGTTACTACGATTTGACAAGCGAGTGTTATTACGATGTAACAAGTGAGCGTGTTACTGCGACATGACAAGCGAGCGTGTTACTACGATTTGACAAGCGAGTGTTATTACGATGTAACAAGTGAGCGTGTTACTGCGACATGACAAGCGAGCGTGTTACTACGATTTGACAAGCGAGTGTTATTACGATGTAACAAGTGAGCGTGTTACTGCGACATGACAAGCGAGCGTGTTACTACGATTTGACAAGCGAGTGTTATTACGATGTAACAAGTGAGCGTGTTACTGCGACATGACAAGCGAGCGTGTTACTACGATTTGACAAGCGAGTGTTATTACGATGTAACAAGTGAGCGTGTTACTGCGACATGACAAGCGAGCGTGTTACTGCAACTTGAGAAGCGAGTGTTATTACGATGTAACAAGTGAGCGTGTTACAACATCTGACACTATTCTGACGATTTGATCACGTGATAATTCAATCGTTGAATTTGAAGTTATAATTGACTGTGCTTTGAAAGTAATGTGGTCGTGTACGATGTGTCGTCCCCTACAAGACCTGTTACTATGATGTGAGTGAGAGTGAAGCGATCGTGTTTAATGTGCGATTGGTTACCTCCAGGGCCATCGACGGTGCCGATGCAGCAGATAGCCTGCTTGAGGCTGTCGTGTGTTAAGTGAGGGTGTTACTGCATCATGACAAGTGAGGGTGTTACTGCGTTGCCTCGAGTGAGCGTGATATAGTGAGCATATTGCTATGGTCTGACAAGCAGTCGTATTACTGTGATGTTGAAGTTGTAAGCGAGTATGTTTTAAAAGAAATGCGGTCGTGTGCAATGTGAGGTGGATAAGATCTGTTATTATGTTGTGAATGTGAGTGATGAGCGAGTTTGTTCTAAAAGTGATGCGATACGCGATCGTGTTCTTGGTGCGCGCTCACCTCCAGGGCCCGTCGACGGTGCCGAGGCGGCAGATGGCCTGCTTGAGGCTGTCGCTGTCGGCCTCCACGCAGCGCTCGCCCACGCCCAGCTGGCCGGCCTCGTTCAGTCTGAACAGCTGGTTGTTGCCGGCGCCGTGACATGTCGACGTGCCTGTTGTTCATGAAATTATTATGATATTGCCGTATAATAAAATATTATTTATTAAAAATAATATTACAATTTAAAAAACCTAAACAACACGCATCGCTGATTTTTTTTTATAGCATAGGGTGACAAACGAGCACAGTTCACCTGATGGTAAGTGGTTGTCTATCTACATTTATCCTCAACAAAGAATCAAAATGCAGATGCGTCGTCACACGTGAGGACTAAGATGGAATGCCTGTTTTCTAGTAAAATGGGTCTCCGGTTCTCTACACTCATCATACGAAACACAGCAGTGTTAAGTTGCTATTTTACGCTGTCGAGCCGACCCATTCGTGCTACAACTATACTACTAATATAGCTGCAAAATGGCTCTACCACGTTAGAAAAGCTGTGATGATCCTAGTGTGAATACCAAGTCATAGTCATGAGAGTATTGAATTGTCACCGGTACTTAATACGTCTGCAAAATTTCAAATCAATCAGATTCCCTCATTGCCTCACGGGTTGATTTTACCGTAGTTGCCAAGCTTGGCCAGAGGGTTGGCAACCGCAGTTTTTTAATTATTTTCAGTTGTTATCAGGAAGATGCTGCTGTCCGTCTCCTGTTTCAGTTTCCCTCCGTCGTCTCTTACGACACCCACGGGACGATATGGGGTAGTGGATATTCTTATATCGCCACTAACGTCACCTTAGAGTTTATTCATATCAAAATAGTTTCAATTAAACCACCTAGCGTCTGTTGTACCTTACGTAACATTGTACCTTAAGAGTTAAATCAGTCAATTTGTTCTATAAAATTACTAATAGAATGAAGTAGATGGCGCTATTACTTTACAAGCGTTCAGTATTAGACACGCAAAAGTATTGCGCGGAGGTTGTACATAACTACTTCTTTTTTTCTTAACACTCGATTTCGCTCCCCATCTAATTTGTGTACCGCGGACTTTATATGAAAATCGATTCTATAGGAAAATCAGTTCTTTAGAAATAATCTCGAAAAATTTTAATACGAAAAATTGCTATGCTTAACACTCTCTGGCAGCACTCTAGCTCTGGTAATTTCACAGTGTACTAAGAAGTAGACATTGAGGCGATGAGAACTCCTGTTTGCGAACACTTTGTTTAAATAGTTGTAATCGGTTAAAATATAGGTTGAAAGTGACAACCCTTGGTTGTAACAAAACATGGCAAAATAACCGTCACATCACGGCATCACTAGTATGGTAACTTTGCCAAGTTAGTTTTATAGGTAAATGTTAAGACCAATATGTTAAAAACGATATATATATATTTGATAACCATTAATATTACGTTACTACAAAGATATCTATTTATATTTTAAAAAAAAAAAACTAAAGTTCTAGAGCTGAACAAAGAGGTTTCGCAGGCACAATGCGCGTTAAAATAAAATGTCAAAATTAACTCTCATGTTGCCTTATCGAAAGCAATGCTGTCAATTAGTTATTGTATTTTCATCCAAAACATGGCTGATCTTGAAAAACGTTACGTTTTCGGTGTTAATCGTAATTTTGTACCAGTACACCCCTGATGGTAAAGTTGACATGCATTAGTAAAGTTGCCAGACCTTACTGTACGCAACGGATTTTGATGCGATTTTCATCAATAGACCGAATGATTCAAGAGTAAGGTTTTTATGTATAATACATGCATGTTATATATTACGGTGCGTACATTTATTATATAACATAACATGTTATATAATATGTTTTGGTAATGTGGAGACTGAATGTTATAAAATGTGTTATATAAAGTGACACAAATGTTATATAACTCGAGAGTATTTTTCTCTAGTCAATAAACTATGTTTATTTGGGACGAACCCAGTATCTATGTTTTTTTCTTTTGTTATTTAAAAGTACAAGAGTTGCTGCAGCAGCTAGCAAAGCGTCTTCTAGTGTCGACATTGTGAAAAGCACTACAGAACGACAAACGACAATGTCATATAACATTGTTATATTGCATTGTTATTCTAATATGTGTACAGTAATGTCATATGTTGCAATGTTGAAATACAAGGTAACATAATGTGGACGTGTTATAAAACAAAAGTTACACAACATATTACTTAATCTCTACGCACCCTAATATAATTTTATAATGGTTTAGATTCACAATTGGACCCGGTAGGTGGTATTGTTGTCGAGATCCTGAAATCAACCGTGCGAAACCGGGACGCATCGCTAGTAAAACATTTAATAGTTATTGAAATTGCTATTGGTTCAGAAGAACCTTTGTCCTGTAACGAACCAATATAAGAGACTCAGCAAGGCTTTTTTCAGTCAGGTATGGTTTACTTACTAATATAAAATTGGTTAGCTTGTATTAGTAAACCTTTTTATACAAACTTCATTTAATTTAAAAATAATTGGTAATTTTTTTTTATATTTGTCGGTCCGCGATAGTCTAATGAAGATGAACAGAATCATTTTTCTTCAGACTTTTATTAACATTGAATCAAATTAGAGTAAGGAATTATAAAACTTACCAATATATGCCGGAGCAGCTTTACCCATTGTGTCTAAACAAACACCTGCAGCCTTATTCTTCACCATGCCCCAATGTATATTCTTCGGCAACTTGGGGAACTTATCATAAACATCATAAGCCACATTCTCCATGAACCAACCAAAGCTTTTACACTTCAGCCTTTCCTTCAACGCCAGCTGTTCACTAATGTCGCCCATATCTAAGAACCTGGCCATCGGTTCCCTCGTGTAGAAATACTCCTTATGCTCCTCATCAAACCAAGTCTCAATCACTCTCTTGTAGTTGATAGTTATAAGCGATCCCTTGCGATTCTTCGCTAGACTTCCGAAAGAGTAAGGCATGAACGCTCTGTAAACATGTCCAACTCTTGAACAGGGCACCCATTCTATACTCCCACCGCATTGCCATATCTTGAAGCTCAATTCGAAGTTCTCTCCACCCCATACTAAAAGACCAGGATCATAAGCCCCAATCTCAAGGAAATATCTCCTGTTAATTGCAAACAATCCGCCAGCATGTGTGGGGCTTTTGTATGGTTCGGACTTATGCTTGTGGAGGCTCGCTTCTCTTTCAGGGACCTCGTTCTCTTTATAAAGCATCCCCCACTCGAAGATGCCTCTATAGTTGGTACCGTGCTGATACACTGGTCGATATTCGAAGGTCCTGTGGTCGATTCCGTCTATAACCGGCACAGTCATGATCCTGTAGTCTCTGTAAATTGGGGCAAGTAGTGGAGGGAGCCAGTTGACATTGACCTCGCAGTGGGCGTCGAGGAAAACGATCACGTCGCCGGTGGCCTCCTGTGCACCTCTTGAGCGGGTGCGGATTAAGCCCTCCCTTTGTGTATTCCTAATCAGGCGCACTTTGCCATTCCATCTTTTAATGTAGTTATCGAGGTTTTCTTTTAGGTTATCCTTATCGGAGTAGTCATCCACCTATAAAACAAATGCATATATGATAATAATCGACGTTATCTATACAAATAAATAAAATTGAAGTGTCTGTTTGTAACGTCAAAATAACAGCTTTTTAATAAATGCATATGAAAGTACATACGGTACTTATAACAAAACCACAATTTTTAAAATTTTTGTCTGTCTGTCTATCTGTCTGTTTGTTCCCGCTAATCTCCGAAACGGCTGGACCGATTTCGACGGGACTTTCACTGGCAGATAGCTGATGTTATAATGAGTAACTTAGGCTACTTATATTTTAAAAAAAGAAGTAGGGTTCCGCGCAACATAATTAAAACCCTAAATTACACGCGGGCGAAGTCGCGGGGAACAGCTAGTATATAATAATAGTCGACGGCTCTATGGCGCAATGGCTTAGCAATGAGTTGCAGCGCTAAGGGCCGCAGATTCGAATCCCGCACGAAACAAGTATTTGTATGGTCTACATTCTACAAATAATTGTTCCGGGTTTTGATGTTTGTCCTTGTGAAATTTATGTATGTAAACTGCTTGCCTGTATGCCCGCGCCATACAGGAGAAAATCATAGTGTGTTGGTAGTCTTTTAAAAAAAAAAGATATTTAAAGAATGCGTCATATAATAATAATATAGAGACATTATAACTATTATCGTTTATAACTATATTATTTCAATCCATCCATCTAACCATCCATTAAACATAGGCTCGGCTGTTGCTACTTTTGGCACATTTGTGGGTTTTTTTTATAGAATAAGGGTGACGAACGAGCACACAGTCCACCTGATGGTAAGTGGTTGCTGTGGCCCATAGATATCTACATCTATCTTCGATTACGAATCAAAATGCAGATGCGTTGTCACCCGTGAGGACTAAGATGGAATGCCTCATATACAGTAAAAATGGGTCTCCGGTTCTCTACACTCACCATACGAAACACAGCAGCGTTAAGCCGCTATTTTACGCTGGTATTCTGTGAGAGCGTGGTCCTTCCCCGGTCGAGTCGACCCATTCGTGCTACAATCACAATATAGCTGCAGCATGACTCTACCACGTACAAAACTGGTTGCTACATTTGTGGGTTGTCTTGTTAACCACAGTTTTTATTGTAATGAGTCGTTTTCAGGAAGATGAATTTATTTCAGTTTCCCTCTGTCGCCACTTACGATACCTATAGGGCGATATGGAGTAGTGGATATTCTTACACTGCAACTACACGGTTTAAATACAAAACCCCACACATTTATTTTGATGATTACTATATTGATATAACTAAATTAGATATTCCGAATGTAGCCTAAGGGCGCATTCCGACGACACGCACCCGCTACGCGCACGCCACGCGCTTTTGCACCCGCGTCTAACTCGTTTTGAAATTTGTTGCATATAATTTGAGTTTTATGACAAATCAATAAATCTGAAATGGATTTTATCGTATATATTTCAATCACTTCAATATATTTATAGACATTGAATTTTTTTTCATTATTGAAGAACTAATAAATGATTGGTAATTACTTTATAATAGAATAAGGCTAGCGTATGGCCTTCTGATACAAGTGTTTTAAATACTTAAAAGGAGGTCACAGCTATAACACTGTATCTATGACGGCATCCACAACTTTTTCTGCCACCAGGGCGGCGCCACTTAAAAGTGAGGTATAATATTTGACAGATTTCATAGCGGGGAAGTTAATTTGTTTGGAAAATGTTTCTTTCTGTACTATTAGTTATATTTTATATTAATTAGATTAAAAATAAATAAACCAAACAACAGATATTCACAAAAGTATAAACATTAAAAAAAAAAGTTAAAAATGTGCAAAACTTAAAGAGCAAGCCACTGAGGCATTGTTTTGTGTATTAATATAATACTCTAGAAACTGACAAACTTTTATTAAAAACTAACTTCTCAATTAAATGACCTTGTGTAGCAAAAAACTTTACCTCAGTGTCAATTAGCGACATCTGTTGAGCAGAAAATTATTAGTCCTCACTTACAATGTCCTTATTACCCAATAAATGCTATTAAATATTATGAAATAAATAAGAACAACATACCAAAACCACTTCGTGTAGTATATGCGGTGGTGATCGATCGAAGACCGAGTGTACCGTCCTCATGAGTACGGAGAAGCCCTCATTATGAAATACGATGATTACAGAGGTTGAAGGTAGGTCTTTGGGATAGTGCCAGTACTTGCACTCTTCCAGACGTGTGTCAGGGATCGATCTGATAAAAAAAAAACAATTTTGAGCCATATTTTCATTATCGTCAGCCAGGTCTTTTATTATACATGCTACATATGTATGGTTGTAACATGAATGGGTCGGCCCGACCGGGGTAGGACCACGCTTTCACAGAATACCAGCGTACAATAGCAGCTTAATACTGCTGTGTTTTTCGTATGGTGAGTGTAGAAAACCGGATACCCTTTTTACTGGAAACGAGGCATTCCACCTCAGTCCACATAGCCTGTAGCTATACCTACTGGTTTACCTTTCAAAACGGAGCACAACATCATACAGATACTTGACGGCAAAATATGTAAGAGGGTGCCGGCAATCCAGACAGAAAAGCAAAATATCATATAACTGAATTTGGTAGATTTTTCTTTAAAGGACCTATGAAACTATTTGATGTCATCATCATTACAGTCCTTCACAAGTCAACTGCTGAACATAGGCCTCCCCCAAAGATCGCCACAAAGCACGGACCTGATATATTTATGCTGAATATGCTTTTGAATATTTGTTTTAAGAAAATAAAGAACACGCACTCACGAGCACGTAATGGACCTAAAATGATTTACTACCAACATGGTTCTAGATGCATGTGCCCTTACAATAACTTGAGCATTGTCTTCACTTGAAATGTATGTACTGTTCTATCCTTAATTAGTCTGACATTTCGGATATCTAATCTAATATATAAAAATAATGTTGCTTTGTTCGTATTGCCATACTGCCATACCTTTCATCAGAACACACTAAAACTTTGTCAATTTATTGCTTGCACTTACGAGAATGTTATAGGCATAGTAAAATTAACTAACAGTAGGTGGCGCGCGAATCGTACCGACAACTTTATTTGAAAGTTACGTATCATTCAACTTCAATGAATGTATTATTATTCCTAATCTATCTATACATGTAATAAATCTGTTGAAAAATTGTGTGTTCAAGATTCACGCAAAAACTATCGAACGAATTTATATAAAATTTTGTATATATGCAGGAAATGATCGTGTGTAACATATATGCATATTTTCGTCCGCTTACGGAAGAATAAGTTATTAAAAATTTTGTAAAACCGACTTCAATATAAATTATTAAGAATGACTCAAAGACTATTTTACTCAAAGTCAGACTTTTAAATTTATACGGGACCACATGTGAAGCACCAGCTTTCAAATAAAAAAAGAATCATCGAAGCGGTTCACCCAGTAAAAAGTTATGAGGTAACACAAATAAAAAAAACAGACAGTCGAATTGAGTACCGTCTCCTTTTTGAAGTCGGTAGAAAAGGGTTATATTTTTCCTTTTCTTAAAAAAAAAAGTTTATTGTCATTATGGCTGCTGATGGTTCTATTAGCCTAAAGAGGATTTAGCTATACGTATAGTAAACTCATCGCGCCACCAACAAGGGCAGAATAACGGCTGCCGGGCCAGCTAATTAAACAATATTTAACTGTTCCAAATTTAAAACGATATTTCCACAATTATTTCTTCTGCGGCAACAACGCGCCGGGATTAACTAGTCGTTTTATAACATGGTTACGTAACTACGTAACATACTTGGTGTATGTAGCATATTCACAGTATTTAAAGAAACGAAAATGTTGTAATTCAATATGTTACGTCGAAGTTCAGTGCCGAAACCAAATCTTTCCAAAGATGAACTTATAGCGTTGAATAACTTACGCATTAAACCAGAACTCATGATTCTCCACGCAGATAAAGGAAATGCCACGGTAGGCATGGATACGTCAGAATATAATCCTAAAATACAAGAACTTTTGTCGGACGTAAGCACTTTAAAAAAATACTCCGGAAAATTAAATCTGGACGTAAAATCAATAATACCTACGTATGCCAAACCACTAAAGTTGTATGGGTTACCAAAAATACGCAAGCCCAATGCTCCACTACGTCCCATAGTGAGTCAAATCGATTCACTAACATACAGAACGAAAGAATGAGAGAAGTATGATCGATTTGTTCCTGGTGGATGACCGACTGCGAAAACAGGTGATGGATACGCGAGTGTTCAGGGGTGCTGACCTGGGAACGGATCACTATCTAGTGATTACTAGATTTAGGGGGGTAGCCGAAAAGCTTGACACCATCGATGGCAGAAAAGAATGTGTAGAAAGAACATGGCAGAACCTTAGGGATGGAATGGTAAGTGCAGCGGAAGAAGTGTGTGGAACAATAAAAAGAGGCAGTAGTAAAAGAAGAGATGCATGGTGGAATGATGAAGTGAAAGAAGCTGTAAAGAAGAAGAAGAAAGCATGGTTAGACTACTTGGCCTCTAGTAATGATAAGGATATGAGCGAGAAGATGAAAGAAAGATATAGGCTGCAGAAAATTCACACGAAAGCATTGATTGAGGAAGTGCGTGAAAGGTGTAGAATGGAAGCGGACGAAAGGTTGTCGCACAACTTTAAGGAGAACTCCAAACTCTTCTGGAAAGAGGTTGGAAGGACCCGAAGTGGTGCGACGGCCTTAAGAATGAACAAACTGCTTTCGAGAACTAATGACGTCCTCTCAGAAAAATCGGACGTCATGCAGCGATGGGGCGAATTTTATAGAGAAATGTATGCGTGTGATGATCTTAGTGAGGGATCCGGGGATGACGCCGTGACTGGTACGCCAGAGCCGGACTTCGATGACACTGAGGTCATCAGTATGAAAGAGATTGAACGTGCGATTCGAAGTTTTAAAATGTGGTAAGGCTGCGGGACTAGACAGAGTTACTGCTGAAATGGTCAAGTATGGTGGGCCTCGCGTCTGGGACAGCTTTCATCTGCTGTGCAATTTGTGCTGGCGGACGGGGGATGTCCCGGATGATTGGCGATCCGCAGTCATTGTGCCTTTATATAAAGGTAAAGGTTCACATTTTGACTGCGGGTGCTATCGGGCGATCGGCTTGACCAGTTTAGCAAGTAAAGTTTACTCGAAGGTTTTGACACGTAGGATGCAAGAGAAATCGGAAAGATTTCTATGGGAGGCACAATGCGGATTTAGACCTGGAAGAGGATGCACGGATCAAATGTTTTCTCTCCGCATGATCACGGAAAAGCTTCTGGCTGTTAACCAGAAGATTTTCTATGCTTTTGTGGATCTTGAGAAAGCATTTGATAAGGTTGTAAGGAAGAAAATGTGGGAACTGTTGCCGGGATATGGTGTGGATGGTCGATTGCTAAGGGCTATGCAGTCTCTTTACTGTGACTGTAAAGCCTGTGTCATGACCTGTCACCATGTTTAGCATCCAAACGGGCGTAAAACAGGGTTGTGTCATGTCATCCTGGCTGTTCATACTGTATCTCGACAGCTGTTTACAGAAGCTGAAAGATAGCTGTTTGGGTGTGAAATTGGGTGACATAAAAGTAAATTGTCTGCTGTATGCTGATGATGCAGTGCTTATTGCACCATCAGAGGCAGAACTGCAGGCATTAGTCACGTGTATGAAAGAGGAATGGGAAATTAAAGGTCTCCGTTTGAATGCTAATAAAACTAAGGTTCTGGTATTTGAAAGGGACGAAGAGAGAACGAAGTGTGAAATATGGGTAAATCAGGAATGTCTAGAACAGGTAAATGAAATTGTATACTTGGGGAGTGCTTTTAGCCGGGATGGAAGATGTGATTTAGATGTGGACAGGCGTGTCGCTGCCGGGAACAAAGTCAATGGTGCCCTGACTGCATTAGTCAAAAGGCAAGGCGTAGTGAAGAGTGCACGCCTTGCAATACATAACGCAGTGTTGGTACCGACTTTGTTATATGGCAGCGAAACCTGGGTATGCCAGAAGAAGCATAAAAGCAAGTTGAATGCAGTGGAGATGCGATCTCTTCGTAAAATGTGCGGCGTTACCATGGCCGACCGAAAGCGAAACGAAGCGATTCGCAATATGGCAGGTTTGAAAGATGACCTTATCACAAAAATTGATAAGGGCGTGCTTCGGTGGTTTGGGCATATTGAGCGAATGAGTGAAGACCGAATGGTGAAGAAAATATATAGCGCGAAAGTTAATATTAAAAGGTGTCGAGGTAGACCGAGACTAACTTTCGAAGACCATGTGAGCAAATTGCTCGAAGAGGGGAGGGTCAAGAATACTCGGATACCTAAACGTGTATGTATGAAGAAGATAATGAATCTGAAAGAAGCGAAAGAGGTATGTAAGGATCGTGACACTTGGCGATCTGTTCTCTCTGGCTACCCCGTCAGGGATTGTGCGTGAAGATAAGTTAAGTTAAGTCTCTCTTACATAGGACAAACTAAAATACCTATAAAGACCCGCATTAAAAATACGTAGCTGATGTGAGGAATCGACGCTCCGGGAAGTCTGCAGTCTGTGAGCACGTACAGGATCGCCCCCGTCACTACATCAGATTTGATATACCACAAATCCTCGCTTAAGAACCCCGATTCCTTCCAAGGATGATTCGCGAGGCTATTGAAATCAAAAAATATCCAAGCATACAACTGCAAGACTTGAACATACTATAAGTTCATACTACATAGATCGGAACAAAAATGAACAATTTTAATCTGGAGGTAGCCCTGGTTAACTATGACATTGGTACGTCGAACACCTCAGTCCCCCCGTGTCCACGGGAAATATAAAATAAGTTAATATACGCGACAAAATCCGTAAAAACTAGAGTCATTTAAATGTGTAGTGTTCGCGTAAACATAAGAAATCATTAAGTTCGGAGATCCCTTGTTTCATTAATCACGATAGGAGAAACTTAAAGGCCCAATACAATATTTAATGCAATTTTCTTTTGACGTTTGAAACTGTTATTCACTATTTATATGATCTAGAATTTTCCTACTGCCGCAACTCCGGAAAACAGCGATAAGAAAGCGCGTATTCGATAGTAGTAAATTATTTCAATTCTAAAAACGTGCATAGAGCTGTATGTTTACTCTCATATAGGGTTACCATATCTCAGGATTTGTCCTGAGATTTCAGGATTTTTAGAATCTTCTCAGGATTGCGGCTGGGTTTTGCAAATCTCATGAAATCTCAGGATTTTTAGAACTTTCAATATAATACAGCTTACATTTTAAAAGACCTCTTAATAAAAAGTTAAACCAACTAAAAATAATTTTCCTTTGGTAATAATTCCACAATTAAAATCAAAACTTATTTATCCAAGTAGGTACTTAAACAGTTTTATTATACTTAATATGTGAAGATACCTTTTTAAGTAAGGTTTTCTTCTCAAACTGTAAAACAATCTCAGGATTTTTAAATGGAAATCAGGCCTCTTCTCCGGACTTTTAATTTTTTCATCTGGTAACCCTACTCTCATAAGTCAACAACCGCGTAGCCTTGTGCCTCAACGCTGCGGATTCTTGGTTTGAATCCCACAACAGAATCAAATTGCAGGTTTTTTCGACTACAGTCAAACTTCGTATAGTTAATGTCTCTACTGCATTAATAACTCAACACTGCATCCTAACTTATCATTGAACCTCAGGTTTTTATATAGTGATAAACAATACTCAGATATAATTCATGAAAGTCACAAGGCTATAGATTCATTACATCTGTATGCATTGATACTCTCACACTGCTGCTTGGTGGCGAAAAAAAGGTAAGAGGGTAGTCGTATTTTTAGGGAGAAAGGAAACTACATCCTACCGCACAAATTGCGCTCTACTGGGGTTACCGTGACTAACTGAAAATAATAAAAAAATTATTCAATTCAATTCATGTATAATGAACTCATACGGTTTAGAAGCGCGGTGGCTAAGCATTTAACTTCAGCGACTTGGGGCCGCGGATTAGAATCCAAAAAGGAACAAATGTTTTGTATTACCTTAAAAAATAATAGTTCCATGTGTCCATAGGTAATATATGAATGTAAAATACGGTAGGAGAAAATAGCTATCCACGAAAAAGATAAACACGTATATTAACCGCCGAAAACAACTAATTTACGGATTCACTTTTAATCGTTTTAATTTCTGGAACTGTATTTGAAGACGTGAAACATCTCCAACCCCCGTTATTATAAAAATAGGCACTTGAGCAACAGTAGGTTAATTAATTAAGAGGGTATCTGGGTGGCAAGATATTTGAAAAATAGTTTTTAAAGATCTATTGTTGTCGCGCTGTATCCGGACGATTGAGCTAGACAACCGAGAGAGACAACTGCGGCTCCTATGAAAAATTGATGAAATCATTTTCTTCTATCTTTCTTTCCTCCTCTGAAACTGGTTCCGATTTTTTTTTCAAGAACGTTATAAGAAAGATTGTAGCTATATATATATATATATATATATATATATATATATATATATATATATATATTATTACGCTCGTTCAATTAATTTGTTTGCTGGATGTCGGCACTATAACTGGACAATTTAGCAATTTTAGAAGTTTTCTAGTTTTTAAAGTTTGGTTATTATACAGGGAGAAAACAGAGGAATACGTTTGTATGGAGTAAACGCCGCCCCGATATTCATCCTCCTAAGGATATTAGGTGAAACGAAACTCAAGTCGTAGGTTCTAAGTATTTTTACGGGCCGATGAAAAAGTTGTTACTTTCCGAAAATTCATTCAAGAAGACAATTATATATACTCAATGATAACAATGCAAGTACTAAAGACGACGCCTATAGGTATGCCGGGTCGGTAGCGATGTGGAGAAGCGATTAGCTACGGCATCGGTTTCAACAATACAAAATTCTAGCTTTACAAATATTTGTGCCCAAATCCGGATCCATGTGTAATTTATTCAAGTAAAATATCTTCACGATATGGTATAAATTCTAATACAAGAGAAAATGTTTATTAAGTATACAAAAAAAAAATTGAATAATCGTAGCGTTAAGAAAATAACGCGCGATGTTTTACGTGGTAGAGCCACGCTGCCACTATATATATATATATATATATATATATATATATATATATATATTTTATAGAGTATGGGTGACAAACGAGCACACAGTCCACCTTCTGGTAAGAGGATGCAGTGGCCCATAGGCATCTACACCTATCCTCGTTTAAGAATAAAAATGAAGATGGGCTGCCACCCCTGAAGACTAAGATGGAATGCCACGTTTCCAGTAAAAAGGGTCTCCGGTTCTCTACACTCACCATATGAAACACGACAGCATTAAGCTGCTGTTTAGCGCTGGACGCTGGTATTCTCTGAGAGGGTGGTCCCTCTCCAGTCGAGCCGACCCATTCGTGCTACAGTTGTATATTTTTTATACATCGTAGAGACGCTGCAGCTATATATTGATTGTAGTACGAATGGGCACTAATTCTATAAAAATATGCAATGTTGATGATTTACGTCGGCTCGACCGGGGAAGTACCACACTCTCACAGAATACCAGCGTAAAATAGCAGTTTCACTGCTGTGTTTCGTACGGTGAGTGTAGAGAACCGGAGACCCATTTTACTGGAAAAGAGGCATTGACCGATGACGACGCATCTGCATTTTGATTCGCAAACGACGGATAAATGTGGATGTCTATGGGCCACAGCAACCACTTACCATCAGGTGGACTGTGTGCTTGTTTGTCACCCGATACTATAAAAAAAGCCACACAACAATTATTGTATTGTCATCGGTTCACAACACGTCTGCGAAATATCTAATCGTTTAGCCTTCCTGAAGCAGGTAAATAGTGAATTAAAAAATTCCATTACATTTATACAATACACCCAGGTAAAGCATTAATAAAAGCATGTTAAAACGGAATTATCTCGCTGTTATTTTTCAGAAAGGGAATTATAATTAATATTAACAATACAAACTATTAAATATTAATACGAAATTGTACCATTAAAACTACATGAAAATACAATCACGACTGATAAAAAAAGGATAAAATAGTACGAATAATTATTGATTAAAGCGATAAACCGATATCGTATAGTTTCTATATCGATCAGTTTTAATATATAGTTTGTTTTGTATGTTGTTTCGATTCATTACTATATAATTTTATGAATAAGAGATAAAAGGCGCAGTCATGTATAGTTTTTGCATATCACAAACGCGCGTGAGCTTTACGAAAATAAAGAATAATGACATTATATTATTTATAAATATGTAAATATTTCTTTTTACAGCCTATGTTTACGTCTCATTGCTGTAAGCAATTAGTCAAGCTGCTGAAATCTGCACTTAAAATTGCAATTATCAATTTCATTGATGCCGGCGAGGATCAAACCACGATTTCTCTCGTACTATGAAAGTTATCGCGAGCACTTAGCCCCTAAGCTATCACGGACCATCTAAATAATTATAAAAGTACATAATAATATATTTATAGATATATTATTGTGTAATTTTATTATTTCGGGAAATAATTAATAAACAATGAAATTTATTTAATATTTGGGCGGACGCTCGCTCCCAACTAAACCGTTCTGTCAGTTCACATTGCCGCAACATGGATTGCAAGAATTATATAGCTATATATACCCCACAGCTGGGCACAGACTTCCTCTCATTACTGATGGAGCAATTAGTTTGTCGTGCTTTTTACTGGAAACGAGGCATTACATCTTAGACTCCGGGGTCTAAAAACGTATCTGCATATTGATTCTCAATCGAGGATAAATGTAGATGTCTATGGGCCACAGTATCCACTTACCATCATGTTTACCATGTTTTCCTTCACCTTCAAGTACCTATCAGCACTTAAAATTGGTTTCCTCGCGTACTAATTACTTATCCTAAGTATTTCTAACTTCCTAACTAGTATCTACTATATAATATGATAGTTTGCAGTTGTGAGCGCATCACGGAAAAACTACTGTATAGATTTCAATTAGGTTTTCTAAGTTTTATATTTCAGACACTTGGATATCTTCATTTAGTCACTGAATAATATAAAGTTATTAAAGTTTTAAGAAGCAACGATTTTAATAAGCGCTACGTGTGCACTGATGTGGGCTTTCTTGCCGCGGCGAAGTGGGGAGTCGTATTTATAATACGAGTATATTTAATACATTTATAGTATTATAATAAATGTGAAAGTTTAGGTGTTGGTTTTTTCCACAGAGATAGAATTAAGATGGACAAAGGCTGTTATTGTGGGAATATAATTAATATACCACGGCAAAATAGGAAGACTGCGTCAGAAATAGATAGAGACAAAAATAGCGCCACTGAACACTGGTGTCCTCTTTATCCATATTTTACTATCTAATATAGAAGTTGTATCAATTGAAAAAAAAAAATTATAATGTTCTGCAAGAAAATCCTCCGTTAAATAAAAATGTTTTGGTTGTATAGATATATGCTAAATCTTAATCTCTATTTAATTTTTTGCTGTCACATATATTCCTATATTGTTTTTTTCAATTACTCAATGACCCATGCATTTTGATACGTTCCCTGTACGGTTTTGATCAAGCTTCTAATCTTTTCTACAGCATATTATTATGATGCAGAACTAATTTGCTAGCTAGATTACATATATGGCGGGCCCACCGAAGCTTCGCGTCAACTGTTTAAAAAACAGACAGTCAAATGAAAAACAGTAGACAACGCAGCAAGCAGTAGAGCAATCTCTACATTAAATAAAATTGAACATAATATGATCTGGAATATTTTATCAAAAATTTTACTAAGCATTTGCAGTACAATAAATTGATGATGGTAGAGCGACCAGTGAGAACTACATTCTCCTTTATTACCCGACTGCCGAGGAAGGGTTATATTTTTCGCGCGTATCTGGTAAGTATGTATGTTCGTAAATTTCTTTATTACCCCGTATCTTCCAAACGGCTAGATGGATTTCGACAGTTAAGGTATCGTTATATTAGTCTTAAAAACTCGTGTTCTTAGATAACTGTTTGAAAAAAAAAAGAACAAAATGGCGAATTTTTGGGCGTATTATTTGAGTAGGGTATTAAAATAAAGGAAATTAAAAGAGAATTACAAAAATATATATACCTAAGTTATATGTTTAAATTTAATTAGGAATAATAAAGTGGTTTAAAAATATTTTTGATAGTGTAAAAATAGGGCATGTTTGTTTTGTGTCAAACCTCATGCTATCATATGAAATTTAGTTCATAAGTGTGTGGGGACAAAAATAAAAGAAAACAAATCATAAATAAATTAAAAACCCGACTGCAAAAAAGACAATTTAAAAATAATGCACTAAAAAGACCGAAACAAGATTGAGATTAGAAAACAAAATTAAAATAATCTATAAACAATACATTAAGTTTAGTAACAGGCGGGACCCGCTAGGACCGCGGGAACGCTATTGAATTATTAACATTGGATTGTTCCGCGTGTGCATATAGTTGTAGATCATCGCCATACAGATGATTAGAGCACAACATTTTAATTTTGTTTCAATTCTCAATCTTGTTTCGGTCTTTTTAGAACATTATTTTTAAATTGTCTTTTTTGCGTTCGGATTTTTAATTTTTTAATGATTTATTTTATGGATACTCCCGTTAGATTTAATAGTTTTCAGCTGGTAAAGTAGCTTGTGTCTGTTGCTCCTATCATAACGTTTTGGTAACGTTTGTTCACTTGCACGTAAGCACTTCACTAATCAACATACCCAGCTTTGAAAAAATCCAGTAGACTGTATGCCTACAATCTACTGGATTTTTTTAAAGCTGAGCTAGGGAGGCCCCGCCAGCAATAAACAGTCGTTTAACCAAGATCTTAATGAGAATAAACAAACCACAGATCAGGATAGCAACAAGTGCTATGTCAAGACACGGCTAACAAACATCTATTTACCATAGGTGTTACAGACAGTCCCCTATACCTATGAGGGAGGAGATAACGACGGCCAACGTGTTGATGGCACTGTCTGATGTTGCTTGCAACATCAAAGGACGGCTGAGCTCCTTTAAGGAGATTTTATGGCTCAAATAATCATGATATTCCTGCCCACGCACAAAACACGCGCTTAGACGTGGAGTTGCGGAAAATAGCCCGTTGTAAACTAAACTACTACGTAATCACTATAAAATAAGAACACCAGTGATCAGTGGTGTTCTGACAGTGTTTACATTTTTAATGGTAAGTTATTTTCCCGTAATAAAAATCGCTTTCTTATAGTAAAACAAAATGTATTAGATTCACAACATCCCATGTTAAACACGTGAATACCAGTGTGATTTTTAAATGGGGACAAGCTGAGTATCCTATAATCCACAATTTTTCTCGAAATTACAATTAACACAAAGCTTTGGTGGGGCCTCTATACAAAGTTATTTTGCAATATTGACGGCTCCGTGGCGCAGTGGCTTAGCAATGAGTTGCTGCACTGGGGGGCGCGGGTTCGAATCCCGCACGGAACAAGTATTTGTATGGCCTACAAATAATTGTTCCGGGTCTGAATGTTTGTACTTGTGAAATTTGTGTTTGTAAACTGCCTCCACGATACATGAGAAAATCCTAGTGTGTGGGTAACGTTTTTTAAAAAAAAAAAATAATAACCGGCCAAATTTGTAGCAAAGATTCAGAACAAGTAATATAGGCATATTGTGAAGAAATATTAGTAAAAAAAAAATCACACACTGTCCTTTTTATCTTATAAATTAAAAATGAGTGGTTATTAACTGATTTTACTGTGCATGCACACATTTTGTAAGGGTCGATCGGTGGGCAAAAACGTTGTTGCCCATAGTTCACATTCAATTTGGGATAATTTCAAATAAACGTAGAAACCTTATTTCCTCGTAGTGTCAAAAACTGCAATAACGGTATATCATTATTTATATATTTGAACTTAAGTTTAAAATTTGGCTTCTCTTTAAAAATAAATCCTGTATATCAAAAACTAGCTAGCAAACTTAGCTCTGTAGCATATGCTGTAAAAAATATTAGAAGCCTAATCAAGAATGTATAGAGATCATATCACAATACTAATGCCATAAATTATAAGAGACTTAGTTAGCTTACCTGTTCATAGCTATATCATCTGATGCCGCAATGTTCATTCCATATTCACTCTCAGACTCTGTGATATCGTTGGCACGATCCTGAGACATATGGTATGGTTTTCCTTCTTCCCCTGGACCATTAACTGATCTCCTGACTTTAGGCTCAAAGTTGCCAAGTTCTGCACAATGTAAATGACAAATAATTTATACATAACAATTTAGTAATATGTACATTAACCATTTTTGTTGACTATAGTAATGATCATTATAAGGGATATAAATTCTGCTATTATGAAAAATGCAAAAAAAAGAAATGCTTTATAATTATGTCAAAATATTCTTTTAATAGAGCCGTGGTAGCTCAGATGGTTAGCGCTCACTATAAGTTTCACAGTACGCGAGAAACCCGGGTTCGATCCCCGCCGGCACCAATGAAATTGTTAATTGCAATTTTAAGTGCTGATTTATCACGTGCTCGGCGGTGAAGGAAAACATCGTGAAAACAGGTTTGACAAATAAGAAAAAAAATATATTTCGAAGACATGTGAAGTTCGCCAACAAGCATTGGGGCAGCGCGGCGGGCCTTTCCTTGCTTTAAAACCCTCTCAGGAATGAGAAGAGACCTGTGCCCAGCAGTGGGTCGTGTATATAGGCTGTAACTTTAGCTTTTATTCTTTTAATAATTATTTTGATAGTAAGAACCATCATAGAATCTTTATTTAGTGTCAATTTTCTACTCATGCTTTCACTTCCCATCTCACTTATGTCACACCTAAGGTCAAACTTGAGCAAAAATAGAAGACACATATAATTACTTTAAGCAGCAAAATAGAAAATAAATCATATTCTTACTATACTAACAGTAATAATCAATAAAAGCATGAGTATGAGCATTAAATAAATAACTTTTTAAAAGGTGTCAGTATTGCCACATAACTAAGATAATTTTGTCAATTATTCCTATTATATAAATACAAAAATTAATATAATAAATAATAATTAAGATGATGTACATACTGATGACAGATATTTATCATTACCAGTGCCAAATATTTAATAGACATGTCAGTATGATTACCTACAGCAAGTTTTAAAAACTGTGAATAAGTTTGAATAATCAACAACTGAACACTAAGCGAAATGCAGGATCACCCTCCAGTAGACGGTGAGATAGCCCGGAAAGACATGCAGGAATTTGATAGATACAGGCAGTAAACTGTGTAACGTGTCATTTTTGTGGTGTTCAGGAGTAGAATTGTGCAGAGCTGTGATAAATTGGATTGTATATGAAGGAATTTGGGATTAACGGATTAAAAAAGATGCGGTACAGAAAAGAAGAATGTGGATATTCTAGAAGGGAAAGTAGCAGCCAATGAAGGTTAATAAGTTTCTGCTCACCAGACTTCGCTAGTTGACACTGAGGTAAAGTTTTTTGTTACACAGTGTAATTTAGTTGAGAAGTTGGTTTTTAATAAAAGTTTATCAGTTTCTAGAGCATTAAATAAATACACAAAACAATGCGTAAGTGGTTTGTTCTTTTTTTTTTGCACATTTATAACTTTTTTTTAATTTTCTATTTTTTAATATCTGTGGTGTGGTTTATTTATTTTTAATCTTATTAATATAAAATATAGCTAATAGTGCGGAAAGAAAGAATAACCTTTACAGTTTCCGAACAAATTAACTTCCTCGCTATGAAATCTGTCAAATATTATACCTCACTATCTAGTGGCGCCGCCCTGGTGGCAGAAAAAGTCGTGGAAAAGCCCTCATTGGGTCACCTTATTTTTCTGTTTAGCAAAAAAATTATTAATTTCAAAGACTTTATGGCATGAATCAAGTAAAATTTATTAAGAATTGAAAAGGAACCCCTGCAATACTGCCATCATAAGGAAAAAGGACGCATCTAACAATTTTTAAAAATGAGTTAAATATAACACATTCGACTCAAGACAAAAAGGCGCATCTACTAAATTATTTTAATTTTGAATAATATCGATATTTTATATTTAGAAAAGACGTATTCAAATTCAAAAGACTTATTTAACCCCGTTGCGACGTCATCTTTAACAATATTTGCACCGATTACTTAGATGAAAAGACGTAAATTAATAGTTTTTAAAAGATGCACGCCAGATCAAGTAGCAAAACAAACACATTTAATCAAATCTTTCTATCTTTCTGGCCGGAGGCCCAATTCCCCCCCCCCCCCCCCCCCCATCAACATGGCAGCGGAATTAGACAATAGACTACCCCAGGAGGGTACCAGTACCCCTGGAGAATCCCTCGCTGAGCATCCACGACCATGTTATTCCAATCCTGAGCGTGGGTGCTCAGGCTGCCCCGCGTATTCTGGGGGGGGCAAAATTCCGCTCAAAAACAAAACTGCTCGGGGCAAGCTGAGCAACAATACCAAGGCGACCCCTGCCACGCTATCCGTGAATTTCTGCAACATCAGGGGACTTCACTCTAACCTAAACGCCGTCCACTACCATCTCGAGACGGCGAAGCCGGCCTTGCTCTTTTTGACCGAGACGCAGGTTTCCTCTCCTACTGATATTTCGTATCTCTCCTACCCGGGGTACAAATTGGAGCACTCCTTTGTGCCTCGGGCTGGAGTTTGCGTGTATGTTAGAGAGGACATCTGTTCTCGACGCCTCGGCAGTCTTGAAGGTTCGGACCTGTCCATCCTTTGGCTACGCGTAGACAGCGACGACCATCCGCGCGTCTACGGGTGCCTCTATAGGTCCCATAGCGGTAATGCCGAAACAGACCGACTCATCGACCACGTCCAAATGGCTACAGATTCCTTGCTACAACAGGTCCCATCCGCAGAGATCGTGATCCTTGGCGATTTTAACGCCCACCATGCCGAATGGCTCGGTTCACGTTTAACCGATCATGCGGGGAGATCTGTTTATGACTTTGCCTTGGCATATGGTCTGACACAAGTGGTTACTTTGCCTACGCGGATTCCAGATGTGGAGGATCATACACCTTCCCTGTTGGACCTTCTGCTGACCTCTCATCCGGACGGATATCAGGTTTCCGTCGATGCCCCTCTCGGCTCTTCGGACCATTGTCTGATCCGGAGTATGGTGCCACTCACGCTCCCTTCGCGGTTGCGTACTGCAGGTTGCCGCCGTGTTTGGCATTACAGGTCGGCGGATTGGGACGGAATGCGGTCTTTCTTTGCATCCTACCCATGGGGGCGGGTTTGCTTCTCGCCGGATGATCCCAGTGCTGTTGCTGACTCTGTCACTGATGTGGTGCTACAGGGAATGGAACTATTTATTCCATCATCTGTGGTACCCATCGGAGGCAGATCTCAGCCTTGGTTTGGTCGCTCCTGTAAGACTGCATTGCGCAGTAAGCAGGAGTGTTATCAAGCCTGGGCTGCGGCTTCGGTGACTCGGGATGTAAACACCAGCACACTTAAAAAGAAGTATAACTTCGCCTCCAGGTCCTTCAAAAGAGTTATTGCCAAGGCAAAGTCAGAGCACATAGGCAGAATTGGCGAGAAACTAGTTCGCCTTCCTTCGGGAACCCGTGCATTCTGGTCTCTCGCCAAGGCTGTCCAAGGGAATTTCTGTAAGCCATCACTACCATCTCTGCACAGGGAGGACGACTCACTGGCCCAAGACGCAAAAGACAAAGCCGACCTTTTAGGCTCCCTTTTTGCGTCCAACTCGACTCTTGATGACGGGGGGAAAATACCGCCGACCATCCCGCGGTGTGAGTGCTCCATGCCGGATGTGCTATTCTCACAGCGCTCAGTTCGCAAAGCACTTCTCTCCCTGGACATCCAGAAGTCGAGTGGGCCTGACGGAATCCCCCCAATTGTGCTGAGGACGTGTGCTCCGGAGTTGGCACCGGTCCTAACGCGTCTTTTCCGGTACTCCTACTCCCAAGGCGTAGTCCCGAATTCATGGAAGACAGCTTTTGTCCACCCGATCCCTAAAAAAGGCGACCGCTCAGACCCGTCCAACTATAGGCCTATCGCGATCACCTCCTTGTTCTCCAAAATAATGGAATCCATTATTAACTGCCAGCTCATCCGGTACCTTGAGGATCACCAGCTGATTAGTGACCGCCAATACGGTTTTCGTCGGTGTCGATCAGCTGGTGATCTTCTGGTCTACCTGACCCATAGATGGGCGAAGGCAGTAGAGTCCAAGGGGGAGGCGTTGGCCGTTAGTCTGGACATTGCGAAGGCCTTTGATCGGGTTTGGCACAAAGCGCTTCTTTCGAAGCTGCCTTCCTATGGGCTTCCCGAGAAATTGTGCAATTGGATCACCAGCTTTCTTGCAGATCGGAGCATCAAGGTCGTTGTAGACGGTGCATGTTCTGACTACAAGCCTATTAACGCTGGTGTTCCACAAGGCTGTGTGCTATCACCAACGCTGTTTCTTCTGCATATCAATGATATGTTGCTAACTGGTAACATTCATTGCTATGCGGATGACAGCACTGGTGATGCTCTATACACCGGCCGGGCCAATATTTCTCGGGAAAACGTCGCCGAGTACCGGAACAAACTTGTGTCTGAAGTCGAGTCTTTGCTGGACAAAGTCTCGGATTGGGGGCGACTAAATCTAGTCCAGTTTAATCCTCAGAAGACACAAGTTTGCGCGTTTACCGCTAAAAAGAACCCCTTTGTCGTATCTCCTCAGTTTCAAGGCACTCCCCTTCTTGCCTCAGCCAGTATCGGTATCCTCGGAGTCGACATATCGAGTGACGTGCAGTTTCGTGGTCACTTGGAAGAGAAGGCCAAATTGGCCTCTAAAAAGCTTGGCGTGCTCAGCAGAGCGGGACAGTATTTCATGCCGGCACACCGCCTGCAACTTTACAAGGCGCAGGTTCGGCCTCACATGGAATACTGTTCCCATCTCTGGGCAGGGGCTCCCCAGTGCCAGCTCCTTCCACTTGACCGCATCCAGCGCAGAGCGGCTCGAATCGTCGACGACCGAGCCCTTTCCGATCGGCTCGATTCATTGGCACTGCGAAGAGATGTTGCATCTCTTTGCATTTTCTTTCGCATCTACCATGGGGAGTGCTCTGAGGAATTGTTCGGATTAATCCCAGCCGCCAAATTTCACGAACGCACATCGCGGCAGAACTCCCGATACCATCCACACCATCTGGATGATTGGCGGTCCACCACTGTGCGATTTAGAAGATGTTTTCTTCCTCGCACAACTTCCTTGTGGAATAGTTTACCACCAGGGATTTTTCCGGACCGATACGACTTAGGGACCTTCAAGAAAAGAGCCTACTCCTTTTTAAAAGGCCGGCAACGCATCTGCAATTCCCCTGGTGTTGCGGTTGTTCATGGGCGGCGGTAGTCACTTACCATCAGGTGAGCCGCATGCTCGTTTGCCCCCTCTCTTATAAAAAAAAAAAAAAAAAAATCCTTATGTCCCACGGTTACAAGCATAATTTAGGACTAAATTTAAAATAAACCATTTTAATTATTGTTTTTCATTATTTGTTTCTAATCACTAATAAACCACAGCTTCTTGCCAATTTGTAATTACAGTTTAGTCAGTACTTGGTATGCCAATAATTTCAGGCCACATTTCTGGTGGTGGTATTTGTATTGGTGGGTCAGATCCAGAGGACGAATTTAATCTTCTTTGTAATTGAGGTATTGGCAGGGCATCAGAAGTCCGGTTCTCGGTTACGGCCGTGGATCGCGCCAGTATTTGGTCAACATGTCGGCGAATTAGCAGTCCATTTTCCGTTCTCACCTTATAACAACCTGGACCCTCGACATACTCAATGGTGGCTCGTCGCCACCTCTCTCCTAGCCCATAGGCACGTACCAGCACGGGCTGGTTGAGCGTGAAGCCTCGGGCGTGCACCCGCTGCGCCACCTCTTCCAGCTGCCGCTCAGAGCGCTCTGGTCTACTGTCCGGATGTAGCGCCGATACCGCAGTATATATTTACGTCAATTTAACATCTCTGCAGGAATTTTACCGAGGTGATTCGGCACCGTTCTAAGCGAGTATAAACCCTAGGTAGTTTCTCAGTCCACAACACACCTGTATCAGACATTTTCTTGAGCTTGTTCTTGTAGGTCTGTATCGCCCGTTCGATTTGTCCGTCCGTCGTAATATGGAGTGAGTACAAGTGCTCGAGGCCGTTGTTTGCAGGAAACTATTAAATTCCCTTGAGTTAAAGGCTCTGCCGTTGTCCGAAATTAATTTTTCTGGCAATCCCTGCAAAGCAAAAATCCTGCGACAACTTGCTATTAGAGCTTCACTACTCATATTTGATAAAATATCTGCCTCAAACCATTTGCCATAGCTGTCAATCATTACAAAAAAGGTCTTCCCTTGAAATGGTCTTGCAAAATCAACATAGACACGACTCCATGACTTGTCAGGTAAAATCCAAGTGTGCAGATCTCTTGGTGGATTGTTTCTCACGGCTTGACATAACTCACAGCCAGTCACCGTGGCCTCTACCTGAGCGTCCATATCGACCCACCATACGTATCCTCTAGGATAAGCTTTCGTCTGGACGATTCCAGCATGCGGTGCATGCAATACATTTAATACCTGCTGTTGTAAAAAGCGGGTATAATGACTATGTTACACCACATTAAACACACTTTATTATGTGAAAGTCTTTTTTCGCGTCCAACACGGCTGGAGTGTGGGGTCAGTATTGTAGTGTCGGGTCTTTTTTAGTCTCAGCAGCATATTTCGCCGCATTCAAGTTTATATATATTATATTATATATACTATCGACGCTTTCAAAGGTGTTCTTATGCCTCCAAACTGGCGTTGTTTTCAGCTTACTGTCAGCCACTTTACACTCCTCAGCTGTGGACGAATTACAGTAAAGAGGAATATCGTAGGCTGAAGGTGCGGAATAATGATTCGTTCCACTTGTTGTTCCTTCAGCCACGATACTGTGGCGCGTCCCAGATGTTCTCAGAGGCCCGTGTTGTTGGTTTGGATGTACTGATCCGTCACCGTATCGCGCGGTTTAGAAGTTCCGTTTTTGGGTCGCAGAATAATCTCATCAAAATTATTTGTAATATTTGTGCATTTAGTGAAATTTTTAGTAGGTGGTCAAATTTATTAATATCTAAATAATAATATTTAAGAATTTAATTAATTAACCATTAATAAGAATTAAAATTTATTTTTGTAATGGATCAGTGTTGTCTGTATCAAATAAATTATTATTATTATGTGGGGTTATCTACATAGTTTTCTCATATGGTTGGGCTGTATAAATATATAATTGTAAATTAAAATGATAAACATACATAAATATAAAAAAAATATATAAATAAATAAAAACCCAACCACTCGGCAGGGGAGACCAAACAGCCGAGGGTTAGGGAGAAAGGGAAAGAAATCGGCGGACGATGCGGGCGGTATCGAGGAGCGCCTATCTTATGCATTTGAGCTTGGAGCGGTCCGTCACCTATTATTGTTATATATTATTTATTAATCCAGAGGGAGGTTCCTCTAAAAGTTAACAGACATCGGCTGAGAGCATCTGCATTTCCAATGCATTTTCCGGGTCTGTATTTTATGTCATATTCAAAACATGCCAATTTAATAGAGACCATCGCAACATTCTGGGTGAAATCTGATCTGGAATAGGTTTATTCGGATTAAACAATCCGATTAGCGGCTTATGATCTGTAATGATACAAAACTTCCTTCCTAGTAAAAATTCATGAAATTTTGTAGCCTCGAAAATTATTGCTAAAGCTTCTTTATCAATCTGTCCATACCGTCGCTCGTGGGGTTGTAATGTTCTGGATGCCATCATCACGGTAGTTCTGATCCATCTTCCATCACATGGACAATTATTGCATCCACACCATATTCAGATGCATCACAGATTAACAGTAATTCTCTTTTTAAGTCATATCCCACTAAGGTTAAATAAGATGACAACAAATTCTTAGCTTTATCAAAGGCAACTTGCTCTAACGTACCCCATACCCACGGTTTCTTTGCTTCCAGCAATCGATACAATGGCTCCAGTATTGTGGCTTTGTCCATAATGAATTTTTCATAAAAATTGTGTAAACCTAAAACTGCCCGTAGTTCTTCTCTGTTCCTAGGTGCTGGTTTCTCCTTATCTCTTTCACTTTAATAGGTGACGGGTGCAGTCCCTCTTCATCAATCACCAACACATATTCGTTCAGATTTAACCTAAATCCCCTTGCATTTAGTTTAGTGATGACTGCCCGTAGTCTTTGATCATGTTCCTCCTTATTCTTTCCACCAACAGCGACGTCATCCAATAGACATGCTACTCCTTTTATACCTGTGAGTGCAGTCGACATCACACGCTGGAAGATTGCAGGAGCTGCGTTTACTCCAAATACCAACCGGTTCATCTTTATTAACACTAATGGAGAATTAAGTGTTAACAACGTAGCTGTGTCCTCGTCCACTTTCATCTGCATGTAAGCCGGTTTTAAGTCAAGCTTACTAAAAACTTTTCCACCACTTAATTTCACAAAGGACTCATTAGCAGCTGGTAATGGAAATGTATCCAGTCTCTATGACTAAATTAACAGTTGACCTGTAGTCACCACATATTCAAAGTAAACCGTCATCCTTTTATACAATTCTTAATGGAGTACCCATTTGGAGTATTTTACAGGGGTTAATAACCTTTCATTTATCATGAATGTTAATTGTTACTCAACTTGTTTTATCAGAGAAAACGGTATAGGATGTGCCTTCAAAAACCGTGACAAAGCATCAGGTCGCACTTTTAAGGACACTTGAGGACCCTTATATTCTCCAAGTGCTCCTTTAAATAACTCCAGAAATGATTTTAATAATTCATCATCTTTATCATCTATCCAGCATATGCCAGCTATCTCTAAGCCCATCATTTTAAACCAGTATCTTCTTAAAAGGCTAGGCCCACGACCAGAAACAACCAGTAACTCACATTGTGCTTCCTTGATGAGCTCGACCTAACACCTTCAGTTCATCATGGGTCCACATAACCAACTTCACCCCCGTCGCCTCTAAAGGTGGGGAAACAGACCACAGCTTATAGTATGTATCTTCAAACATGATTATCCTTGAAGCACCTGAGTCCACTTCCATGCTAACCTTCACACCATCGATAATAACATCTGCTTTAAATGGTGGTCGAATATTATCTGAGCAGACAAAGATACCCATCATCTGTTCAGATTATTCATTTTCTTTATCTGAAGTTGAACCAGGTGGAGCCTGGTGCATCTTGCCAGATTTCTTCATACAGAAATATGTTTTTTTTTATAGGATAGGGTGACAAACGAGCAGCACGCAGTCCACCTGATGGTAAGTGGTTGCTGTGGCCCATACACATCTACATCTAGCCTCGTTTGCGAATCAAAATGCAGATGCGTTGTCACCCGTGAGAACTAAGATGGAATGCTTCTTTTCCAGTAAAAAGGATCTCCGGTTCTCTACACTCACCATACGAAACACAGCAGTGTTAAGCTACTATTAGTACTAAATTTAATGTCTGTAAGACATTTTTTATAGAAACTGGGCTTTGATAGGAAAAATTATAAAGTTGGCAGAAATTCCAATCTCGAATCCATGGGCATATTTAAATGATATTTGCCAAATTAATTTTTACAGAGGTAATCAATACGAGCTATTTTATAAAACAAATTTCGATGTTGAAAACATTCACTGGATTTCTTAAGGATAAAGAATATTAAAAATGGAATACCTGCTTCCAACAAAATTTTACTTTCAGAGGTATTCTACTAAGATCTGAATGAAAAATTAAAATAATTAAGGAATTAGGGCCGCTCATGTCTGAAAACAAAAGTATTTTGTTGTTTTTGTATGGTTAAGGGTATTTTCACTTTTTTTAAAAGGCCAAGGGTAGCTTCAATCTCTATTTAGCTTTAAGATATCTGTGATACTTCTCTTTTGTAGTATTTCTTACAAGAAAGAAGCTGACAAAATGACTTAGTATGTTTGTAGTAGAGAAAAGTAAAATGGCCTTTAGCCTGCTTTTAGTAGTTAAGGATAAAGTATCTTTGTGTTCTTTTAATTTTTAGACATCTACAAAAGTGATTGTTGCTCAAATATTAATTATAGTAATTTAGTTAAACACTGATTAAAAACAATTTGTGAATAATTAATAATCAGTCAATTCAAAGTATAAATTAAATACAAAATAAAAAGTCAATTCAAAGTATAAATTAATTTATACTTTGAATTGACTGATTGCACATATAAATATATACAAATAGGTGACAGTTGAGTTATATCTGCTGACTTCCAAAAAGGAGACGGTACTCAATTCAACTGTATGTTTTTTTTATGTGTGTTACCTCATAACTTTGTACTGAGTGAACCGATTTCGATGATTCTTTTTTATATGAAAGCTGATACTTCTCGTGTGGTCCCATATGTATTTGATCAAGGTCAGACCAATAGTTTTTGAGTTATTCTTAATAATTTATATTGAAGTCGGCAGTACAAAATTTTAAATTTTAAATTATAGGTATAATTTTTGTTTAAATGCTGTGAAAGCAAATTTTAAACTATAATAGTTTTTAGGTTTATATTAATCATGTAATTTTTGTTCAAAACTTATGATAATTAAGAAAAACACTGAAGGGAAACTATTAATTTTGCTACAAAAATAATTAATAAGTAAATTATTACATTTTAGAGGTATATATTTTGTTTCAATGTTTTGAAAGTAATTTGTGTTCCTTTAAGTTTTTTGTTTTGTGATTATTAGTCATACCCTGATGTGAAAGTATTTGTAAATACTTAGTTTCTTTACTTTTCTTAATAAATTAAATTTTAAGTTCTTTTTTTGTCTTTTTTTATTTAGCATGTCTTGAAACAGGTGTATTTTAAAGAGTGATGTTATGAATGTTACATAATGCAACAGTACATTTAGATAATTCTAACACAATGCATTTAATATTTTAAAAAAAATTGTCTCATGAATGTTATCACACTCGTAAGTTTCTCCACCTTTTTATCATAGTAAGTCTTGTATGATACTCCTTTAAAACCATTACTCAAGAGTTGCAGGTTGTTATTTTAGTACCTCATTACCAATGTATGTACTTACTAAGAAGAAAAGTAGTAAATTACCATTAGTGTCCTTTCAACTTTTTTTAACAAATTACCTTTCCAAAATATGTAAAAATGTTAAATGAATGTAATGGTTTTTTTATTTACCATACTCAGTTGGAAAGACTGAAATGGTTATATACGTTTCTCCTTCGAAGTTTTTGAATTGCTGGGTGTATTTTTAAGCTAAGATGAAGAGATAAACTCGTTTTATTTAAATAAATAAACAAATTATCAAAAAAATAAGTTTGTTTTTAAAATCTGCATATCGCTACCTATCAATTTCAATTTTTACTCCCATTTCACATTTTTGTTAGTTATGTCCTTCTTTATTATGGCTGCAGAATATTTCATTTCAGTTTTTGAGTAATAAAAGTCACAACAGCAGACTCTGCATAGTGAGAAAACAGTACATTTCTTATTGGAATACAGTTTCTTATTAGAAAATATTACTTTAAAAATGTAAAACTGAACTTAGAGAACTAAAAAAATGTATTTTTAATAGCTTTGCAAGTTGGAACTAAGACAGTGCTTATGACAAGCTAATTACATATTATGTAGAAAATATTTTGTTTATTTATTTACTCTTTATTGTACACCAAAAACAAAACAAAAACGAATACAATTAAATCTAAATTAGAAAATGTACAACAGGCGGTCTTATCACTCTGAAAGTGATTTCTTCCAGACAACCTTAGTGTAGAGAACTGATGTAAACAATAGTTAAAAATAGAGGGGGCGTACAAAATAAAAATAAAAAATATAAAATACATACAAATAAAGGCAAGTGAAGATTATGTATGATATAATATAATAGATTAAATGAAAAGAGTACGAAAAAGGAAAAGTGATTTATCTAATAGCGTTCTAAGTAATACGATTTAACAAGACATTTGAAAGAATGAAGAGATTTGTTCTTGTTAGTTATGAATTTAAAGATGATTTTAATTTTATTTTTATAATTTTATTTTAAATTTTGGAAGCTATACTACCACTACATCAAGAAAGCAACTAGAATGTTGTCTAAATAGTCTCATTAAAAAAATAGAGTTAATAATATTTATAATTTTTTAATTTTTTTTTTAATTTGGCTATTTGATAAAAACATAATCATTAAAATCGGTTTTCATTTGACGAAGATATGTACGTAATTTACTTAAATGAAGAAAATAAACAGTCGAATATTGAAGTGTTCTTTTTTTAATACAGCTAAAAACTTCTAACCTATTATTTACTATTACCACACAAACCAGCGGTTCGCACACAACGCATAGGAATAATAAAACATTGCAATGCCGGCGCATTCTCCTATTAGGGCAAATAACTGTACATTTTTACTAACTGCACAATTTAAACATCTATGTAACTTACCGGTGTTTAGAGTTGGATAAACGTTTCTGTGGAACTTGTAATAACTTTTTTGAGCATCAGATTGAATTATTTCATTAGTATCAGTGCCGACGTGTGCGCTAGACCAGTTATGAATAGCATATATCAAGACCAACAATAACAGGCAGATTCCTGCTATGCGAAAAATTCTACCTCGTCTTAAGTTTGTAATTCTCATTTTTGTATTTTAACTGTATTTGTCTTTTACATTACAAACTCAAATTTATTATTGAAAAAACCTATATTCTTAGTTTGTGACGAGTACACTCGATGACGTTTATTGTTGCTTTTACTTTGAAGTTTGAAGTTTGGAGCTTACAACAATTACAGTTGACATTGACAACGTCAACTTTTGCACTCCGTTCTAATTCCGTTTTGTTTTTTTTTTTTGCTTTGTTACGGAACTGAAATCATAAGCTTCAATCACGGAACTAATGAGACTTATTTTACTACTAATTAAAGGTTATTAATTATTGATGACATACGTAATATACGAAAATCTATTTTCAATCATGTATGTAAGATGTGATAACGATGTTTGTTTTTATATACCTTAAGTTACTAATTTACGGTAGGCCTAACTTTACTGCTTGGTTAAGTTGACATCCAAATCTCATAACGTAGCCAATGTAAATTTAGGCTGTATGGTCAATGACCTCAGGCTGCTTTAATTAATCAACCCAGCCAAACCAAGGAGGTGCGCTAGCACTTCTTAATAGTTTGTGGTATAGACTCTCCGCTTGGAGTAAAGTATTCTGTGGTATAGACCACCTAACATAACGCGTGAAAACGCGTGACCAATTTTGATTTGTTATTGTGTGTGTTAGCTAGTGATGTATATTTTACTTACAAGGACTATCAAAAATGATTGTTAAGGAAGCGGTAAAAAGATTTAAAAAAAGTGTTTAGTGCATGAAGTTGTGAAAAATTTACTGAATTTTACCATGATAGTTCCAAAATAATTAAAAAGTATTTATATAACATGTTCCTGGTAATAAGCAGAACCTACCTGCCTTTTGTTGGATTTCAATTAATTATGTATAAAATCCCAGGTGACTTTACCGATAAACTTAGAAAACTCCCCAATAATCAGATCGGAAAGTTGAATTTTCGAGATATGATTTTGGGGAAAGATATTTCCTGCCGTGGGCAGTAAATATTTTTAGGTTTCCCCGGAATTTCTTTTTTATTGTTATTATAAATAGGTAGATACTTAACTAAGTATATACCATAGAGTTAGTATCTTATAGACTAAACATTCGGTGACGTCATCAGCGTGTAAAAGGAATGCACGTATATAGTTCGACATAAGAGTAAGGGAGAAGCAAAACGATATTTCTTGTCTTTTTCTAGGTATGTGTTTTTGATTGTTTTCCCTCCTTTATTTGACATAAACGATGTCAAGCTTTAGTGAATAACATTGATATTATAAGCAAAAACTGGAAATTAAATTTAGTGTTTTTTGTGAGTTTTAGTAATTAGTTAAGGTGAAAAAGATTGTAAGTTGTAGCATTTTAGGATGCAACAGCATCAGTCAACGAAAAATTGATAATACTACCTTTCATCGGTAAGTTTGTTTTGTACTTACATTTGCTGCCTGTACTGATTAATATCTATTGTTTTGAATATAAAGTGTAACATTTCATGTTTTTAATGAACTTTGTGATGTATTTTGTCAAATATTTGGACTCCCAAATTGTAAATTCTTCATGATAATGCTACTTAATTTGAACGGTCATTCGAAAGTTTAAAATCATAACAAACGTGTATTTTTTGATTTTGGTAGGATTATGGAAACTTTAGGGATATCAGCGAGTACAATAATGTTTTCCCATTGTTCAATAATGATTGTTATTTTGATTAGTAGTTATGTCCATAAATATAAATATGACATACACTTTTATGTTCAGCTTTAAATGAAACTCTCCTTATTGCTCTACAACTATTCAATCATTTTCTATATTACATAGAAGTCACCAATAATATGTAAAAATCAACCTGAAAACATGCTTGGGTTCAAGTACATAAATATTGGGCAAAGTATATTTAATTTCATAAAATATGTATTGCCTGAAATCAGATGCACAAAACTATATTTCATTCCATTAATTCTATTATACATTAGCAACAATTACATTACAATATTTATTATAAAAATATGTCATACTTATATAAAAATAAATATAAATGTAGATAAAATAATAAATATATAAATAAGTCTTAAACTTAAAAAAGTTACCAAAAGTCAAAAGGCTTTGTGATAGTTGCCTAGCTTGGCAGGAGGATTGACAACTGATATTTTGCTGACAAACTATGTGGGAGGTCTATGTTTAGCTGTGGAGGACATTTGTTAGGCTGTAAATGTATTAACAATATATATAGCTTAATATGTACATAACTTTTTTAAAATATTTGGCATGAATAATTTTATCATTACATTTTCATATACCTGCTATTTAATTAAATCAATTGATATTGTATTAATTGTTACAGGTATTGTATTTATGCACAGATACTCATACTTGAATTTTATTTGGAAAATACCTTGATATAAAAGTGTACTAAATATTTAATATATTAATTTCTTTTAAATATATTATCTTACAGCTTTCCTAAGGAATCAGCTATCCGTAATTGTTGGATAATCGCTACTGGTCGTGACTATAGTTAACCAACAAAACTTAGCAGTGTATGCTCAAAACATTTTGAGCCTTATTGTTTTAGGCAGACTAAATATACTTAATTTATGTAATTTATAATATAATTAAGATAAAATTTATAAAATGTTATAATTTCTTGTTGTGTGTTGTTGTTTCTCCAAATATGTATAAGTTTGACCTTGTTAGTAGTTATGATTTTTGATATTGTTCTGTATGTATTAAAAATTGACTAGCATTGCTTAATTTATTTATGGTTCTTGACATTTTATTTTCAAATGCTGACATTTGTATTATTATGACTTCTAGTAATTTTATTGTAATTTATATTTATTTGATTATCTTTGTGTAATTTGATTGCATAACAATGACAAAATATTTACTTATAGATAGATTGATTAAACATGAATCCTCATTTACAAATGTAGGAACTTTATCTGTACTACCATGTTTTATTCAAGTAAAGATTTAAATAAAATAAATAAAGAAATAATTTTAAGTCCTGACCTAAATATGCAAATGAATAATTTATTATGCAATAATAATTGTAAAACTAACTCTGCGAATGCCTACCAATGAGATATTTAGTCCACCCTTAATCCCTTTTATAAAGGTGTTATAAACAATAATGAGTAAATAAATTAAGCAATAAACGTAATAATTATGATAATTTCCATTTAATTGACATAAATAATGTAATAAAGATGTTTTTAACAAGAGATAGGTATTACCTATCTAGGTATAGTTTAGGAGTTGTACCTTCATATTTATACCACTAAAATATATTATACACAAGGTATATAATATAGAATACTTCCTTCTGATCCGATTCTAACAACCAGCACCCAAGAAATTCTGCCATGCAAATGTATAAATCAAGTTTATAAATGCATATTTTTGAGAAATTCTAAAGCTGCTCAAACGAAGAATTACAACGAATGCTCTAAAAAGAAGACAAACATTTTCTTAATTTTGTTGTTTATTAATATGATGAAAAATTAATAAATAATCGCTTGTTTATTTTAATTTTTTTGGATTATATTTAATATATAATTGTGTTTTCATTTGTTTTACTTAATGTAATATTGCTAATATTTCTAAATGTTGTCAAATTACATAAAATTTAGTTCTTTTTCCTGTTTAAATTTCAATATATTTTCATTTAAATAGAATATATATCTTTACAGTCTATCAAAAGTCCACTGCTGAACATAAACATGAACATAGTTATTTGCCATAGTTGTAACGCTGGGCAAGCGGGTTGGCAACCACTGTTTGTTTTAGCTGTTATCTAGAAAATGCTGCTGTTTATCTTCTTTTTTTCCCTATGTCGCCTCATACACCACCCATGGAATGATCAGTGGCAGATAATCTGGCACTGCATGGTAAATTAAAACAGAATATTATAAAACATTCGTTTTTATTTTATGTACCAATATATAACAAAAACAAACCATTTGTTGATGTTTAACAACGTATATTAACTAAAACATTTTACCACCTTAACCATTAGGTAACATGATTAACACCCGTATTCAAGAACCACTCTTATTTAAGTGTACTGGCTCTCACTGCGAAGTGTCCGATTTCTCACAGTGTTGGATATGTCCATCGACTTGTTTCATAGACAACACTTAAGTATTTCTTTACTCAGTGAATGCATAGGGAAGGATTCGGCGTTTTGATTGGTCGGTTTCGGGGGTAGCTTCAAGTTATTCAATTTTCAAGCGTCAAATGTCAATTAGTACATAACCTCATCCTCAATTAATGTGTTGATTTTTGCAAACTGGCTTGTGTTAGATACGATACGCTATTTGAAGTAAAATTTAGCTTAAATACCAAGTAGAATTTTTGTGATAATGGAAATAATATCTCCGGCTAACAGTGCTAAATGGTAACTCAAATATTTTTCCTCAGTAATGTTTATTTTGTGTTAGTTTTTTGATAATTCATTCAACATACATTATTTTAATTTTTAGCTCAAAAAAAAATAGCTTTTTCCTCCGCCGAAAAAGAACTAATCATAAGTTTGGTAAGTGAACGTCCCATTATTGAAAACAAACAGACAATAGCCCGAAACATTGAGCTCAAGAGGGCGGCATGGGACGAAATTGAAAATGCCTACAATGCAGTACCTTTTGTGGTCAAGAGAACGGCATTACAGCTAAAGAGATGCTGGCAAAACATAAAAAGTTGTCGTAAGAAGGAGCTGTCAATGGAAGTCGGCAGTTTATTACAGACTGGAGGTGGAGTTGGTGAAGCGGGCACTACAGAAAACGTCATAGACAGTATTTGCCCATACATAAATCTGACCGTACCTGGAGTCATTGACTCAAACACAGAAGAGAAAGTCCTAGGTAAAAGATTTGTTACATAATTATCATAATTAAGGATGAAGCTTTATTTCTTGTTTTGTTTACATCACTACTCTATACAAAGGTTGCATTTTACTTACTATTAAACAGCAGAGTTATATTGTAAATTAGAAATGGAATTTTTTGAAATTTAAGCAACATTATTGTTATTGTTCACAGTAAACCTGAGTTCTGTGGAAATACATGCTCCAGAGAAAATAGATAAAGAAAACCATCATGGTAATATAGTTCTGTAGTATTGTCAAAATGTTACTTAAAATAAACATTGAATAGAATGCACAAAAAGATAAACTATATCTGGATATTATTTCAAATATCTTATTGTGTGTACATGCTACTTTATTTTGGGTATTTACTTTTCCTTTTTTGCAGATAATGAGGTCATAGAAAGTTTAAAATTAAGCAAGAGGAAAAGAGGATTATTTCCTTTAAAAACATTAACAGGTACAGGAACAAGTATAATATGTAATTTTTTATGTACGGACGGAGATATGAAGTAGGCAAATATAAATTCATTGTTCAAGGGAGCTTTTAGCTTTCCATTACATACACTATCTACTTACAAGTGTACATAATTTGATGTAATTGACCTATGTAATGATAACAGCCAGACACACTTGCTTCATCATCATCATCATTACAGCCCTTCACAAGTCCACTGCTGAACATAGGCCTCCCCCAAAGAATGCCACAAAGCACGGTCCTGAGCCACCTGCATCCATCGACTTCCTTCGAATTGATTTTAATGTATAATAATTATGCCCATTTAGTAAGTCTTTAATTACTACCAGCTACTACTACTTCAAAACACTCCTCTCAATAATACATGTTGTAGATTTATACTTATTTTATTTCAGATAACAATGGTAAGCTCTCCAGTGAAGTCCAAGTGCGGGTAAAGCGGTGCAAGGAGAATATAGAGCAGGATTCAGAATTACATAAATTGAGAGTCCAGAGGGAAAAAATATTGATAAAAAAAGAAGAAATATTATTGGAAAAAGAGTCACAGCAAGCCACATTTCAAATAGAAAAAACAATTTAGAAATCAAGAAACTTAAGTTAGAAATAGCATTAGTGGAAAAAAAATTAAATTAATTTATTCAAAGTCCCTGTAAAAATTGTTTTATTTACATGAAATTACTTAAATTACAATAATATACAATAATTTCAATAACTACCAGAAATACATTTCAAAAATGTTGTTCAATAAACATTCTCCTAAAAACTAATCCCTGTCTATTGGATGGATTGGCATTCCTTCTGTCAATTCTTCTTATAACCGGTGGTTCTATATTCTCCTCAATTTCATTATGCAAACGACAAATATTATACAAAATGGCTGTGGCTACTACTACATGGCATGTTGTTGTCAGATTTGTCGCTAGTTTTTTTGACAAACATGGGAAAATTCTTTTCCAAACACCTATAGTTCTCTCAACAGTATTTCTGGTCTTAATGTGAGCTTTATTATAATTTTGTTCAGCATCTGATTCTGGCCGTAGAACTGGTGTCAGTAAATATGTTTGGCAACCATAACCACTGTTACCTAAAAGCAAGCCATCAATTTCTCCTCCTTCCAGCTTTGCTTTTAATGTACTTGCTTGAAATATACGATTATCATGAACTGAACCTGGTCTGTCAGCTACAATGTCATATATTTCTAATTCAGGGCCGCACACAAGTTGTGTATTTATGGAGAATTTTTTTTCCTGTTACGGAAAACTTCAGCAAAATTTCCTCCAGGGTTTTGGATAGCAACATGTGTGCAATCTATGCATCCTCTTACTCCAGGAAACTGCGCAATCTGGTAAAATTTTAGTTTTGTATATTCACTGTTTTCTGGGAATTTTATGTACCGTTTTATTTGCAAACTAATCAGATAGGACACTCTTTTAACGATTCTTGAAACGGTTGGTTGGCTAACACTAATAAGGTCGCCGCTGATAATTTGAAAACTGGCTGAGGCATAAAATCTGAGTGCAATTAGCAACTGGTACACTGGGGGAATTGGTAGTCCTCTTTTTGTAAGTTTCTCGAGATTGTGAGAAATTAGCGGCATAAGTACGTTTAATACTGTTTCTTTGCGAAATCTATATCGCTGTTTAAATTCCACTTCACTATAATATTTGAAAGGGTTCTGAAAATCTCTGATAACACGCCTTATTGTCACGCTTTCTTGGCGATTCACTTGTTCGTCCAAGTAATTATCAAATTCCTCATCACTACTTATTTTAACTAGGTAGTACTAAAATACACAAAAGACAAACAAAAGTTTATATCATGGAGTATAGTTTATATATAAGTAATAACTTATGCTTTATTATTTTGAGGTTATGAATATGACATTTACGCCGACCCTATGCGTTCGAGGTGGCACAAGTCGCGGGCTCGAACTCGCTGGTGGGCGCGGCCAAAAAGCACGCTGTCTCACCTGGCATCGTGCCCGACAGAGATAGTATCAGTGATGAGCATATCGACACTAGTATTCACGCACGTCTTGTTCGTACGGCATTCAGAACCGTTTGAACAAAAACGAAGTTACACGAACACGATGCAACATTTATACTAATATAATAAAGCAGAAAATATAGATCTTTACTCCGTCTAAAAAAAAGTCCGCGATACCATATGTCTATTTTTTATATACTCGTATAAGCCACAATTAGGCATTTTTATTTTGACAAAAAAAAAATGAAAATTTAATTATTAGGCATGGCATATTTATCCTTACGAACGAAAGTTACTTCATTATCAAGACAATTTTTTGAAGATAAACTTCGTTGTTTATGCCATGTTTATATAGTACATAGTTGAGATAATGTAAAATTAAAATAATTCAATACTTGGCCTTGACGCGCAAACAACGCATAACCCCTAGCCCGGTGCGAACTGAGAAGCCAGTATTGAAAGCTTCTATGAGCGAGGTTAGGTTAGCCGTTAGTTCAATCATTATCTATATCTACACAAATAAATAAAATTGAAGTGTCTGTTATAATGTCAAAATAACAGCTTTTTACTAATTGCATATGAAATTATATACGCTACTTATAACACAATTTTTAACATTTTTCTGTCTGTCTGTCTGTTTGTTCCGGTTAATTTCCAAAACGGCTGGACCGATTTTGACGGGACTTTCACTAGTAGATAGCTCATGTTATAAGTAGTAACTTAGAATGCTTAAATTTTAGAAAAATTATTAGGCGTCCGTGCAACAAAATTAACACCCTAAACTAAATGCGGACGAAGTCGCGGGGAACAGCTGGTAGCTAAAATAAATTCAAAATTAATTGAGTGCTTTTATCTATCTCCCAGGTGAGCGTAACAATGATTAGTTAATTCTGAACTCTTTCATTTCACGTTGCTATGGTATTTTGAAAGTTTAATTGATTAATAAGTTTTTATTTTATTTATTTCTTTAAAAAAAAGACGTTACCCCCACACTAGGATTTTCTCGTGTATCGTGGAGGCAGTTTACAAACACAAATTGCACAAGGACAAACATCCAGACCCGGAACAATTATTTGTAGGCCATACAAATACAAATACTTGATCCGTGCGGGATTCGAACCCGCGGCCCCCTGCTCAGCAACTCATTGCTAAGACACTGCGCCACGGAGCCGTATAAGAGTATAAGAGGTTGATAGCAAATGTATCAAGAATCATTTCTTGCCTACACACTTTTCATGTATCGTGTACGTTTTTCTTTAAAACTGAATAAAACCGCGCATAGTATGCCGACAGATAAAATAAAAGTACTTCATTAATTATGACAATTTTTCCATACATTATTATCAAATAAAATATTTGATTGCAATTATAAAACTAGGTGTCATGTCATGCCATGCATCTCGGACACATGATGACGCGGGTGAAACCGCGAAATGATTAGGCGCTGCTTTATCGCTTCATATTATACCTCTGTGGCTCTATATACCTAATATAGATTGCTTATTTTATTATGTTTAGTTTTTCCGAGTGGTTATGCAGCGATCACTCAAGAGTTCGGCTTCGAACGTGTGTAACTGCAAAAATTATCCCACGGGAACGAAATATTTTATATTACTGGGAGCCGCGGGTTCGAATCCCGCACGGAACAAGTATTTGTATGGCCTACAAATAATTCTTCCGGGTCTGGATGTTTGTCCTTGTGCAATTTATGTTTGTAAACTGCCTCCACGATACAGGAGAAACTCCTAGTGTGGGTGTAACGTTTTTTAAATAAGAAAAAAAAAATTTGTATGGCCTACAAATAGTTGTTCCGGGTCTGGATGTTTGTAAACTGCTTCCACTATACAGGAGAAAATGCTAGTGCGGGGGTAATGTATTTTTAAAAAATAAAATAAAATAAAATTCCAGACTATAACCTATCTCTGAGCAAAATATCATCCAGGTCCCTTCAGCGGTTCTGGCGTGATTGAATAACATACATCCTTTCATTCGTCCATCCAAATATCCAAACTTTCGCATTTATAATATTTAGATAATAATTGTAATTAGTTCTGCTTACCTATAAATTTTTTTCAAAAATACTTACCTGTCTTCTTACTTTTTTTTATATATACTCAATATCACTAAACGTAAACACAGGTTTTTATCAAGACAAGTGACCCATCAAGATTGTTTTCTTAGTACTGACGTACCTACCTAAAGTTTACAATTTTGTGGCCACGACGCGGTGACGTTTTGTGACATTTTGTTGTATTGTAGGTTGTAGGTATCTAGGTAATAACAGTAGGTACCTATGAAAATCCCACATAATATACCTTGTTTGTCCGCCGCAAGAGTCGTCTAATAAATAATTAAACTGTTTTGTAATTCTTTATTTATTTATAACACTTGCATTGAGAGCCGTGGTAGCTCAGATGGTTATCGTTCGCCGTAAGTATCACACTACGCGAGCAACCCGGGTTCGATCCCCGTCGGCACCAATGAAATTGTTGCAATTTTATATAGTAATCGTATATTATAGACTTAATTTTTTTTCTTTTATAATTATATTATATTACAGACGAAAATTGAAATAAAAAACAAAATTGTCTGTCGTCCAAAACGCATCATCTCTTTCAATTATATCAATTTCCATGCTGTCTTTTGTCTTTGGCGTCCAAATTACAAAATAGCAAAACTTTTCGTTTCGAATAAAACTCGAATAAGCCCGCGTCACCGCCCGTGCATGTGTGTGTAAGCGTCGTCCTCCCGCACCGCACCGGGGCAAACATTATTCAGTGAGATGCACGATAATTCATAGTAACATACGCGCGTAAAAAAATACGAAAAGGCCTTTGGAAGAAGGGGTTTTATGAAAAAACCACTGCATAAATTAATTACGAATAAAATTTCTTGAATTCTTCGATAATTGAGCTGTGTCGGTACCGACTTTGTTTTGGAAATTTCACACTTCTTTTATTACTAATTTACGCCCAAAGTTGTGTTAAAATTGGCAATAAAAACGAATCTTTGGTAGCTCGTAACTTTTTAATAACATTTTATTTTACTATTCTGTTTCCGTACAGACAAATTTGATAATGAGACAAAACGATATCATGTTTAACTTTGGATGTACACTGTCAAACAGCGTAGTAAAACCCCTCCGAAATTTGTATGGAAATCAATGGAAATATTGTCGACTAGTGTCACCTTAAAGTAGCTAATGGGTAACTTTAGCCAAGGGTGTCCCTAATTAGTTGCATAGTGTCGTCCAACACTCAAGTAACGTTTATGAAACAAAATTTCGTCCACTGTGGGTTAAAGCCTACTGTGCGTACGCATAGTATCGTTCTTGAATACGGGTGTTAGTCACCTAACCATAAGTAAGTCACTTAAAAAGGCCGTCCCTAGATATCCTCAAGATGACTTTTGCCCTAGTTGCCACGCCTGCGTGAAAATATGCGTTATACTGGTTGGCCACCGCAGTTTTTTATTATTTTAAGTTTTCATCAGGAAAGTGCTGCTGCCCCATCCCCACCTTGTATTATTGCTTACTACGCGGGGTAGTATCATCCCGTGTATAGACAAATTCTCTTGTACACCACAACTAGTCGCACACACGCCACTAACTTAGTTAGACATGCAGGAAATGTGTTTTGTACTACAAAACCTTTTTTTCGGAGGTCTGAGTTCAGCACTGAACTTATGATGGATTGGTATGTTAAAACATTATTGATTTTTTTGTAAAAACATAAAACTCGACACAAGGAAATTTTTGAATAATAATTAATATTTTTATTCTTAATTAATATTTAAGTACATACTTAATATATTACTACTTATTAGCTATATCACACTTTGTGCTAGTAGCGTCTTCACTTAGTGCCGTCTAAATCCAAAGAGTTTATTGAATCTCCCGTAAAATCGACGATGTGCCGTTGAATACGGAACGATGATTCTATTTTTACACCATTTCTACCCGTAGTTTTTAGTCACAGAATGTATTTTTAAGAGAAATTAATTAATAATCTGAATTATAAAAGAACATTTTTTTTATGGTAACAAATATTTTTTTTGTATGAATTTAAGTTCTGTGAATATAAATAAACCCATAACGGGGGAAATGGAACAATATCTGGTAACCCAGGGAAAGTACCTCCCGCCTATTTCTATCTCAAAAGCATACGCGAATGCTTTATCTAGTCAATCCTCTATCTACGGTATATACCTATTTATATTTTATATATTTTATAAAATGTTTTGATGGGGAAATAAAAACGGGGACACGGAGTACATAATGGTTGCTTTATTTTTCATATAAGTATTACTTGTGATAATTATAAATATTTAATAATTAAATACATTATAGAACTTTATTTTAACATTCGACTTAAGTATAAATGTAAACTTAATAATTCAAGGAAGGAAACTTGTAGGAATCAGTTAAATAAAATTGCTCTGTTTAAAGGCCAATATACTTATGAGGCTTCATCATGCTTCATGTTTATATTCTTTAATCTGTCCCTGAAAAGTATAAAGTAATAATAAACTTATTATCATTTTAGCTGCATGAATTTGAAAAACATAATGATCTTAACACAGTAAAGTGGACTAAGTGTCTGAGGATACAGATGCACTCTCTATTTTCTCAATCTCGGTATGTTAAGAAAATGGTCACTCAATCATGGATTGACCGCAGCAAGTGCAACTTAATCTCGCAGATCTATTGATCTGCGCAACTATTACTTTACCACGTGTTCCTCTTCTCTACGACTAACGCTGTAGGCGATGAACAAAGCTATTTAAGCCCTCGGCACAATGTCGTCGGCCATCAAGCATGAATCGGGCATCGACCGTTGTGAGTATCAAATACTATGGAATTTATAATATCATAGTATCATTACTAAATATCTATAGCTAACCACGCTAAAAGTTTTATCATTGTGACTTGGGAATGTTACGAGCTTAGCTTACGAGCCGAGTGAATTACCAAAATTGACACTTTAATTAAAGAATACTAATTACAACTTAAGACCACACTAATTACAAAACACAATTATACTACAGATCACTTTAGTTCGCAGTTGTATCGTTTACAAGTATTCGCTTGTATCGCCAATTCAATACTAACTCGCTCGTGGTCTATACCGGCTTTATATAGGGCCTCAAATATTTTCCAGAAACATCTACTGTAGAAACATTTAGAATGTTCGAGTACATATCGGTCCCGAGATTTCTAGAAGTATCTTGACTCTCCTAGTTCTGCTACTCGATACGAGTGGGCGTATTGGTATCTAGTTTTGCCAAGTACAAGACATTGATAGTGTTGCGCAACAGGAATATAATCCGAAGTTCTGAAGCTCCGATCAATCCCTTGGGGAAAATATCGTGATGCTATGAATATTGTACTAGTATGACCGTGAGGCTGTGCGGTTGGCTAAGTAAGGTTATGCATTTATTTTGGTTGATAAATAGATAATTAGTTGTGTTCATAAAGGCTTAAAGAGGGTAACCTCAAGATTTTTTGTCTTTATTGTACTACAGTTTTATAATGTACGAAAATCTGTCTCTATATTTATCTAAGGTTGGATTTATAATCATTTGGCAGGAATTTGGGAGAGTAAGGTATTTTATTTGATAGAGGTTTGGTCCCCGATTATAATAACACCACTCACATCAAAAGGTAATGCATCGTTACCGAATAAATAAATAAAAACTATTATAACCTAAAACGCGTAAAATATGGAAAAACGTATGCAATACTGGATAGCATATAGAATTTTGTGTAAGTGCGACAAGGACGTAAGACTAGTGTCACATTATTCTACTGTCTATACTCTCTGTCAAGTGTCAAATAAGAAATGATTATAATATTATACTGTTTTATTTCAGAATTGCTTCTAACTGCCTAGAAATGCTTGAACACCCAGATATACTTTCAGTTGTAATAGGTTAGAAGTATGTGGTGGGAGCGAAGGCAACCTGGCTTTATAGATAAGATATCTGATCTGATCGAATCTGTACTAAAATATAATTAGACGCACCGACTCCCCGTAGACTTGTCTGCCCTACTCCTAGAGTCTTTTTGTAAAGCCGTAGGCGCGGAACGCAAGGTTACGCTACGCAAGGGCAAAGGGGCTGTATTTCTTGCTGCGCCGGAGCCGTTGTAGAAGTAACTTTAGATCAATATTCCTGTGTAAAAAAAGTGAGGTTATGATTTAAAAAAAAAACCATTACTCATAAAATATACTTTTCCGAAAGGAGAAAAGGGTAAGGTAGGGTAAAGGTAGATGAGCTTTCCCTGATAGAGCACTCTCTTGCTCCTTTCTTCCCCCCTCGTGGCGGAGACGATAAATGTTATCATTTTGAGGTTAGGTCTATGGGATTTTCTTTTTGATTTTTCTCAGAACAGAACCCCCTCCCCTCCCCTCACCCCTTCCACTCCCCTCACCCCCTGACCCCCTCCTGCAAACGATTCTATATTTCAACCTTTATCTATATTTATCTAAAGTTTTGAAAGTTAAATTTTGAAGTCTTATTATAACAATATTATACTTACTGGTACAAATATTGTAAAAATGACTTCTTTTAATAAAATTGTTTTTAATCTACTTTTTCTTTTATACTTTTCAAGAAAATGTTTGCTGCAAATTATTGAGTTCTTCTTTGTATTACAACTAACCCGTCCAATGAACCTTAACCATTTTTTCTAATTATAGAACCCAGAGGGAACCTGTTTGACAAACGGTAAAATAAAATTACATTTTAGAACGCAAGCCGAGGATTTATTTTATTGTTGTGTAGGGAAGTCTATCGATTCATTATAAACATTCGATATAAATATCGACATTAATTTTGATATAGTTGAGTCAATCCCTACCATACATGTAAAATATTTTGTATAAAAATTTATTTACCAAATTCATGCAAATTATCAACAACGTGACTTTTTTTCTTTGTTAAATATCAAAATTAACAAAACAATTGAAAACGTTCTATATTTAAAATAGTATACAACATAAATTTTAACCAAAAATAAACGCTTCATAACATTGACGACGTCTTGAGAATTTACCTGTGAAATGTGCAATTATCAGGATTATTTCTATTATTAACACCACAATCACTTTGCAAGCTAAGCATTTTGGAAAAAAGTTACTTTCACTACAAAATCGGTTACAGAGTCATGAGATTTGGTATCCTTTTCTATCTTGCATTTTTGCAATAAGGAATATTCTTTTCCCTTGCACATTATGTTGATCTATAACCCAGTATATTCTAAGTCTATGAATACAAGCAAACTATTACTACTTCAAACTTAAAATTCAAAATGAGTTTTGGTGGGAACTTGACCGTCAGCAGTTTGAAGCTCCTGTATTATTGTTTAAATAATGGTTTGAAGTGGATTTTGATACGTAAAAGTGGAGCAATTTTGTGTATTAAGCGTCTGCGCATGTGAACTATTAGTGGAAATGGTGAAACAAGTGCTCTGATGGTGATGTAATTCTCAAGATAAGGTATCTGTCTGTTTAGGCACTTTGAGATACCATCACCAACTATCAGCTGTCTGCTGTTTCAAGTTGCCGTCGAAGTCTCCCAAGGGCTGCATATTGGGACGCATCAACATTGTGAAGCACTGTACTATGAAGGATAATTATACATCGTCATGTCTATGGCAAACTTGCAAATCGGTCATTTTCGCTTAATACTGTTTATTGGCCTAATCCACCCCCATTGTAAGAGAAACAACTGTGACTTGCGCATTTACTGATAAAATTTACATAACCTATTATAGATACAGATATCAGATAACTCTTCCACAGTATGTTTTATTACATTGAGGTCGGATTAGGCTAATAAACAGTATTAAGGTGACACTAGTCGACATTATTTCCATAGAAATTTCGGAGGGGTTTTACTCCGCTGTTTGACAGTGTACATCCAAAATTAAACATGATATCGTTTTGTCTCATTATTAAATTTGTCTGTACGGAAACAGAATAGTAAAATAAAATGTTATTAAAAAGTTACGAGCTACCAAAGATTCGTTTTTATTGCCAATTTTAACACAACTTTGGGCGTAAATTAGTAATAAAAGAAGTGTAAAATTTCCAAAACAAAGTCGGTACCGACACAAGTCAATTATCGAAGAACTCAATAAATTTTATTTGTAAGTGATTAATGCAGTGGTTTTTTCATAAAACCCCTTCTTCCAAAGGCCTTTTCGTATTTTTTTACGCGCGCATGTTACTATGAATTATCGTGCATCTCACTGAATAATGTCTCCCCCGGTGCGGTGCGGGAGGACGATGCTTACACACACATGCACAGGCGGTGACGCGCGCTTATAAGTATTCGAGTTTTATTCGAAACGAAAAGTTTTGCTATTTTGTAATTTGGACGCCAAAGACAAAAGACGGCATGGAAATTGAATGATGCTTTTTGGACGACAAACAATATTTTAAAATTTTCGTCTGTAATATAATATAATTATAAAAGTAAAAAAAGTAAAGTCTATATTCGATTACTATATAAAATTGCAACAATTTCATTGGTGCCGACGGGGATCGAACCCGGGTTGCTCGCGTAATGTGATACTTACAGCGAGCGCTAACCATCTGAGCTACCACGGCTCTCAATGCAAGTGTTATAAATAAATAAAGAATTACAAAACAGTTTAATTATTTATTAGACGACTTTTGCGGCGGATAAACAAAGTATATTATGTGGGATTTTCATAAGTACCTACTGTTATTACCTAGATACCTACAATCTACAATACAACAAAATGTCACAAAACCTCGCCGCGTCGTGGCCACAAAATTTAGATAAACTTTAGGTAGGTACGTCAGTACTAAGAAAACAATCTTGATGGGTCACTTGTCTTGATAAAAACCTGTGCTTACGTTTAGTGATATTGAGTATAAAAATAAGAAGCCAGGTAAGTAAGTATTTTTGAAAACAATTTATAGGTAGGCAGACCAATTACGATTATTATCTAAATATTATAAATGCGAAAGTTTGGATATTTGGATGGACGGATGGAATGGATGGATGTATGTTACTCAATCACGCCAGAACGGCTGAAGGGATCTGGATGATATTTTGCTCAGAGATAGGCTATAGTCCGGAATTTTTTTTTCAAAAAAACGTTACCCCACACTAGGATTTTCTCCTGTATCGTGGAGGCAGTTTACAAACATCCAGACCCGGAACAATTATTTGTAGACCATACAAATACTTGTTCGATTGATTCGAACCCGCGGCTCCCAGTACAACAATTCATTGCTAAGCCACTGCGCTACGGAGCTGCCAAATATCATATATGATACCGTTTATTCAGGTATTTCGTTGCCGTGGGATAATTATCGAGTTACACACGTTCGAAGCCGAACTCTTGAGTGATTGCTGCATGACCACTCGGGGAAAACTAAACAGAATAAAATAAGCAATCTATATTAGGTATATAGAGCCACAGAGGTATACCTAATAATTTCGCGGTTTCACCCGCGTCATCACGTGTCCGAGATGCGTGGCATGACATGATACCTAGTTCAAGCATTTTATAATTGCAATCAAATATTTTATTTGATTGTAATGTATGGAAAAATTGTCATGATTAATGGAGTACTTTTATTTTATCTGTCGGCATATTATGCGCAGTTTTTTCCAGTTTTAAAGAAAAACGTACACGATACATGAAAAGTGTGTAGGCAAGAAATGATTCTTGATAAATTTGCTATCAACCTCTTATACTTATTAATAAATTAAATTTAAACTTTCAAAATACCATAGCAACGTGAAATGAAAGAGTTCAGAAATAAAGATGTAACTAATCATTGCTACGCTCACCCGGGAGATAGATAAAAGTACTCAATTAATTTTGAATTTATTTTAGCTACTAGCTGTACCCCGCGACTTCGCGTTTAGTTTAGGGCGTTAATATTGTTGCAAAGACACCTAATAATTTTTCTAAAATCTAAAGTTACTTCTTATAACATGAGCTATCTACTAGTGAAAGTCCCGCCAAAGTAGGTCCAGCCGTTTTGGAAATTAACCGCAACAAACAGACTGACAGACATACAGACATACAAAAATGTTAAAAATTGTGTTAATGTTATAAGTACCGTATACAGTTTCCTACGCAATTAGTAAAAAGCTGTTATTTTGACATTACAAACAGACACTTCAATTTTATTTATTTGTGTAGATATAGATAACGATTGAACTAACGGCTAACCCTCAGATCATAGAAACAACAGTTTATGATCTGAGGGCTAACCTAACCTCGCTCATAGAAACTTTCAATACTGGCTTCTCAGTTCGCACCGGGCTAGGGGTTATGCGTTGTTTGCGCGTCAAGCCAAGTAGGTATTGAATTATTTTAATTTTACATAACTATGTACTATATAAACATGGTATAAAGAACGAAGTTTATCTTCATAAAATTGTATTGATAATGAAGTAACTTTGGTTCGTAAGGTGCCTAATAATTAAATTTTCATTTTTTTTGTCACAAAATGCCTAATTGTGGCTTATATATAAGAAATAGACATATGGTATCGCGGACTTTTTTTAGACGGAGTAAAGATCTATATTTTTCTAGAACATTGTATTTACGTATCCCGAACCATAACAGCGCTTTTTCTTCTGACTTCCTTAACAAATATAGGCTAGCTGAGATATATAGCCTAATGCTGTATAGCCTATACTATTCAACATGAATCTGGCTATAATATCCAAAGAAAGATTTTTCAAATCGGACTGGTAGTTCCAGAGATTAGCACGTTTAAACAAACAAAAACCCTCTTCTGCTTTATTATATTAGTATAGATGTTGCATCGTGTTCGTGTAACTTCGTTTTTATTCTAACGGTTCGGAACACCGTACGAACAAGACATGCGTGAATATTAGTGTCGATATGCTCATCACTGATACTATCTCTGTCGGGCACGATGCCAGGTGAGACAGCGTGCTTTTTGGCCGCACCCACCAGCGAGTTCGAGCCCGCGACTTGTGCCACCTTAAGCGACAGTTACAGATTCGCAACTTTGTCATAGACATGACGACATTGTAACTTCAGGCTCAAAAGAGCAAGAACCAAGACCCGTAAAGCCAGTTTTTAAAAAAAATCAAATTCAAATATTCATGATCGTTATTTCGTTATACACTTAACTTAGGTACTAGATATAAAGTTTATTTTGTTTAACAACTGTGTGTAAGATTTAATTTGAAACGTAGTTTTTCTTTCTGAATCGGATTATAAACTCTATATTATATTTATCATCGAAAATGGAGAAGAGTAAGTTAAATAAAAGACCTTTTTTGAGAAGTTGTACTCTTGGAATATTTCATACTAGAATTTATTCATGTTATTGCTATAAAATCAAAAATATGGAAAATAAAAGCTAATTAATGATTTCTTACGTGTTTTTTCACAGCACCAGCATCCACTGTGGAACAATTTACTGAAAACTGGAATCGTGACTTTCCCTCCTATCCTCTGACTCTAGATGATTTAAAAAAATCACATAAAGTAATGAGTGCCCTGTTGCATGTTTTTGATCGACTGGGTATTGATAAAGATACAATTTTTCAGGTACACATTTACGTCTTAATAAATTATTTACCTAAAAGAAATTATTAGTAATAAAAGAGGTCTTGTATTGTTAATTTACCAAATTCATGCTGACAGATAGATTTTCGCAGTTTATTGTTGAAGATGATTCACTACAGTGTTTGTATAATGTCTTTGATTATATACATGTCTAGATGCCACATCGACCGTACCGAACGGCCTAAATAAAGTCTACTAAAATTGGTAGACTCGCTTCTCACTTACGTCAGTGTTATTTGAATCACTTAAGGATAACGTGCTCACGAAAAATAATTAATTATGCTGGTTTGTGCTGTCAAATTGTATCGTAGTTATGTGGGAAAACCGTTTAATAACACCAAGATCACTTTTCATCAGCAAGTTTTGTTATTTAACCGCTATTATTTTAAGAAAACACGATATTTTAATTCGTTATTTTGTAGGTTTGTTTCATTAGCCAATGTTGTCAGCATATTACTAGGGAGATTTGGTGAAACTATGGGAGACAAAATACAAATATAATTACGTCATCTTTTGATCAAGAGGACATTATTATTTTAAAAATTACATTATTTATTTGATCAGTACATGATAATTTACTTACAAAAAATAAATGAAACCCATGACGTTATGCACTAAATAGTATTTTTGTTAGTTCTTTCTAATATTTTGGGTTTCAGATTTCCTTATTAATCAAGTATATAATCAAAGCCTTGACTGTTTCGTCTACCCTGCCGAGGTTGGGTTTTATTATTTCTTTTTGTATTTTATTGATATTTATGTATATTTAAAATTTTCATTTATATGTTTACAAAACTATAACTAACAAAAGTAATCATATAAATACCAAAAATTTATTACTGTTATTTATTCGCTAAACATGGTACCTACATCAAAGATGACAAATAGTTGTACATAGTACACATGCCAAAACTATTTAACATAATAGATTAAATCATTATTTTTATAAGTGAGCAAGTCAAAATGTATATATATATATATTGACTAATACTGATAATCAAAATGAAATTAAATTAAAATTACAATTCATCATTTTTATTTTATAACTAGGCAAATCAAATTAAGTATATATAAAAAAAAAGTCAAATGAGTATGTACTTAATCTAACGGGAAATATTCAAGAGCTGGTATCACTCAGCTCCCCCCTGAGTGACGCAGCACACTTGTTAAACAATAGTAGTAATGCATACTTGTGTGCGTATTATGCTCACAAGCGCTTCAAAACGGGCCGGTCGTTTTTGTTGCGATTGCAGCGCAACACTATCTAGACATGTATATAATCAAAGTCTATAGTTTTAAGAAATCCCTCTACCAACACAGCACAAATCTTATAATTTCTGAGAGGGTAAAGGAGTAAAAATGTTTACCATGTAACATAGGAGATATAATAAACCTACAATAGATTTTGAGGGGTTGGAAAAGGTGGGGGAGTTTTGTGTGAGCCCTCTGGAAGTGTCACTTTTTATTAGCCATGTAACATTTTTAGAAGTACTGCAAAAAATCTCTTAAATCTAAGCTAAAACTGCAAAGGGGGGTTACACATTAGAAAGATGCTGCTGCCCATTTCCTGCTTCAGTTTCTCTCAGCAGCCTCTTACAGCATTCACAGGATGTTATGGGGTAGTGGAATATCCTCTCACTCCACTATTACAATAAGTTTATACATAAAATTAATTTATTGCAAATTATTTGCTATTTTGTTTCATCAAGGCGCCACCAGAAGAAAGCAACAATAAACATTTTATTTATTACTGGGACTTAATTCCTGTGATCAATATGACTCGGATCATCAATCATCTTATCTCTGTGATGCCACAAGTAGGCACCAATATCACCATCAACCACTTTCTGCAACCGACAGCAAAAACATCACATCCCATATTGCTGTTACTTTACAATCTAATGTTATTTAATGAAGAACGTCTGAGGGACATTGCACCATATGAAGAGGAGCTGTTTTCAAAGATAAATGAGGTGAATCTTTAGTAATTTATTTACTAATTGTTTTTTCAGTATTTTCAGCATATTTAAAAAATCAGGAGGTCCCCAAATCAACTATTGTTTCTTGTAATGAATATGAAAACTTAAACTCTCAAAAGGGTTAAAAAAATAAACTTTTTAATTAGTTAAAAGCAAATTTTAAAAAATAAGAGATAAAAATCGTGAACAAATTCCTTCTGCAGTTGTTTTAATTTTTCTATACACTATGTCTAAGCACTGACTTCAGAAGCGATTATTTAATGCTCTGAACTGATGGAAATAATAACCTTTCAAGAATAATACTGTTTTTTATACATTAACATGAAAATTGAGCTAACAGTTAACCAGATGATAAGTGGTTATTGCAGACCATAAACAGTAATTGCATTGACTCTCTTACAAGATGTATACAAATATAAACAAGCAATTTAAAATGCAATAGACATCCATCTACTTACACCTGTTAACTTTTATAAATGTTTATCCTCATGTTTCAGGTCAAGACATTAGAGGATGGAAAAAACAGGTTACTGGAAAAACTCAATGAGCAAGCAGAGGAAAAGGGAAAACGTGCAGAGAGGCTAGAAAAGGTATTTGAAATATTTTTTTTTTATTGTAATGAATGAATGAATGAATATACTTTATTGTACACCACAAACTAATAAACAAATTACATAACAATAGACAGGTTAAATGTACAATTTGGCGGCCTTATTGCTACATAGCGATCTCTTCCAGGCAACCAAGGGTGTAAAGGAATAAACAATGAATACTGGGTGGGTGGTGCAATATAATTATACAAAATATAATATCAATACATGCGATATATAGACAATAAATGCAATAAAATAACATATAAATAAGTAACACATGAAATGATATAAATTACTAATACATAATAAAAGATAAAGTAAAGCATATAATATATACATAAACATACATATATAAGAGTATATAAACAAACTTACATATCTACCCAAAATACATAAATAAATTACAAATTTCCTCAAACAATAATATAAAGCTGATTTGTAAATTGTAAGTGAGGCAGCAAGGAGCATATGGCTTACCTGATGGTAAGTGACTACCGCTGCACATGAGTAACTGCAACACCAGGGGAATTGCAGGTGTGTGGCCGATTAGAAAGGAGTAAGCTCTTTTCTTGAAGGTCCCTAAATCGTATCGGTCTGGAAAAATTTCTGGTGGTAAACTATTCTACAGAGAGGTTGTACAAGGAAGAAACTCCTAGTAAAATAATTATAATATATTTCATAATTCATTTCAGCCCATCCAAAGTTCACTGCTGAACATAAGCCTTCCCCATAGATTGCCTTATGGGCAGGATATTGCCATAGGTGCCATGTTTGGCAAGTGGGTTGGCAACTGCAGTTACATTTATTATTTTGGTATGTTATCAGGAAAGGTGCAGAGGCGAGAGGGAAACGCATGAAAACATACACACAACACACATTACACACACATACACTACACACACAGTACACACACTATTTTTACTTTACAATTTTTTTTAATTATGTTGTTATGCTCAACATTAATTTTAGTATAAGCACTTCTTGCTTTAAGGTACAATTCCATAGCCGACTGCAGGCAGCAGCAGCAGGCGACGTGTCTTCGCGACACTACTGGTTTCTATGTAGTTCTATGAAATACCTTCCGTAGCTAGCGACACGCCGTTTGCCGCTACGGGCCGAGCGGCAGACGACACTAGCCCGACCACAGATCAGTAGTGCTGCCAACGCCCGAGCGACATGTTGAATTTTTCTCATAAAATGAGTTTTACCGATTCCGAGGAAGAGAAACTGATAAACCAGGTGGCCCAATATCCCGCACTGTACGATGCTTCTCACAATAATTATTTAAACAATGTGATAAAAGATAATATTTTAAAAGAATATAGGAAAGGAGTTAAATAGATGCGGTAAGTACCTATTTTGTTTACATAAACAGAGAAACCACAGAACATTCGGAACAAATTGGAACACAGGCTGCTGCTGCCTGCAGTTGGGTTCGGAATCATGACTGCAGCGACATGATGCCACGACATGTCGCAGTGACATGTCGCAGCGAAGCCTGCTGTTGCTGCCTGCAGTCGGCTACGGAATTGTACCTTTAGTAAAATTTTATGATTTGGAAGAGGGGCTTACTTCTAATACACGGGCGCATTTCACGTTCAAAAGAAGTAGTCATGTACTTGTCAGACCGTGTTTATGAATAAATCTTTATTCTTGTTTTAAGATGCTACTGCCCAGATGGGCATTTTTCGCTTTCCCCCTGTTGTCTCTTACCCTACCCATGGAATTGTATGAGGTGGATATTCTTATATTGCCAATACACAGCTATCTTTAAGTATTATGATTATATTATTTTTTTAACTACATATCTACATACATTTAGCTAATTATTTTATATATGCAAAACAAGTTTTACATGGTAGAGCCACGCTGCAGCTGTATTGTGTAGCAGCTTAATGCTACTGTGTTTCATATGGTGAGTGTATAGAGAACCGGAGACCCTTTTTGCTGGAAACGAGGCATTTCATCTCAGTCCTCAGGGGTGACAGACAACGCATCTGCAATTTTGATTCTTGATTGAGGATAAATGTAGATGTCTATGGACCACAGCATCCACTTACCATCAGGTGAACAATGTGTTCGATTGTCACACTTATTCCATAAATAATAATTGAATTTTAAACTGTAAATAAATAATTGTTGTGGCCTATCATTGAATGAAAACAGTAGTCTAATACATCCATCCGCCATACTACTGTCATGAGTCATGAACCACATGACACAAGCATTTTAAGCTAACTTTGAGAGGTTAATAGGAAGTAATAAGTAACGTTAATAGTGTTACTAGAATTATTTTTTTAGGAATTCTTGTTAGCAGTTCATCAATATTCAACAGTGTTTATGGGATTACATGACTTAATCTGGAAATCATGATGAATCATAAATAGGCTTAGCTAATCAAGTCTGTTTAATTGAGTGCTTTAACAATAACATTTCTAATCTACAGCTAGACACTGAGATAATTCATTTAGAAGAAGAACTAAAACATGAAAAAGAAGCTCATGAGGAAGAAAAGAAAGAGTTGGATATTATTTTAAATGAGGACAAACAAACGGATATATTATTGGAGCAAAAGAAAACACACAGAGATTGTCTCATAGCAGAAGTAGAGAAGAAAAGAGCCCAAAGAGTTTATGATGCAGATGATATCAAAGCCCAGGCAGAGCAAGCGGCACAGAATAATCAAGAAGCAGAAGAGAAGTTAAACTGCCTTAAAGCAACACTCATGAATAAAGAAAACAGCTTAAAAAATTTGCATGCAATCAAACCTAACTTGGATACAGGAATTAATTTGTTACATGAGATTATAAAGCTTTCTGAAAGTATGAAGTAAGGTTTATTTTATGTATGTCTTTTAAAATATTATCCGTGTATGCTTGTAACTTTCGACTACTGTCGAAAGTTTATAACCATTAGCTTCACTTAAAGCTGGGTGCGATAGGTCGTCCCTTACTACATCCCTTGCTGGCACTTGATTGTAGGCTTTTTTCGGCTATACGAAACAGATATAATATATACGGGGGTTGGCCCCCTCATGCCCGGAAAGCACTTGCAGTAGCTGGAAGGTCAGTGGGACTTGTCGCCTGTCCACATAATCTGGCAGAAACAGACTCGACAGTCCTTTTCCACTTACCACTTTTAAAGCACAAACTGTCGAGCGTGGAACTTCCGCAATTCCCACTCTCTGGGAGAAGGATAGCCTAGGTGCAGGAGTTCCGACCGCAATCATATATAATAGCAAGAAACTCTACTTCCATGTCCCTAGGTGGGAATCCCACCAACGAACGCCGCGTCTTTGGAGATCGTCCGGTAATTTCGGACGATTTGGACGGCCATTGTCCTCTAGCACAAGCATTTTAAACTTAGTTTAATGTTTATTGTTAATGTAGTTTTTCTGTAAAAATGGGGGTACATTGAAGAAAAGTAAAAATGATAGTGCCTATCCACAAATGCTCATACAAATTTCAAAAAACATTTGGCTGTGGAAGTCTAAGATAGAATAGAGTATTTTATTCAATATAGTAACATATATTCGAAAAAAAAACTTCTGTCCTGGGTAGAATCAGCAAGAAACCCAGTGGAACTTTTTTTCATATTAATTAACATTATACAATAAACCAAATGTCTCAAAGTCTGGCTATTCATATAATTTAAAACACACAACAGTTGATGCACTGTGGTGAACAGTGGCAGAAACTTTAATTTCATTTAATTTAATTTACAGAGATTATGATTCTGATGATTTAGAATCAGATAGTCAAGATGGTGAGTTGGAAGTTATTAATACAGAATCAAATGAGCTGGAGGCTCAACTGGCGGACTTAAGAGCCGCTAGAGCAGAAGTAGCTAAAAAGTTGCAAGAGAATCAAGCGAAAAGGCAACAAGAAATGATGCTGGCGGAAACGTGAGTATTATCGAAAGTACATGTTATTTATTTTGGTAAGTTTCTTGTTATATGAAAACTTTCTCCAATCTTCATATAATAAGAATGAATAATGTTATGTCCTACAAACTAAAAATTGTCCTATAACCCTATCCTATAAAAAAAAAACCGAACTGCGGTCTCGGCGGCCAGTCTCAACGGCGACTGGATCTGATTAGAACAGATCCAGTTGCCGTTGAGACTGGATTATAGTGCATGAGTGTGTGTGCAAGAGCACAGGTGCACTCTCTTTTCCCTCACTCTCGTTGTTTGATGGGATAGCAAGCTGACACGACTAGAGAGATCAGGCGGTGGACTAACGGCTTTACGTGCCTTCCCTAGGTATGTGGTGAAACAAACCAACTTCCTGACTCTTGGCTGCTACTATGAATTTCTTGACAGCCAAACCTATAATCTGATTCTGGCTTGACTTATGATTGGAACCAGCTAGTCATAATAAATAATTTGGACAATCGCATCCTTTAAAAGTCAATAATAAGCATTTTTCACAAATGTTGGCTGAGACTCCAACCAAGGACTGGCAATTAAATAGTCAGGTATTATGATCAACCAACAAATTAATATTGTTTTCAGGCAATTATTGAGAATTAACAGACAATGCGTATCCTATGTTTTTTTCGAAGGCCTAAAAATACGGTCAGTGGGTCTTCAACCATATGTTGTCGATATTCGGTAAACGGTTTGTTTCATTTTCCGTAATACGTACAGCAAAAGGGTGGAATAATTTGCCGGCGTCTGTATTTCTGTCCTATTACAATATGGACATTTTCAAGGCAAGAGTGAATAGGCTTATGTTATGCTAAGATAGTGCGATTTACCATGTACCATCACCTCTTATCACCAGATGGGATGGTACTAAAGCACTAAGCACTGAGCACTGAGCTAGTCGCAAATCTAATATATACAAATTAATATTTGTTTGTTCGTATTTTATGCGCTGTCATACCATTCATCATAGACAGCTGCCACTGATTGATAACCATCATAATATTTTATTGAAACCTATGGAATTAAAGCAATTTTTATGAAAAGTATATTATGTATATTGTATATCTTATATTTAATGTATAAAAATTAGTTTTTGTTTGTTCGTATTTTATGCGCTGCCATACCGTTCATCAGATTGCGCTAAATTTTTTTATATAGTTAGTTAGTATATTTTACTTTACTTTACTTTACTGCTACTATTTTAGTCCCTATAGTATAGTTTACCCTAAGTAACGTCAGTTGTCACACACAGTTAGTCAGTCAATCAGTTAGTCAAAATCATACAGTCTATTGCAGTCCATAATAGGCATATTATGGACTGCAGTATATATATATACTATATATAATATATGCTGCTTTAACTTCGGAACTTTGTTAGCGCGATTTAGGCTTCGATGTGTTTCGCTTGTGGCGCGACGACAGCGCCGCCACAAAACAATATTTCCACAATTTTCCAAATTTTTAAATTTCTTTTGCGTCTGGTACCAGCTGGTTTATTATATATTAATTTATTGTGTGGTAGAGCTTCTTTTCTACCTAGAAGTCCTGTCGTTGTTGTCTCTGTTTGCTGCCAAATAGTAGTGCTTGCACTACTGTGTTCCGATCTAAAGGATAAAGAGAGCCAGTATAGTTAAAGGCTGTGAGGCATTCTATTTTAGTGTTTAGAGAAGACAGTGCATCTGTAGCCTGCTTTGTTTGAAGGTGATTGCAGGTATCCATGAACTGCCGTAGCCATTTACCATCAGGTGCACTGTAAGCTCTCGTTTGTCAATTCAGTTTTATAAAGAAAGTGTAAACCAGATGCAAATATAATTTTATGTGGCTATGTACCTATTTATTCTTGTGTATTGTTGTTCAATTGTAAATAGGAACCTTCGAGAGGCGGAAGAGAAGGAAAGAAAGAGGGTAGAAAGTGCAAAGAAATTGACACAGCGCTTAGAAGAACTCAAACACCGTCGTACTACATATGAAGAGGAAAAAGCTGAGTTAATGGACGAACTCACAAGAATTAAAAACGACTTCAGCAATAGTGTAAGTTGTAACACATCTATTCTTTTTAACTAGGATTTTCACCTTGTGGAGGAGGTTTACATATATAAATTGCACAAGGATAAACATCCACACTTAATTACAAACATACAAATACTTGTTCCGTGGCGAGATTCGAACCCGCGGCTCTTAGCTTTTCGACTGCTAAGCCAGTGCCTGAGGACGTAGCCGTCTTGTTATATTAATATTTTAAAATCTATATCAATTTATATTGTGTAATAAAATATTGATAAGAGAAGGAATCACCCCACTTCGCCCTGTGGCAATGACTGATAGATAACACCATGGTGAAAAGTGTAAGTCATCTGGTATTGTCAACCCAACTGCAGAGTCAATGTCGATAAAGGTAAATCCTCCCTACAACCGACTGATAGAGAAAATTATGTTAAAAATCACTGAACCTAAATTTCAATGGCTGGTGATAAAGCAGCGTTACCACAACGAGGGTACTGGCTCTGCGCTCACCATCTCGGCTGCTCAGTGTGGGAAGTGTGGGAAAATCCTCAGGGTAATATGTGATAGCTGGTACGTTTGGGAGTAAAACATGGTGTACGCCTAAGAGAGTTCGTGATCACATTTCGCTCCCTAAGTTTGGTAAAACTCAATTACCTGTTGTGCCAATAAGATCGTTTGGCATGTTTTTATTAACACGTTTTTATTAGCTTGGTATGTATCTATGTAACGGAATTTTTAAATGTGAGTTTCTTACTACTTTCTTACTACTACTTTAAAAAATCCGATTGTTTTGAAACTTCGCACACCTATCAAGGACTGATGACAATGCAATAATTTAAATAGTTTGTCCCATATCCTTGCCAGGATCCTCAGGAATTGCGAATAATTCATAAAACAACCAAGATTTCAAAACGTCTGGTACTGTGACCATCAATCCACCTACTAAGTGTGACGATTATGTCAAATTAATTCTACAATAGAAAGGGTTCATGTGCAGCGGTGAACTTTTATAGGATGCTGATGACGGTGATGATGATGCTTAGCAACAGATAATAAATGGCTGTTGATTTTTGTGACTTATTGCTATAATTTTAAATAAAATAATATCAAGTATAAACCTCATCATTTGACCATCTTTCCATGAGCTACGTGGCTCTTACGTGATAAAGCCATTTTACAGCTATATTACTGTTATAGTTGTAGCACGAATGGGTCCGCTCGACAGGGGAAGGACCACGCTATCACAGAATACCAGCGTAAAATAGCAGCTTGACCCTACTGTGTTTCGTATGGTGATTGTAGAGTACGGCAGAACTTTTTCACTGGAAACGAGGCATCCCATTTTAGTCTTCATGGGTGACAACGCATCTGCATTTTGATTCGACATCGATGGTAGATGTAGATGTCTATGGATCACAGCAATAACTTATCATCAGGTGGAGTGTGTGCTCACTTGTCACCCTTAACATAAAAAAAGCTAGATGTAAATATTCAGACCGGCAACAGAGCGCTATATTAGCAGCACTTTCGGGGGCTCATAACCAGTAAATGTAGCAAATACTAATATTGTGATATTTAACACTGTTGATTTCATACTGTTTTAGCCAAACTATTCAAGTTGTAGCAACTTGAATAGTTTGCTTTAGCATGCTTTTGCCACGTACACTTGTTTAGTGTTGCAAAAAAATTATCATCATTACTGCCCTACACAAGTCCATTGCTGAACGTGATCCTCCCTCAATGAATGCCACAAATAAACATCCTCAGTCACCTGCATCCATCAACTTTGTGCATGGGTTTTACATGGGGTTACACTTTGCTACTTGTAAAAATCTTTTATTCTCATTGTTTTTCGTTTCCTCGAGCTAAACGGTTGGTCGATTGCTACTTCAGCTCACTAATCCGTTAACAATGGGCTTAGTTCCTAGTAAATATTTTTTTTTGTTTCAGTTGAAGTCAATTGAAGATTCCTTAATAAAGAAAACTCTGGATGTCAAGAAAAGAATAGAAGATAAAATTCGTAATCGTAATAATATGTAATAAAATATTTAAGTTTTAAAGTTTTGTAAACTAGTGATATTGTTTGCTATAATCACACAATCTGCCAGCAAGGATGTCTGATTATATTACTGTAGGAGAAGTACCACCAGTGAGCTTTTATGGTCTGATGAAAAAAGTGATATTGTACTATGTAGATAATGCTTTATTAAGTAAAATAAAATAAAAATAAAAATATGTGTTTGTTAAACTGTCGTATAATAAGAAATAAAAGGCGATACTATTTTTAGTATCGCCTTTTATTTTCTATTCGGAGACTTTAAAAAAAGTAAATATACTTAATTCTGAAAATATTAGACACACTTTTTTTGTTGGTTCCGAGTATACACACATACATAGAGTAATACAATCACTCAGCGGTCCGGAGGGGAGTAGCCATACGCAGGCGATCCTCTTTGTCAATAAGTCCACACGGTCCACTCGTGCCTGTAATCATTTTTGAGATTGTTATCTGATTTATTTAATATATATTGTGAGCTTTAATAACATAGTTTAATATTAAAATTGTATCAAATTAAATGTAATACAACACTTACGAGTATTAATACATTATATAAAAATTACTATGTGTGAACTTCGACCATATTGCTTTAATTTATTTATTGCAGGTTTCCTAAAAATTACAGTTTAAGGGATATATGTAAGTACTTTTGTAATAACTGGCTTACCTGGTTCCCATAAGAAGTAATGTCATTTGTTCAGATTATTTCCAGACCTGTGACTCAAGTGTTGGCGAATAATAAGAAGCGATAGGTCGAAGATATCCAACTCTAATATCAAACTGTATTTGTTCCGTAAGCTTTTTTATATCATGAAAGCAAACTAGCCTACAGTCAATCTGATGATAAAACTGTGACCCATGGCATTTATGATCTCAAGGCCAACAAACCGCTTCAGATTGCAAATGCGACACCAACTCTAAGGACTAAGATGTAATGCCTCGTGCCACCAGTTAAACGTTGAATGCAATAAAGAGTTATCTATTTATCTATCTCATTCACAACACAGTCTAATCAAATTATATGTAAGTCTCATAAGTCAATTTCGATATTATTATAAGTATTATTTAACACATTCAGTGCCACCGACTCGCCCGGAGAGTTCACGTAAATCTTATTCCAGTGCCGACGACTCGTCTGGCGAGTTCAGTGTTTTACACTAATATTTCCAAAATGCATCCGTATTTTCTGCTTAAAATTATAGTTTAGACTAAATATATGCTAAACTAAAGATTTACGTGGTGGGCCGGGTGTGGAGACTGTTTAAATTTGAAAGGAAACAAACTATTCTGCAATGCCTTGAACTCGCTAGGCGAGTTCCCTGACATAGATCCTCAACCATTTACATGTTAGATAACGACGTCAACATAGTAGCATGGACTACCTACATACTTGTGATATGGAACTAATATACAACAAACTAGTTTCATTAGAATAAAAAACAAGCCTTAGAAATACAAAGTAATCGTAATATTTGAGATCACATATCTAGTAGCCATATTATAAATCTTGTAGCTTTGTAATAGGGTAGAAAATGAATTTAAAAAAAAGGGTCGGCATTGTAAAAACAGCCGACAAAAAAATACCGGCGCGCCGTTGTGTCAAACACAAGATTTCAAAACGTCTGGTACTGTGACCATCAATCCACCTACTAAGTGTGACGATTATGTCACACTTAGTAGGTGGATTGATACAGTACAGAACAAAAGCACTGATAACATTGTTTTTACAAAGCTCTCATTGGCTAATGTTAAATCGCACTCCAAGAATGCACTTGCAACTAAATATTTCGTCCATTTTATTTCTATTTGTGACGTCATTACCTACTCTAGTAAACTTCTGTAAACTTTGTTTTCAATAGCAGTGCTCTGTACGACCCTTTCGTCATCGCATGCGTTTATCTGTTCTCTACCTTTGTGACCTGGCTTACGTTTACTGAACTCCCGTGTTTTGATTACCTTGGCTTGCGATTACTGGACTTGTTTGAGTGCTGTTTCGACTATACCTTTACTTACGATTACCGGACCTGTTTGAGTACTGTTTTAACTACTTTGGCAAACGTTTACTGGACTTTGAGTGTTCTTGTGTCTACCTTGGCCTGGTCTGGAAATTGTTATGGTCAAAAGTTTTCACAGCTTGAATTTTGAAAATCGGTGAGTACTCTCCATTTTGGTTTATTTATTAAATGGAAAGTTTAGTTTATCAGAGTGTTACTCAATCTAAATCTTTCCTTGATTTAAACTAATACAATATAATATTTTGTAGACTTCACATTTTGTCTTGCCAAAATAAAGTATAAAGTATTTTTATTTTAAGACTCAATGATGTTTTAATCTAGCACATATTTTTTAAACTACCATAGTTTAAAAAATATGTGCTAGATTAAAAGTTATTAGAAACTTATGTAGAAGTAGTCCTTTTATACAGGCTGGCCAGAAGATTGAGAAAGAAAAAAAAATAGGTCCCTCGTGTCATGGATTCTTCGAATCACCCCCATGTATGTTTCGCGAATTTTTATAGTTTTCGAGTTGTAAATCGTTTTCTGAATTTCTGAGAATATTGGACCTAACCAACTTGAAACAAATACAGTGTAAACTATTTATAACGAAACTCAAGGGACCGAACATTTTTATCGTTATAGAGAGTTACCATTATATGGAGTGAAGAGTAAAGTAAAAGTAAAGTTGCAGCCTATTTATGTCCCACTGCTGGGCACAGGCCTCCTCTCATTTCTGAGAGGGTTTTAGGGCAAGGAAATGTCCGCCGCGCTGCCCCAATGCGTGTTGGCGAACTTCACATATCTTTGGACGGCAATCTTCCGGCCAACCTGTATAAGCCAGAGAGATTCATTAATTTGTTTGTTTCATAATGTTAAAAAAGCTTACGAAATAGTACAAATTAATGTTTTTGTCCAAGGTTATGGATCCTTACGACAACCCAGTACCTGGAACTTCTTATTCCTGGGGCGATCCTGCTTGGAATACCCTCCACATAGAGGAGACACTCGTATCTATGGATTCGTTCATCGGGGAACCAAATAGAGAAGAAACGATTTTACTTATCCATTCACCTCAATATCCAATCACGGATTCTGAATTATTGGGGATATTGTCGGAAAATGTAATGGATGAATTGGAGACCGATAATGATGGTGACACTGATACCGAATTTTCCGAAATTAATGAAAATGCACAAGATGACTGTTACGCTTGGTGAAGCATGGATTCCCGGAAACCCGACAACTAATATAACCGGTTTCCCATTCCTGAAGACGCCCGGACTGAAAAAAGATGTTGGTGATGAGCCTATTAATTATTTCGATGCATTGTGCTCTTCCAATCTGCTGGAATTACTTAAAGACTGTTCCAATTAATATGGGGAAATAGAAAAAACTTCTACCGCAGCCACAAAAGCAGAAAAAAATCTTGGAAACCTGTAACCTGTCAAGAAATGAAATTGTTTTTCGGTCTCATATTTCATATGGGATTTATAAAGATAAATCGCTTGAATGACTATTGGAAAAGCGATGCGTATTTTGGTCAACCTATATTTTGAAGGGCAATGTCACGGAATAGATTTATTTTAATTTTGAGAATGTTATGTGTGTATGTAGGACAAGCGACGTGTAGTTATGATAAAGTTAAAAATATCATCGATTACTTTAATGAAAAAATATTATCTCTATATAATCCAACAAAAAAAAATTACCATTGACAAATCAATGATGTTATGGCGGGGACGATTATCATTTAGACAATATATGAAGGGAAAGCGCCATAAATAAGGCCTAAAATTCTACGCACTGGCTGATCAGCTCGGGGTTATTATGAAACTACATTTATACGGCGGTGCATCTGATGTTCTCGTAGGCGGCAAAAATCACGTGCAAAAAGTAGTTGACCACTTGCTTCATGATTTTATTAATGTAGGATATCATTTGTTCGTAGACAATTTTTACACAAGCGTCAATTTAGTTGAAAAATTATTTTCTAATAAAACCTTTTGCACAGGTACGCTTCGACAGAAGAGAAAAAATAATCCAAAAGAAATTGAATCGGCTAAATTAAAAAAGGGAGAATTATGCATTGTTCACAAGAATAATATTTGTGTATTAAAATGGATAGACCAAAGAGAAGTAAGGGCTATATCAAGTAAATATAATGGGGATTTAGAAAGCACGCGAAATCGACGGGTACTTTAAAATCAAAGCCACAAATGGTTATTAAATACAATAAAAGTATGAAAGCAATCGATCGACATGACCAAATGTTGTCTTACTATTCATGCGAGCACAAATCGTTGCGATGGTATAAAACGGTAATCATACATGTTATGCAAATTTTATTGGTCAACTCCTTTTTATTGTATAACAAATACAGTTCAAAAAATTTAACATTGTACGATTTCCGCTTAACTGTAATTAAATCAATTATAGAACCTCATTTGCCTCCCGCATTACAAAGGCATTTAATAAATAAAATTCATTGTATCATGAAACTACCAAAAGATACCCACGGCAAAACAAAGCGAAGGCGTTGCAATCAATGATGGCGCACATTTAAAAAAAGGATTCAAACTATATTCGCATGCGAAGATTGCCCCGGTCAGCCATGATTGTGTATTGAGTGTTTTAGACCGTACCATAAATATTAAAGAGCGTTTATACCATCCACTAGCATCACCAACTAGTGAACGGCGTAAAAGCATTTATTGATCTCCTTCGTATTGAAAATTTTAGTGTTGCCTAAAAATGTTGATTTAAATTGTTTTGTACTGTAAGAATAAAAGAGTTGATTTACATAGTGTTTTATTTACTTAACTAATTTCCACCACTTAACAAACACAATTTTACAAATTAATATTCATTAACATAGTCTTTAGAGTAACTCAGTCTTGTGGATTAAATTATTAAGTAATAATAAAATAAGTAAATAATCAATATATCGATAAAGTATTTATTAATAATCATTCATAGATTCTTTTGCGTTTCAATCATTATATAACTTTTTAATCCCAATTATCAGACCTTAATTAATTTATGAATTGTTTTCAATTAGTGTAATAATCCGATGCATAACAAAGCGCCTTTTAAACATTGGCACATTTAGAAGTTCACGTCCAATAAAAATACCAAAGCTTTCGCTGGCCATTTCTATATACTTTGGATTATCTGTAGTATTAGTTTGAGTGCTGCTTTCGGTAAGATTTAAGTTTGTCGTATTTGTTGAAATATCACATTTCTGATAGTTATTATTGTCGTCATCCCAGTCTTGAGAATCATTTTCAAACAGAACCTTCATCGAGTTGTCTTCAGGCAAAAATTGGAGATTTTCTAAAATAGAATAAAAATAGGAATAAAGTAGCTTTTAAACTAAGTTTGTATAAAAAGGGTTATTATAATATTAAGGAATTTATGGATGATAATAACCCCTGGAAATGAGGTGATCGCTACCAAGCTATTTCTAATTTGTTGTGTTGTTAATTTGTGTAACATCATGATTGTAAGCTGTTATTTAAAAAAAAAGTCCCGCTGGGTTTCTTGCTGGTTCTTCCCAGGACAGAGGTTTTTTCCGAACCAGTGGTAATCAAACAAAAGAATGACTTTCAATAAGTATTATTTATAATCTATATTGAATAAAAAAGTTTCTGTTTCTGTTTCTGTTTCTGTTTCTGTTTTATCCCTTAAACGCATCTTGTATCGATATTGATACATTGCATTCTAATCGTTTTTATCGGTTTTTTATTTGAAGTACAGCATAGGCTGAATGTTTACACGTTTCTTTGCCTTATTGCCCACAAAAAAACAAAAATGTCATGTGTCAATGTTATTTCTGAAGGATGATTTTCTTGTCTGTGCTAAGGACATCAACGAGGTGCGCATAATCATAAGACTGAGTTTTTCATCTAGCGGCGAAAACGAAAATAAGTCGAATTTTTACCAATAAAAATCACAAAATGGATGGTAAGTCCTTCATTTACTTGAAAACATTTGAAATTGCACGACTTTCATGTGTTTACGTGAGCAAATATCGCATTTTATGTTTGTATCGAAAACGATACAGCATGCATTTGATTCCCGCCTAAACCCAATTCAATTGTTTGTTCATAACGGTTTTGCTTATGATTTTGCTTGCTTTTAGATACACAAAACTATACGTTTACGTTGTTAATATATAGATGAATGCATATTTTTGCTTTTCAGAGCAACAAATAGAGGATATGCTCAGGAGGTTGGAGAATGGTGACATTTCGGAAGATGATTTAGAGTCAGATGGAGAAGATATTTCTTATAACCCATATCTAGGAGCCTTAGCAGCTGAATTAGAGGACGATGAACACGTTCTTACGGGACAGGACAATTCAGAAGATTTTCTGGACCAACCATTGATTCAGGATGAGCAGCTTGTGCAAGGCGCACAGTCGTTGGAGCGAGTGGAAGCACAACCGACTGAATCTCTCATGAATTTGAGGAATTTACTGTGGAGAAAACAGTCTTTTCTATTTGATGAGAATAAAATCAAATTTGGTGGGTCTGAAGAGTTACCTTCATCTATAATGGAACTGCAAAGTCCGTATCAGTTTTTTACCTACTTTTTCATGAATCCGTTTATGGAAAACATTGTTACTGAATCAGCACGCTATGCTGTCCAGAAACAACCTGACAGACCTGAAATATTCACAGTGGGTGAACTTCGCAAATATTTTGGTATTTTAATATTTATGTCTGTTTACCATTATCCGAGCACAAGGTCGTATTGGTCTAATAAATTTGGCTTCAGTCCCATCAAAGAGGCAATGCCAATAAATAAATTTGAGAAAATGCGAAAGTTACTGCACTTCAATAATAATGATGATCATCTGCCAGTAGACCACGTGCAGCATGACAGGCTTCATAAGTTACGTCCTATAATCACCCATTTAAATGAAAAGTTCTCTAGCGTGACTATCGAGCAGCGATTATCTATAGATGAACAGATGTGCGCCACCAAAGTGGGACATTTTCTCAAACAATATCTCCCCAACAAACCCCAGAAATGGGGTTTTAAATTGTTTGTTTTATGCAATTTGAGCGGTTTTGCTTATAGATTCATAATCTACTCTGGGAAAGAAGCTAATGAAGGATCCTCAAACAGTCAAAACCTGGGAGTTGTAGGACAAACAGTTATGAATTTGCTGAGTGTGGTACCCAGGCAAAGAAATCATATTGTCTATTTTGACAATTACTACACATCTTTGCCATTGATGTGTATACTTGCTAAGCAAGGTATACATTCCCTAGGCACTATTCAAAGAAACCGACTGGGAAAAACTTGCAAGTTGCCAACTAAGCAGGATGTTATGAAAAGTTCAATTCCAAGAGGTTCTTATGAAGAGTATGTTACAAATTTTGAAGGCATTGACATGACAACAGTAAGTTGGAAGGACAATAAGCAAGTTGTGTTAGCGTCGACATACGTTGGGGCATGTCCCGTAGGGAATATCGAACGATTCGATAAAAAAGAAAAAAAGAGGATTCTTATCACGTGCCCAAAGCTAATCAGGGAATATAACATGCACATGGGTGGTGTAGACCTCATGGATTCCTTTTTAGGAAGAAATAGGATTCGAATGAAGAGCAGAAAGTGGTACATGAGAATCTTCTATCACCTGCTTGATTTAACAGTAATAAATTCGTGGGTGTTATATAAAAAAGTTGAAGAAAAAAAAGGAAACCACAAAAAAATCATGACCCTTGCAGACTTTCGATCAGAGTTGGCAGAAACTCTTTGCAAATATAGTCCCGCTAACAACAGAGGGCGCCCAAGCACCAGTGCAATTAGGGAAGATCAACCCCCACTTAAAATGCGAAAAGGGAAACCTTGCCAAGTTTTGCCACCCCTTGAAGTTAGACTCGACCAAATGGATCATAACATCATGAGAACAAAAACACGTGGTCGATGTATGATGCCATCATGTAATTTATTAAGTATAATTAAATGTTCTAAGTGCAATGTTCACTTATGTAGTAAGAAATCCAAAGATTGTTTCACCCATTTTCACAATTCTTCAACTTTGTAAAATCATGATTATTTTGCAAAGCTAATGCATACTGTATCGAAAACGATACAAAAATATTTTTATAAAAAAATAAATGTTCCCGTTAATATAGATTTTTTATTTTATTTTATTCAGTAAATGTTACGCCTTTATGAGACAAAATAATTTTTTTTGGGTAAAAATCTTTTATTATGCATTTAAGGGTTAAATATTACATGAAATATTAAATTTTTTTTAATGTAAACAAGTGATGAGACGAGCTGGACATTCACCTGATGGTAAGCGTCATGCCAGCCTATAACAGTTGCAGTGCTACCCATTGCTTTGATTTACAAAGTCATTGGTTGCACTGCACTGCGCTCATCGCTGTGAGACGTCAGTTCTTGAGTCTCATGTGCCCAGTAATTTCACTAGCTACAGAGGTCTTCAAACTGGAACAGAGTAACGCTTACGCATAAATATTTGGCGGCAGAATATCTGTCACTGCGGTGGTACCCACCTAGTCGTACCTGGCATAAAAGGCCTACCACCTGGTAAAACGTTGTTGACATTAGTTAAATGAAAATAATCAACAACAAAATAGACAAGTTACCTTCTATGCATTGTCGCTTTGTAGGTCTCTCCTCCCCCATCTGAGTTAAATTGTCGTCGTAAGGCTCCGTTTTTGGTAGAAGCCGCGCTAAAAAAATATCAGGCACTCCTTAACCGGTTCAGTGGAATACTTTTGTGTGTGGCGTATGACACGCGAGGCGTGTGCTTTTAAAAATCGTTATAACTCGCTCAAAATGCTTTTTTGGAAAAATTATCCAGAACAAAATATTCATTATTTTGCAAGTAGTTCATGCCTGCGGCTTCGTTTCTGGATATTTTGAAAAATTGAAATTATTAGGAGTTGACAACCTTTTTTAACTTGTACATGGTACATACAACAACCTATAAAGTAAAAACGGTATTTTACTTTATAGGTTTTTAAAACATGTTGTGGAAAAATACTCTAATAAGAAACAAATGAACAAATAATAGCACTCATTGCGATCACTCACAAACTCAAGTTGTAAACAAGTTTCTAGAAAACAACTCTCCTGTTAAAAAAAACCAATGCCTTTATCTCTTTTGCTTAAAATGGTTGAAGTGCCGACTTATTACTATAATTTGGCCGAATGGACCTACGAACTACCATGTGCTCTTGTGATATGGTATAAGGTTTATTTTTGCTTGAAACAGTTTGAAACTGTTCATGCATAAAAAAAGTTCGCTAATAAATAGTCTTTTGTCAATCTGCCGCCATATAGCGCCGGTATTTGTTTCCTTTTGAAAACACTTGTTTTGCTATTCTTACTAATTAGACGTTTTCGAATCGACTTTACTTTTACATTTGTATAACATTAAATAATATTTAACATTTGTAAACATGAATGAATCATAAACCTTATTTTTTCCTAATTAAGGTTCTTGATTGTTTGATATTTACAAATATTATTATTAGGTGAAAATTTATTTAAAAAAAAACCAAGGTTTTCCAGGGTGATTTAGCTGACCTACTTATATTATATTATATTCATCATCATCATCATCATTACAGCCCTTCACAAGTCCACTGCTGAACATATGCCTCCCCCAAAAAATGCCACAAAGCACGGTCCTGAGCCACCTGCATCCATCGACTTCCTGCATGTCTTACCAGGTCGTCACTCCATATCGTGGGGGGACGCCCTACACTTCGCCTACTGGTACGAGGCCGCCACTCGAGAACCTTTCTTCCCCATCGGTTGTCGGTTCTTCGAGCTATATGGCCGGCCCACTGCCACTTCAGCTTACTAATCCGTTGGGCTATGTCGGTTACTCTGGTTCTACTGCGGATGTCCTCATTCCTAAGTTTATCACGCAGAGAAACTCCAAGCATAGCTCTCTCCATAGCTCGCTGAGCGACCTTGAGCTTTCTCATACGGCCAGCAGTGAAGGACCACGTCTCAGTTCCGTAAGTCATCACTGGCAACACGCACTGGATGTACTGGTGGTTGGTTTTAAGGTTTTGAGGTATGTCTGACGAGAAGATGTGTCGTAGCTTCCCGAACACTGCCCAGCCGAGTTGAATCCGTCGATTGACCTCTCGGTCGAAGTTAGACTTACCTAGTCGGACTATTTGTCCCAGGTAAACATACTCGTCAACAACTTCGAGCTTAGTGTTCCCAACAACTACCGGCATAGGTGTGACATGGACATTAAACATGATCTTTGTTTTGTCCATGTTCATCTTAAGACTTATCCGTTGGGAAACACTATTGAGGTCATTGAGCATAGTGCTTAGGTCCTCCAGCGATTCTGCCATAAGGACTATATCGTCGGCAAATCGAAGGTGAGTGATGTACTCGCCATTGATGTTGATACCGTATCCTTTCCAGTCCAGAAGCTTGAAAACGTCTTCCAATGCAGCGGTGAAGAGTTTCGGGGATATGACGTCACCCTGTCTTACACCTCTCTGCAATTGGATAGGTTTCGTACTCTGGTTCTGTACTCGGATAGCCATCGTAGCCCTACTGTACAAGCACTTCAACACTTCGATATACCGACAGTCAACTTGGCACCGCTGAAGGGACTGCAGCACCGCCCAAATTTCGACGGAATCAAAAGCTTTCTCATAGTCCACATACGCCAGACATAGTGGCAAATTGTACTCTTCGGACTTCTGTACAATTTGCCGAAGGGTATGTATGTGGTCTATGGTGCTAAAGCCCTTTCGGAAACTGGCTTGTTCGGGAGGCTGGAAGTCGTCAAGTCTGCGCGCGAGACGATTCGTAATGACTCTCGAAAACAGCACGTAGACGCGGCTCAGAAGGGAAATCGGTCTGTAGTTCTTCAAGAGAGCGTTGTCACCTTTCTTGAAGAACAAGACCACCGCACTTCTGCTCCACGCCTCCGGTGTAATGCCACCATGGAGGACACAATTAAAGAGCTTCTGAAGGACTTCAAGTACCGGTTTTCCACCCGCTTTCAGAAGCTCCGCTGTAATTCCATCCTCGCCTGGGGCCTTACCGTTTTTAAGGTGCTGGAGAGCCATTCTAATCTCGCTCAGACTGACGTCCGGGATATCTTCGGAATAGTGTCGGATGAGACTCGCTCTTGGATCGTTACTCATACTTGCGTGTGGCTCCAACGATGACGTGTACAACTGCCCATAGAACCTCTCAATCTCACTCAAAATCTCAGGTGTCCCGGAAACGATGCTGCCACATTCTGTCTTCAGCTTTGACAGTTGGCTCTTTCTGGCAGACAGATCTCTGGCAAAGACTTTGGAGCCTTGGTTCCGCTCGATCGCTTCTTCAATACGAGCTGTATTGAAGTTGCGTAAGTCCCGCCGCATGCATTTGGAGATCTGTCTGTTCAGATGCCTGTATGCTTTCAAGTCTGTTGAAAAATGTAGCTTCATTTCCCGTCTAACAGCCATGAGATTAAGAGTGTGATCGGAGAGTTTTTGTGTTCTTCTGCGGCGGGTCTTGCAGAACTTAGCTCCGACCGCATGGACAGTTTCCACGAGCTTGTCATTCACATCGTCCACTTCATTGCAGTCTTCTAGGCACTGAAAACGGTTTTGTAACTCGAGCTGAAAGGTTTCGGGACTTTAGAACAAAGCACGAGGGGGACGGAGCGTTGACTTCATTAGACGAGACCTCTCCAACTTAACGTTTAGGTTCAGTGTGCCTCTAACCATTCGGTGATCGCTACCAGTTTTCACCCTCGCGATCACGGAGACATCACTGAACAGTTGTCGTCTGGTCGTCATAAGGAAGTCAATCTCATTTTTTGTCGAACCGTCGGGGCTTGACCAGGTCCACTTCCTGTGGGGCCGCTTCTGGAAGAAAGAGTTCATCATAAAGAGTCCCTCTTTCTCCATGAAGTCGGTCAGCTGCTGGCCCCTTGGGTTCCGTTGCCCTATTCCAAATTTCCCTACTTTCAGCTCACCGTTCTCCCTTGTGCCTAGTTTTGCATTGAAGTCTCCCATTAACACCGTATATTGGGTTTTGGAGGAATGCATGGCTCTAGAGATATCCTCATACATTTCCTCCACCTCCTCATCGGGGTGTGCCGAGGTTGGTGCGTAAACCTGTATGACCTTCAGCGAATACCGTTTGGTGATTCTGAGTATAAGGTACGCAACCCTCGTCGACACACTCCCGATCTTTACAACGTTGTTAACGAGAGACTTGTGGACGATAAATCCGACACCTCCTTGGGACAGATGGTCGCCCTCCCGGTGATAGAGCAAGTTGCCGGATTCGAGGATTACCGTGTCCTCCCCCTCTCTTCGGACTTCGGATAATCCTATAATATGCCAGCGCAACTTGTATATCTCTTCTTCCAGCTCCACAATCTTCTCGTCAGTCCTCAGGGTGTGTGCGTTGTACGTTGCCAGGTCGAGTCGTCTAAGGTGGCAACCGAACCTCCACCGGAGATTCTTAGCACCTCCTGCCCCGCCGTTACCATGGTCGCCACCGTAGCCAGGAATAGCGGGGCCGCCGGGGACTGGGAGCCGTTTCTTTGTTACTGTCATTCATAGGGGGGTATTTGCCATAGTTGCCACGCTTGGCGAGCGGGTTGGCAACCGCAGTTTTTTTATTGTTAGTTTGTTGTTATCAAGAAGATGCTGCTGCCCATCTCCTGCCTGTTTCCCTTTGTCGCCTTTTACGACACCCACGGGAGGATATGGGGTAGTGGATATTCTTGACCGCCACTACACGGCAATATAATTATTTATATAATATATTATATTATATAAATAATTTTTTTATAGAACAATTAGTAGTACAAAAGATTTGTAATCTCTTCATGAAAAAAGTCACTCTCAATTTCAAAGAAAACGTAAAAAAACACGTAGTTACCCACTAAAAACAAGTATCCTTCCATTTGTAACTTATGTTTGATGTCAAATAACTTAATTAGGTTTAATCAAGTAAAAAAAGCATAAAAAAACAACATTACTTTTACACATGGCGGATGGCACAATAGGCGTGTCATGGCGTATATACACAATATTTGTTAAAGCTAAAAGTATCGGTGCCGCAACGAATCGGTTAACAAATTTCGAACGTAATAAAAATATTGTTTCACTTATAGACATTATTATTATTGCATATTAATAAGTTATCATTTTAATCGGCAGATTTTAAACGTTTTAAAAAACGATTTTATTTAAATTGTTATCAATTAAATTCGTCGTATTCACAATAAAAATAATACATACCATATTCTTAAAACTGAAAGCCCGTATTATAATAATAATCGTTTATTTCCAATCAAAAGTAGATAAAGAATGTGTGTGTGCGTGCGTGCGTGTTGTTGTTGTTGTTGTTGTTCTCGAATAAGTTCCTTAAACATTCTATTAACATCAATTTTAAATGTATCGAATTCATCCTCACGCTTCCTTTTGGTACGGTAAGTTGTTCGGCTGGCCATCGGAATCGGAATAAATATTTGGGTCTGAATGACGGTGTTTGCGATGTAAAGTTGATGGCCGCCGTCGAGAAGTAGGTGTCGGTCGCGCTAGTAGCAACAATATTCTGCGGCTGCGAAGTAGACTGCGGTGGCGAGCGAGAAATCATAAAGCGACGTTAAAACAATGTACCAGAGCAATATAAACAATCAGGTATTACGTATTTATTGCAAGCTCCAATGTTTCGTTACTATTTGCTTAGAGGTCAAGCAACTGGTCGTTGATCGACGATTCTTATACAAAAGGTCTTTCAGTCTAATATTACTTGATCTCTCGTCCTGTGCATACAATATTCATTTATGTTATCCCTGTTTTATTCAATGACGCAATGATTAAGCGTTTCTTTCTCGTTTGAACTATTTATTAATTTGCAAAAAAAATTATAACACTTCAATAATAAGGCTTTTACTCACACAGCTGCATGGGAATTTAGTCTGTATCGAAGACTAGTGTTGAGAGTTAGTGAACACTTCTTCACTTTTATGCACTCCTAATTATTTATTTGATTTTGTCGGAATTTAACATAAGTAAACTGTATTTAACTAACTAAACCACACACGTCTGGTCTCTTCGAGAGTCCGAGGGGAAGGATATATATTAAATTATTTCAGGGTAAAATTGTCTATTCACAAGTATTAGAAATTCAAAATATAACCTTAACAATAACCACAATTTAAAAGATTGACAACCACTGCTTAATTATTATAAGCTGTCGTCAAATTGATTCCATTAATAAAAGCAATAAAAAAATTGCAATTAAATGCGAGGTTATTGTAGTAGTAATAAATGAAGTCCATCTTTATCTGTTACAGCCACGGCTGTATGCAACTTGTCAATGTAGTTGCGTCGTTTCATTACACTGTTATGACACAGAATGTGTCTATGTGTGTGTGAAATTGTTAGTGTATTATTTTAATTGTTATGTGTGAGTTTCGTATAGTGACGATTATTTTTGTGCGAAAGTCTGAGAAAGTGTGCGTGGCACAGGTTTCCCTCGCAAAAAATGACATGCAGTTTGGTGTCGGAAGTAGTCGGAAGATAACGCTATGGCTACTCCCCACCGGTACCTGTTGCTACCTTGCAGAAAAATTTATCACTAGTTATGGTCTGAAATTTCACCAGATTTAGGGATATTTTTACTTAAAAAATCCCTAGAATTCACCAAATTATATTAAAATCAAATCACATATGTTTTTTTTTATAGGATGAGGGTGACAAACGAGCACACAGTCCACCTGATGGTAAGGGGTTGCTGCGGCCCATAGACATCTACATCTATCCTCTATTACAAATCAAAATGTAAATGCGTTGTCACTCGTGAGGACTAAGATGGAATGCCTCATTTCCAGTAAAAAGGGCCTCCGGCCACATGCACTCACCAAGCGAAACGCAGAGGTAAACCTCTACTTCACGCTGGTTTTCTGTGAGGTCGTGGTACCACCCCGGTTCGAGCCGGCCCATCCGTGCGACAGCAAAAGCTGCCGCGTGGCTCTACCACTGTTAAAATACTATTTTAATTGTGGAAATAATTACAACAAACAACATATAAAATCGAGACGGCCTCCTGGTCATAGTTTCTTCAAGGGACAGCCAACGAGTATCACAAGAGCGCAATATTTTTAAAATATTCTCGCCACTATTTACAGTCTCATATATATCTTTCTACTCATCACAACGCTTGGGTGAATGTCAGAACTAATTATAAGTTTCTCTAATCAGAAACTATATTTCGCGGTAACGGTTTCTCTGGCACACGTGTGTGAATGAGTGCATGAGTGGCAAACACATCTGACTAGAATTTAATTAGGTACGCGTACACCATTATTGATTCCAGTCATGACAGAGGCATCTACCCCGATTCCAATTAAGTTTTTTACTAGGAGACCTTTTTACATTTCAATATTCATATTGATATATGGTTTCAGTGAGTGCTGAATACTGAAAGGTTGATACCTTTCAGTATTCAGCACTCACTGAAACCAACTTTACATACGATTAGGTCCTCATTATTAGTCGGGAAAAGTCCAAGGTTGGCTTAGCATAACCAAACAAAGATGTCTAATTACGTTTTTGTAATGTGAAAAAAAAGGGATAGTGCTATTTTGACATAAACTGGGGAATTTACCAACAGGTAAAGAGGGTTGCTAATATGTACTTTCTAAATTCTTCAAGACTTGATAAATATCACTAAAAGTCGCCAATAATTTTTTTGAGATTTTCTTTTTCAGAATATCACTATCTATCACCAAAAATTCACTAAATCTAGTGACAAAGTCACTAAGGCTACAGTCTCCTATTAAATGCTATACGCGACGTCCGACTTCAGCGTAAACGTTCCGATCTGCGTCTGAACGCCAGGCACAGCGTCAGCGGTCAATACATATCTTAGCAGCAGACGACGTCTCGACTTTCGATCACACAACAGTTAAGTAGCCGACAGTGCTCGCGTGTGGTTGTGTGTGATATTTGTATATAAAATGGATATAAATTCAACACTTTTGGCGGCGCTTGTGTTACTTGAAAAAGAGGCACAAGACGACCGTATATGAAAAAAAAAACAAAAGCAACAAGGAACATTATTTTTATGCTCCTTGTCACTTTTATTGTATATTGCAATATAACATTTAATTGACTCAATCAATAACTCGTCTTTTTCTTTATTAAATTTTGCTATTTTGTATTGACGCTAGACACGACCTTCACGCTGCAATGGTTCGAAATAACTAGAGACGCAGCGCCACCCGCCACAGAACACTAATACCCTTACGCAGCGCAACGCGTCTGAACGCCGCCTACGACGTCCATACGCTGACATCAGCGTGTGAAAGAGACCACACAACACAGTACATTTTTATAGTAAGCATCGTAACGCGGCGTACGGCGTGACGCTGTAAGCGGCCGATGGCGTTCATAGGAGACCACCGCCTGAAGTGGCAACGCTGACCGGTACGCTGGTGGCTCGTGTTGCTCTATGCATATGTAGGTACGTACTTCCATGTTTTATTTGCATATGTGCTGTTCTACCGACTATTCATTTCTTGATTGCAGTAAGATTATTTTTCTGTTTTTATCTACGGTTTTTATATTTTTTTATTTTGTTTTTTTTTGTTTGTCTGGTGACCGATCATGGTTGCTAAAGATATCTAATATAGTATATAAGTTGGTTTAATAATATATCAATATTATTATTTTTTGTAGGTTTTAACAAGTAAAAAGTGTGATTTGGTTTCAATAACTAAATAAGTAAATCAAACTAAAAAAGGAATTTTCAGGTTCAAATGTTATATGTTTAAGTTAATTATTGCATTTGGCTGGTGGATTGGCATTTGCGATAGCGGATGCTGCGCACCGTAGAAACTACAAATCGTAAAATGATCTATAGATTGTATTTCTTGTAAATGGATTATATTCTGTGTTTTGTCGGTGGCATAGAGGTTTTCTTAAATCTATTTTTGCAAATTTGAAGTTTCAACCAACGTCGACGTCATAATGCCAACATGATTATGTTTTTATATTTTAACTTTATTGTTGTTTAATCAGAATAGTAAAGTTTTTTCAATTGTTTTTCACTCCGCCATAATGAGTGAACCTAACGAAGCAATTCGATACATTTTGAAGTTTTATAACAAATAAATAATAGTTAAATATAAATACTAAATATATATAATAATACTAAAAATAGTAATACTAAAAATGAAATTGTGCAAATGAATCACCAGTTTCCTTACTGATCAGAGCGTCAAGGTCGTAGTAGACGGTGAATGCTCTGATTTTAAGCCTATCAACCCTGGTGTTCCACAAGGCTGCGTGCTATCACCAACGCTGTTTCTCCTACATATCAATGATATGTTGCAAACTGGTAACATTCATTACTATGGAAACGACAGCACTGGTGATGCCTTATATACCGGCCGTGCCAATATTTATCGAGAAAACGTCGCCGAGTACCGGGACAAACTTCTGTCTGAAGTCGAGTCTTTGCTGAACAAAGTCTCTGATTGGGGTCGACTAAATCTAGTCCAGTTCAATCCCCAGAAGACACAAGTTTGCGCGTTTACCGCTAAAAATAACGTCAACAATAGTGTGTAATTTCATGGTCACTTGGAAGGGAAGGCCAAATTGGCCTCTAAAAAGCTTGGCGTACTCAGCAGAGCGAGACAGTATTTCATGCCGGCAAAACGCTTGCAACTTTACAAAGCGCAAGTTTGACCTCACATGGAATCTCTGAGCCAGGGCACCTCAATGCCAGCTTCTTCCACTTGATCGCATCCAGCGCAGAGCGGTTCGAATCGTCGACGACCAAATTCTTTTTGATCGGCTCGATACATTGGCATTGCGTAGGGATGTTGCATCCCTTTGCATTTTTAATCGAATTTACTACGGGGAGTGCTCTGAGGAATTGTTCGGATTAATTCCAGCCGACAAGTTTCACGAACGCACATCGCGTCAAAATTCACGATACCATCCTCACCATCTGGATGCTTGGCGGTCCACTACTGTGCGTTTTACTAGGAGTTTTCTTCCTCGTACCACTTCTCCGTGGAATTGTTTACCACGGGCGATTTTCCGGACCGATACGACTTAGGGACCTTCAAGAAAAGAGCTTACACCTTTCTGAAAGGCCGGCAACGCATCTGCAATTCCCCTGGTGTTGCGGTTGTTCTTGGGCGGCGGTAGTCACTTACCATCCGGTGAGTTCTGCTCGTTTGCCCCCTCTTCTATATAAAAAAAAAAAAACATGCTTTTGTAGATAACCGAACTGGAAAGTAGAAAATAATTTTCAATAAGTTTAAAATAAGAAAATAGTGATTAACATAAAACATCATTTTCTTATTTTAAACTTGTTGAAAATATGATTTTCAACTTTTTAGTTCGATTAGTTATTTTAAACTATTATTTATTTTTTATTTTTTAGTGCGGCTAACTACAAAAGCGTGTTTTTTTGAACGAAGTTCTTTTAAGCGGCTTACAGTTATAGATTGAACTGGCAGAAATCGTAGTTGTTTTATGAATTATTCGCAAATCCTGAGTATCCTGGCAAGGATAATGGGACAAACTATTTAAATTATTGCATTGTCATCGGTCCTTGATAAGTGTGCGAAGTTTCATCAATCCGACCTTTTGATGGGGATGAAAATCACATTCAAAAATTCCGTTACATAGATACATACCAAGCTGATAAAAACGTGTTAAACAGGAAAAAATTCGACTGAGGCCGCAAAAAAAAATTGTGACGTTTATGTACCTAATGCACTGTCAGGAAGAGTAGCACAAAGTTGGTTCAAGCGATTTCAGTTCGGGGGAATTTTGATGTCAAAGATGCAGCTCGCTCTGACCTCCCTTATACGGATAACGTCGATGCCATTTTTGAAAAAATGGAGCAAGATCGGCATATTAGTAGTTACGACATAGCCGAGGAATTGAGGATTCACCACAAAACAGTTTTGCCCCATTTGAAAAAGTCTGAGTTAATTCTATCTCTCAATTTAAGCTTATTTGCAATGAATTTAATAATACTTTTACTTCTAAAACATTCTCCTTGAACAGTTAGGTGGTCATTGAATGAATGGGCGACAGTAGGAGTCCATAAGAGTAGACGTAGGTTATATGATCTTTACCATGAAAGGTAATATAATCATAGCGTCGAATTTAGGGAATATGTAAAAAAAATATTCAAAAATATTTAAAAGAGTGTGCTCCACAGCCAAGTCTTTGCATTTGAGTAACAAAATTAAGACGGCTTCTAATAAAATTAAAATGACATGGAGTATAATTAATAACGAAACTGGTAAGATCAACTCTCGCGATTCTAACTACCAGTTAAGTGTTAATAACAAATTAACTGAATCAGATCAGGACGTTGCAATGGTTTTTGAGAAATATTTTACTGATATTCCGATCTTAACCACTAAGTCACTGAATTCTTCCCGTGCCGTCGCATAATCATTAAACTTAAACAAAATGTAAATGCGTGTACAAAGAATTTTACATTTCATAAAGTGTCATCAAAATATATTGTCAAATATTTTAAAACTATTGATGTTAAGAAAACTGCGGATCTGTGGGGGATTTCCGTTAAAGTTATTGCGTCTATAATAGATACAATCGCGCCTCATTTAGCTATTTATTTTTAATACTAGTATCGAATCTGGTGTGTTTCCTGATTTAATGAAGTATAGTAAAGTAATACCTTTATTTAAATTTGGTAGTACATTAGACCCCGCCAATTTTAGACCTATTCCTGTACTACCAACACTTAGTAAGATTTTTGAAAAAATTATTCTTGATCAAATGTTAAATTTCTGTAATATAAATAATTTACTTCATAAAAATCTAGGAACTACTAGGAACAGACACAAGCTCTACTAGCTCTACCAGCCTCGAGTAACTAGTTACTCGACTCCATCGCGTCAGTAATTCATTCTTGGGTCGATGTATACGCTTTTACAACAAAATTCCAGAAAATATAAAATACAAATTTTGACCTGCTTAAAGTTCAAAAACTTTATTAAACTAAGTTTGTATAAAAAGGGTTATTATAATATTAAAGAATTTATAGATAATAATAATCCCTGGAAATAAGGTGATCGCTACCAAGTTTTTTTAATTTGTTAATTTGTGTTACATACATGATTGTAAGCTGTTATTTAAAAAAAAAGCCGCTGGGTTTTTTGCTGGTTCTTCCCAGGACAGAGGTTTTTTTTCGAACCAGTGGTAGTTATACAAAAGAGCGACTTTCAATAAGTATTATTTATAATCTATATTGAATAAAAAAGTTTCTGTTTCTGTTCCTGTTTAAATAGATTAGGGTGCTAAGCGAGCACACAGTCAACCTGATGGTAAGTGGTTGCTGATGGCCCATGGACACCTACATCTATCCTCGTTTGCGAATAGAATGCAGATGCATTGTCAGCCGTGAGGACCAACATGGAATGCCTCTTTTCCAGTAAAAAGGGTCTCCGGTTCTCTACACTCACCAAACGAAACAGCAGCGTTAAGCTGCTATTTTACGCTGGTATTCTGTGAGAGCGTGGTCCTTCCCCGATCGAGCCGACGCATTCGTGCTACAACTGTACTATTCATATAGCTGTAGCACGGCTCTAACACGTATAAAGCCTAATACTACACGAGCTCACTGAAAGAAACCTAATGAATAGTGTACTCATTTGCGATTCTCTGTTGAAATGTAACGAAACTGAACCATGTTTGAAAAGATTGATCACTGGTGATGATCACCTACGGCAAGAAAGTGCGAAAAAAACTTTCAAAGGCTCCATATCCGTAGTCCTCTCAGAAATGAGAGGACTGTGCCCTGTAGAACGTATATAAGATGCAACTTTTTACATTACGTTCCTATTCGACTATTTCAAGTAGAAAAATTAGGTTGAGCATTCATATTAATGTTGGTTACAAGGATGAATTAGTGTTTTAATAATAATAATCTTTCTTGAATTCTCCCACAAATTGTGTATTGCATAATTTATCTGTTAGAACATTTTTTTTAATAAATCAAAGGGTACATAAATTTATGAGAGACGGGATTCCAAACAAGGATAAACTTGTCTTGATTCAATTAATGCTTGAAATTCAACATGGATACGTCCGTGAATCCCCTTTTCCGCATTTTATCCTTATCGCTCACCGTACCTACTTTGGCTAAATGACATTGAATGACTTTTGGTCCGTGTTAATCTGCTATTGAATTAATAATCAAAAATTATCAATCCATATTCCATACACGTTTAAATAAAAATTAATTGTCTGTTTGTAATATCGTAATACTGGTTTCTGTTAAGATTGGGGAGAGGGGGAGGGGATTATTTGCACGCAAAATACTATAATACATAATTAAGACACAAATAATTGTTTTTCAAATGTTTGGCAGACTGTATGTCTGTCTGTATCTGTACGAGCTCATCTTCGGAATGGCTGAATTTATTGTCATCTAATTTCATGAATCCATAGAGAGCAATACCAGGAGTGTTATAAATATATTTTATTCGAAACATGCAGTTTTTTTTAATGTGAAATTGAAAAACGGATAAATTATATGATTTTTGATGATTAATTCGATAAACTGCAAGAATATAAAAAGAGTCAATAAATATCAAAGAAAAAGGATAAGGTATTCTACCTCTGAACACGCACAAGGTGTGGGCGACCGTCTACGGCCTCGCGATTGGAAGTCACCTGCTGGCAAGTACTGCAGTTCAAGGACACCTGCGGCCAACTTCAAACAAATAAGGCTACAGATGCATTGTCACCTGTGAGGACTAACATGACATACCTCACAGCCTGTTATTGTACTGGCTCCTTATACTCTCCAGACCGCAAGTGCACGCTTTGCTATTTGACGGTTGAAATACGTAAGACAATGGTACCTACTCAGACGGGTTTCTAGGTAGAAAAGGCATACTACCAACTAGCGATAGTTCTTTCAAGTGTGTGTGTGAAGTGTTCGATATTTGAACTACTGACCCTGAGATCACTATTATTATACATCTCCAGCAGGGCTAGCATAGGCAGGAGACAATTTTATCCCCGGGGAAAGGAGAAAATAGTTATCCCCTTGCTTAGTTTTATCCACCCTTCAAGCATGGGCACACCGGTGGGTATAATATCCAAAGTAGATAAAATGGGAGATAGGCTTTGACTTAGATAGATTTTTGTATGAATATAAACTTAAAATCTACGTTCAATGAACTAGGATAAAATTGTCCCTTTCAAATGTCAAAAAAGCATAACTTTTTACCGTTCATTTGGCTCTTGGTTATGTCAAACGGGGATATACTTTTCCCCGTTGCCGTGCTTTGGCATAAGGACAAGATAAATTTTCTCTTGTCAGTGGATATAATCGGGGGATAAATTTTTTGTCTCCAGTCCATGCTAGCCGTGCTGAAGTTTTTAACTTCTACGCGGACGAAGTCGGGGAAAAAAGTAAGGTGAGGTATAATTGTGTATATATATCATCTGTTTTCCTGATCTGTTTGATAAGCGTGGTGAATCTTTCCAATTTTGAGAGGTGTTTACTATGTCTCTATTCAATAGTGGGGTGAATGCAAATATAGTTTTACGTGGTAGAGCTATGTAGCAGTTGTGTTACGACTGTAGCACGAATGGGTCGGCTCGACCTCGGCTCGACAGAATAACAAGATAATGCTCTCGTATCTAGAAAGATAACTGACAAAATTCTCTGCCTGGGCGACTCAGACGTGGCTGCACCTTTGATGCGACGGTGGTGTGGCCGCTGGAAGAGAGGAGTATATATATATTTTTTAATATCGTATAAGGGTGACAAACGAGTACATAGTCCACCTGATGGTAAGTGGTTATTGTGGCCCATAGACATCTATATCCTCGATTCCGAATCAATATGCAGATGCGTTGTCACTCGTGAGGACTAAGATAGAATGCCCCGTTTCCAGTAAAAAGGGCCTCCGGTTCTCTACACTCACCATACGAAACACAGCTGCATAGACCTGTCATTTTACGCCGGTATTCTGTGAGAGCCCGGTTTATAAAAGGTTGATACTCTGTGGTGATAGCGTGGTTTTTCCTCGGTCGAGCCGGCCCATTCGTGTTACAACTATACTACTAATATAGCTGCAGCATGGCTCTACCACGTATATAAATTAAACATTTTTATTGGTAAAGAGGCATTCCGTTTTCACTGGTGACAACTGCGTCGTGAGGGTTCTCTTATTTCTCTACCTGGGCGATTCAGACGTGGCCGCACCTTTGATGCGGCGGTGGTGTGGTCGCTAGCGGAGAGTAGTATCTATATTGCGAGGTGCCGCTCTCCCTACAATACTATCCCTATAAATATAGGTGTCCTTGGGACAGCATCCACCTGTTATCAGGTAAACAGAACACTCATAATATGTCACTCTAAATCGTATATAGAAATAATTTAAAAGTAATCAACTAAAATAGTTCGTCAGTTCGGCTGTATGTTTGTCATTCAGCTCAGATGTGAATACAAAAGGACCAAAAATACACTATGCACTAAATGTATGGTTAAAAGTTGTAGAAGAAATATAATGTTTATATTAATATTGTATTATTAATGTAAACATTTTTTTTCTTACTATGTGGGAATATCAAGGCTATTAAATCGAGAGTTCACTTTGTTGCAACGTAACCTTTTGTGATAACGAGGAATCCCCTTTCCTCTCATTGTGAACTCCGGAATTTTGTTGTCACTCACACATGCGTCCTTGTTATGTATATAAGCCCAGTTATTTCTGCACATTATCATATTAACTTGGCTCTGTCTACAGAACAGTCGATCTTTAAAAATCCAGACTCAATAACCGTCAATATGAAGAGCTTGTGTTTGGTGTTTGTTTTTGCTATATTTCTCCAGTGTGAATCAAAGCAATTTAGTAGATGTGAACTGGTTCATCAGTTGCGAAGCCATGGCTTTCCCGAAGATAAGATGAGGGATTGTAAGTATTGTTTTGCTATTTACCAGACTGCGCGACGCAAAGGAGGGTTTTGTTTATCAGTCTATATGTATAAATGTAGATATATAAGTAGCTGTGCCCCGCGACTTCGCCCGCGTGTAATTTACTACGATTTCATGGATATCAATTGTTTCGCGCGGAACCCTAATTTTGCTTTTGAGTAATGCTACCGTCGTATAAATATTGACGTTAATATATATGCGATACTAACGTCATTCAATTGTTTTGCCTTCCCGGAACCCTTCCACTAACACTTAAACTTTATGGTATGGTATTAAAGTTCAAAATGACTTTTAAATATTATTACGAATCTTTTGTATGGGAATATAGAAAACTGTTGTTTTTAGACTTTTTCAGGCAATTTTTGAAATTTTTCTCTCCGTAAGAACCATCTTCGTACTTCAAGGAATATTATAAAAAAAAATTAGTGAAATCGGTTCAGCTGCTCTCGAGATTTGCGCTTAGTAACACATTAAGCGATTCATTTTTATATTATAGATATGCATATATACTTATATAGATTTGATTGTTCCCTTAGCGACCAAACTCGTAGGCGTGATTTTGATGATTCTTATGTCAATTGATTGTCGTAGTCTTGTGAGTGTCACTAAAGACATGAGAGTAATCAAAATTAAAGAAATAAAAAAAATTAAAAATTTAAGTCGACGAACTATCTTAAGTAGGGATTCTCTAATCATTTTTGATTTTAAATGATTTCTATACAAATAAATGACTTAATTGTCTTGAATGTTTGACTTTGGTTGTTTGTTAGCCTTGCACATACACATTGCACATTGTGTTAGTGTGCGTAGGCCTCGGGAGCGCTCAGTCACGATCGCGAGTGTGATGCCAGATTGGAAGACCATAATATCTGGACAAAATTTGAAAATTTCGGGATTTTTGGGTTGTTGTCCGGAGAAATAAATATTAAAAATAAAAATGTATTTAAAATAAAAAGTAAATTTTTAAATTAATAGGCTACAAAAAGACAACATTGTTGAGATATAATTAATTTAAATGCACTTAATTTATAGGTTGTCACATGTATTTGGCATTGGACTTTACTGAGTCATTTGGATCCTTTAATAAAAGAGTTAAAATTCAATTTACTTCAAAGTTCAGTCTAATCACTAACTCAGCTTTTATTAAATCAAAGGCAGATGTGGTGTGAAGAGAAGCGGTTTGTCTGGAGATGTTGAACTTTGTCGAGTGTGTGGAGATCATTTAAAATGTCGGGAGAATCCAGACGAATCCCGATCATCTGGCAACCCTCATCGCGAGTCTAACGAATCGTAGAATTACATGCACGCACATGCACGCCGCATTGCTGTATTCCGCTCTTAGTCCCCAATGGTGTTGCCTTCTTTGTTGAACTTGTTTGCAGGTGTCCGTGGGCTGCAATTGTCACTTAATATCAGGTTAACCGATAGTCCTTTAGTCACTTCAATTTTATAAAAGAAATTATATTTAGTAGACTGAATTAGCATTCTTCTAAATACAGAGCTTTCTGCCTCGTTGATCTGGTGGTATTAAGTGCGACCGCAGGTCATGTGCTCCTAGGTTCGAATCCCGAGTTGACCAAAATCAGTTATCAGGCTTTTTTCCACAAATTAATTATTAGTAGCAGCCTGGTGTTGGATGTTCGCGGTGTTTCACCTCATGCCTCGGAAAAAACGTAAAGCCGTTGGTCCTACGCCTGATTTTTCTCCGGTCGTGTCGGATTACCGTTCCATCAGACTATGAGAGTGAGGAAATAGAGAGTACACCTGTGCACTACAGACACACACTCGGGCCCTACAATCTTGTCCTTTGCAGTTGGCAAAAATCTCTGGCCACCGTCGCCGAAATTCGGTCTGGAAGTCATTATTATTAAATACAGATTTTACGTGCTAGAGCCATGCTGCAGCTATATTAATAGTATAGTTGCAGCAAGAATGGGTCAGCTCGAACAGGAAGGAACACGCTCTCACAGAATACCAGCGTAAAGTAGCAGCTTAATGTGTTTCGTATGGTGAGTGTGGAGAACCGGAGACCCTTTTTATTCATTCTATCTTAGTCCTCACGGCTGACAACGCATCTGCATTTTAATTCGCAAACGAAGATAATTGTAGATGTCTATGGGCCACAGCAACCACTTACCATCAGGTGGACTGTGTGCTTGTTTGTCATCCTTATTCTATAAAAAAATGTTTTTTAAAGCTTTGGAATATAAAAATATACATGTTTTTATTTAAATCTTTATAAACAAATCTTAAAAACAAATATACATGTTTTTATTTAAATCTTTACAAACGACACAATTATTTCTTTTAAATAAATTGTGTCGTTTCATGAGTGATGACACACATTTATTGATGATGCTATAGTACTTGATTTCGCGTCTCCCAGTTGATGATAATTGTAGTGAAATGAGGAAAACAACAGCTTATGTAAGAAAGAAAGAAAGAAAGTTTCTGTTAAAGTAGGGAAAAGAAAAGAGCCTACTCTTTTTTAAAAGGCCGGCAACGTCTGGAATTCCCCTGGTGTTGCAGTTATTCATGGGCAGCGGTAGTCACTTACCATCAGGTGAGTCGCATGGTCACATGGCCCCTCTTATATAAAAAAAGGAGATAGTCGCGCTTGTGCCCCGATATGTTTGGTGGCCTTTACATGCTCTCGAAATGTTTTTTATTTCTGTCTGTTTATAATATGGGTGTTTACACGGCAAGAGTGAATAGGATTTTGTTAAACTAAATCAGTTCACATTGTCATCTTTGTCTATCTACATCACCAATTACCATCAGTCTGGATATTAGTACAGCACTGGCTTATAATCATTTAAAATATAGTATTTTTATATGTTATTTTTTATTCTTTATAATGTACCTATTACGTTTTTATCTAGGGGTGTGTCTCGTAGAAAGTGAAAGTTCCCGCACTACCCATTACATCGGCAAGGTGAACAGGAATGGCTCCCGGGACTACGGCCTCTTTCAAATCAACGACAAGTACTGGTGCAGTAACACCAGCACCGCCGGCAAGGACTGCAATGTGACTTGTAATGGTACGTTGTCTTGTCTTGTCACTCAAAAGCAGTGCGTATATTGCTGCCGGAAGGGTATAGAGCTGTAGAGTGATTGATTTATGAATTGATAACCTTTTTGTTGAAACATATACATGATGATAGACAGCTCCGTGGCACAGTGGCTTAGCAATGGGTTGCAGCGATAAGGGCCAAGGGTGCGGGGTTTGATTCCCGCACCCGCGGTCTGGATGTTTGTCCTTGTGAAATATTATATGTATGTAAACTGCCCCCGCGATACAGGAGAAAATCCTTGTGTGGAGGTAACGTTTAAAAAAAAGAGAAAGATAATATTATATAGGTACTTTTTATATTTTATTTTAAAGTATAATGGTGACAAACGAGCACATATCCAACTGACAGTGAAGTAGATGTTGTGGCTCATAGACATCTACATCTGTCTTCGATTAAGAATCAAAATGCGGATGCGTTGTCACTCCTGACGACTAAGTTGAAATGCCTTATTTCCGCAGGGGTCTCCGGTGCTCTACTCTCATCATACAAAACACAGCAGCATTAAGCAATTTTATGCTGATATTCTGTGAGAGCGTGGTCCTTTCACGTTAGAGCGGACTCATTCATGCTACAACCATAATACTTATGCATGGCTCTACTTACTTATGTACGTTAAAAAGTTACTTTAATCATAGTGTTTAGAAGTGACAACTTGTCGGCATTTAGGTTCTTTATTGAGTAAAGATTAATTGAGGGTAGATGTAAACATCCACTTACCATTAACTGGACTGTGTGCTCGTCAAACCAACCTATCTATTGGAACAGCAGATGTGCAGCAGCATCTTCCCAATAACAATACAAATAAATAAAAAAAAAAAACTGATCTTGCCATCCCGTTTGCCAAGCGTGGCAACTATTGCCAAATCATTCCTATGAGCATCAGCATTATGAAGGGCTGTCATGATGATGACGATGTCAATGTCGATGACGTTGACAATCACGATGAGGATGACGGTGATGATAATGATGATGATGACGACTGCGATGAAGATGACAATGACGATGATGATATTAAAAACTATAATATTAAAAAATAACTAAAACTAGAAACTTAATTATCATATGGTCCTATTTCCCGCGGTATCTTGCCAAGAACGCTGGCTGAGTTTCCCCGCTGAATGGCTATACTTAGCCTTTGAGCGAGAAAAGAACCAGCCCTCTTATCACCAGCAGCAACGACCAGCCGCGGATGGAGTTCCTTTAGGAACTCCACCGCACGTGGACCCCACGGACCGATAGTCTCTACAGCAAATGGCACAGATATGTAGTCATCTCTCAGATGATATTATATATTAAAATTAAATTATATTTTCAGATCTCGTGACAGACGATATTACCAAAGCGGCTAAATGCGCTAAGAAGGTGTATAAGCGTCATGGCTTCAATGCCTGGTACGGATGGAAGAACAAGTGCCAGGGTTCGCTGCCTGATATAAGTTCCTGCTAGAGGAGTGTGAAATCGATTTTATAACACAATGACACTTAATATCACTTTGTTCAATGTACTGTAATCGATAAAAAGTGTCTTTATTACAAGCGTAATAAATTTATGTTAAAAAAATATTTTTATGTTAATTTCATATTATCGTTTTTATTCATTCCATTGAGTTCTGATTTTATTTATATTGAAGTTAGGATTACAATAGGCGTGGTAGCTTAAAAAGCAATCCGATTACACTCATCATTAGCACCAATGAAATTGTTAGTGGTAATTTTAATTTACCACGTGCTCGGTGGTGAAGGAAAATGTCATGAGGTAACCTGTAAATCATGTCTGAGAAATTAAGAAAAAACATTTCGAAGTCATGTGACGTTCGCCAGCATTTAAAGGGCAGCGTGTCGGACATTTCCTTGCCCTTGATCCCTCTCAGAAGTGGGAGGAGGCTTGTACCTAGCAGTGGGACGTGTAAAGGCTGTTATATTTACTACTTAACTTTTTAAGACACATGTTAAGTGATGGTTAGGGCCACAGACATCTACATCATTAATACGTGGTAGAGCCATGCTGCAGCTATATTATGGTTGTAGCACGAATGGGTCGGCTCGACCGGGGAAGGACCACGCTCTCACAGAATACCAGCGTAAAATAGCAGCTTAACGCTGTTGTGTTTCGTACGGTGAGTGTAGAGAACCGGAGACCCTTTTTACTGGAAACGAGGCATTCCATCTTAGTCCTCACGGGTGCCAACGCATCTGCATTTTGATTCGTAATAGAAGATAGATGTAGATGTCTATGGGCCACAGCAACCACTTACCATCAGGTGGACTGTGTGCTCGTTTGTCACCCTTATCCTATAAAAAAAAAACTTAAAAATCTAAATGTAGATGCGTCCCCCTAAGGACTAAGGTGGAATGCCTCTTTACCAATAATAAAAACAAGTGGTAAAATTAAAAATGTTGTACAACCGACTTCAATATAAATAAAATGTAGTCGACGTCAAATAAATACCCATTATTAAGGATAACTCAAAAAGTAGTGGCCCGATCTAGTTTAAATTTATATGGGACCACATGAATAAAACCAGCTTCCAAATAAAAAAGAATAATCAAAATCGGTTCACCTAGAAAAAAATTCTGAGGTAGCACATAAAAAATACAGGTGGATTGAGTACCTCCTCCCTTTTTTGAAGTCAGTTAAAAAAGGGTCTCCGGTTCTCATTACATGAAACACGATAGACTGTGCGAGCGTGGTCCTTTTGTCGAGTCGACTCATTGGTGCTGAACCATAATATAGCTTCAGCGTCGCTGTTTCATAAATAAGAATGATGTAAACGTAATAATTTATTAATGAATAGCTGTTCCCCGCGACTTCGCCCGCGTGCATTTTAGGGTTTTAATTTTTTTGCGTAGTAGTCTTAGTTACTCCTTATAACATCAACTATCTGCCAGTGAAAGCCCCATGACAATCGGTCCATTTCGGGAGATCAGCTGGAACAAACAGACAGACAAGCAAAATTTTAAAAATTGTGTTTTTGTTATTAGTATCGTATATAGTTTCATAATACATTTATCAAAAAGCTGTTATTTTGATATTACAAACTTCCATTTTATTTATATGTATAGATGGTATCAATTACCCATTTAGCGACAGACGTATAAGTAAACTATCTACTCACCTCACCACGTCTATTAATTTAATAATCGTTGGGAAAATAGTAGGAGTATGTAACTGTACCATTTTTAGCAGATGATATATCTACTAATGACCTCCAAACTGAATTCTGGTCACAGCGGCCAGTCTCAACGGAGACCAGCTTCGCTGGACAGGATTAGAGTGCATATGTGTTTGCGCAAGCATAGGTGCACTCTCTATTAATTATATTCTAATCTAATGTTATTTAGATATAATAATAATAATGTCCTTCAGGTCACGGCGGCCAGCCTCAACGGAGACTAGCCATCGGCCCAGGACAAGGTTATAGTGCCTAAGTGAATGCGCAAGCACAGGTGTACTATTTATTCCCTCGCTGTCATAGGCCCATGGGATGGTAAACCGACACGACCGGAGAGAGATCAGGCGCAGGACCAACGGCTTTACGTGCTTTCCGAGGCACGTGCAAACTTAGTTGTGCACCGTATGGTGTAAGGAAGATTAGAAGTTAGTTGAAGAATGTTGAAAAAGCTACATTAGTTTATTACAGTTATTTTGTAATAAGTAATCTTCCTATGAGGAAAAGGGGCTGACATTGGGCCATATTTTTTAAAAGGGGGTTAAATTTATAATTGAAATTGTAAAGAGTCCTTTAGAGAAAAGTATAAAGAAATAAATATATTAATTTTATTCTCGCAATAAATTTATAAAAATATAATTTAAGATAATGTGTTCAAGTTGAAATAAAAATGGCACTGATAAGATAATCATAGTTTAAATATAGCAACATAAGCTTATTAAGCATTTTTAATGCCAGTTATTAGACTCGACAGTATCAGCAATTCACTTATGGGGTAATGTATACGCTTATACAACAAAATTCTAGAAAATGTTCAATAGAACAGAATAGAATAAATTTTTCATCAATGTATATTACGAGGGCGGCACTGAAAATTTCGGGAATCAAGGAAGTGACACAACATTACTATTTAAAAATGTATTTATTGCTTTTCGAAGTATTCTCCGCGAAATTTGACACATTTTTCCATACGATGGAACCAATCATTGAAGCAACCATTCCATTCGGAAGTTGAGGTCTCCAAAATGGCCGTTTTGTAGGCGTCCTCAACTTCTTCAGGTGATGAAAATCTCTGTCCACGCAATTTATTCTTTATTTTAGGGAAAGTATAGAAATCATTAGGGATTAGGTCGGAGCTGTACGGCGGATGGTCTAATAATTCTATGTTTGCTTGCTCTAAAAACTCTTTTGTTCTGTGTGCGGTGTGAGAACTCGTATTGTCGTGATGGAGGATGATGCGGCGGTTGCAGTTCTCTTTACGGAGTTCAGAAACGACCTGTGGCAAACAAATGCTAGTATACCATTCTGCATTAACCGTTCTTTGTCCCTCAAGAGGAATAGTTGTAACATGGCCGGTTTTGGAGATAAACGTGGCCACCATTTTTTTGCAACACTCCGTGAACGAACAATTTTTGTTGGCTTTAACTCATTTTCGAACACCCAAAACTCGTGACTGGTTTTTTGTTTCGGGTTCGTACGTGTATATTCAGGATTTGTCACCTAATACGATGTTGTATACAGCATTTGAGGATCCTGCGTGGAATCTTTCGAGAGTTCTGATGCACCAAGTAACGCGAGCCGCTTTTTGCTCTTCACAGAGCGAATGCGGTATCCATCAGGAAAACAACTTTTTTACACCTAATTGTTCATGCAAGATTATTTGTATTTGACTCATGCCAATGTCTAAAGTTGCCTGAATTTCGCGATATGTCACATGTCGATCTTCCTCAATCAGCTTACGCACAGCATTAACGTTTTCTTGGGTGACTGCAGTTTTTGGTCGACCTTGACGGGGATCATCACTGAGCTTGATACGTCCATGTTGAAATTCAGCAAACCAGCGATAAATTGTGGTTTTGGATGGGGCTTCATCACCAAATACAGAAATCATCCGGTCAACACACTGTTTTTGTGTTAAACCACTTCAAAAGTCATAATAAATTATCGCTCTTGAATTTTCTCGAGTCAATTCCATTTTCTCAACGACTAAACAAGTTTGACAAAACCTTGTGACAAGACCAAGAATCATTTTTTAAATAAATAAATGGTATTCAATTTTTAAAACCAAGGGGTTTTCAATTAAAAAGAATTTAATATGACAGGAACAGTGGAAATATTCCATTCCCGATACTTTTAGTGCAGCCCTCGTACAAATAATTCTTATCTTAAGACATTTTTTAACCCCCGACGCAAAAAGAGGGGTGTTATAAGTTTGACCGCTGTGTGTGTCTCTGTTTGTTTGTCTGCGCCACCGGAGATTTTAAACGGGTGAACAGGTGAAGCGGCTTTTTTTTTATTTAAAAGCAAGTTTTCTAGCGGTGGTTCTTAGACATGTTTTATCAAAATCGGTGCAGCTGTTTCAAGGTCATTTCCGGCAGTTTTTTTAATTTCGAATTTGAGTTATTAAGTTTACCACTGGTTTGAAAAAACCTCGGTACTGATAAGAACCAGGTTATCGTCATTATATAGATATATATCGCCAGGTTATAAGATGGTTCTTACGGAGAGAAAAATTTAAAAAATTGCCTGAAAAAGTCTAAAAACAACACTTTTCTATATTCCCATACATAAGATTCGTAATAATAATTAAAAGTCAATTTGAACTTTAATACCATACCATAAAGTTTCAGTGTTAGTGAAGGGGTTTTTGTTTTTGGGGTTTTTTTAGACGTTTTCAGGCAATTTTTTAAATTTTTCTCCGTAAGAACCATCTTCGTACTTCAAGGAATATTATAAAAAAAGAATTAGTGAAATCGGTTCAGCTGCTCTGCTGCAAATTTGCACTTAGCAACACATTCAGCGATTCATTTGTATATTATAGATAAATAAATATATTAAAATCATAGTTTTGTCAAAAATATTAACGTGTTTTGCTCCTAATGTTTCATTTATACTCACGTGACTTACGTCATAGGTATAATGTAATGTATCTTCATGCAATACAAAATTGATTGTTTACCATATCAGTCATTATTAGAAGGTATGCAATGCAACACAGCCTTTTGATGGGCAATTCCGTTGGTCCGAAGTAACATGGGCAGCTGTACACGTCATCGTTGGAGCCACACGCAAGTGTGAGTAACGATCCAAGAGCGAGTCTCATCCGACACTATTCCGAAGATATCCCGGACGTCAGTCTGAGCGAGATTAGAATGGCTCTCCAGCACCTTAAAAACGGTAAGGCCCCAGGCGAGGATGGAATTACAGCGGAGCTTCTGAAAGCGGGTGGAAGACCGGTACTTGAAGTCCTTCAGAAGCTCTTTAATTCCGTCCTCCATGGTGACATTACACCGGAGGCGTGGAGCAGAAGTGCGGTGGTCTTGTTCTTCAAGAAAGGTGACAACGCTCTCTTGAAGAACTACAGACCGATTTCCCTTCTGAGCCGCGACTACGTGCTGTTTTCGAGAGTCATTACGAATCGTCTCGCGCGCAGACTTGACGACTTCCAGCCTCCCGAACAAGCCGGTTTCCGAAAGGGCTTTAGCACCATAGACCACATACATACCCTCCGGCAAATTGTACAGAAGTCCGAAGTATATTATGTCTGGCGTATGTGGACTATGAGAAAGCCTTTGATTCCGTCGAAATTTGGGCGGTGCTGCAGTCCCTTCAGCGGTGCCAAGTTGACTATCGGTATATCGAAGTGTTGAAGTGCTTGTACAGTAGGCCTACGATAGCTATCCGAGTACAGAACCAGAGTACGAAACCTATCCAATTGCAGAGAGGTGTAAGACAGGGTGACGTCATATCCCCGAAACTCTTCACCGCTGCATTGGAAGACGTTTTCAAGCTTCTGGACTGGAAAGGATACGGTATCAACATCAATGGCGAGTACATCACTCACCTTCGATTTGCCGACGTAATAGTCCTTATGGCAGAATCGCTGGAGGACCTAAGCACTATGCTCAATGACCTCAATAGTGTTTCCCAACGGATAGGTATTAAGATGAACATGGACAAAACAAAGATCATGTTCAATGTCCATGTCACACCTATGCCGGTAGTTGTTGGAAGCACTAAGCTCGAAGTTGTTGACGAGTATGTTTACCTGGGACAAATAGTCCGACTAGGTAAGTCCAACTTCGACCGAGAGGTCAATCGACGGATTCAACTCGGCTGGGCAGCGTTCGGGAAGCTACGATACATCTTCTCGTCAGACATACCTCAAAACCTGAAAACGAATTTGTACAACCAGTGCGTGTTGCCAGTGATGACTTCTGGAACTGAGACGTGGTCCTTCACTGCTGGCCGTATGAGGAAGCTCAAGGTCGCTCAGCGAGCTATGGAGAGGGCTATGCTCGGAGTTTCTCTGCGTGATAAACTTAGGAATGAGGATATCCGCAGTAGAACCAGAGTAACCGACATAGCCCAACGGATTAGTAAGCTGAAGTGGCAGTGGGCCGGCCATATAGCTCGAAGAACCGACAACCGATGGGGAAGAAAGGTTCTCGAGTGGCAGCCTCGTACCGGTAGGCGAAGTGTAGGGCGTCCCCCCACGAGATGGAGTGACGACCTGGTAAGACATGCAGGAAGTCGATGGATGGATGGAAGAGAAATCTCACCGGCAAGTTGTTCAGTCCGGAGAGCGTCTAACTCTCGGTATGGTAGTACGGATCTTATTATATATCTAGACCTAGGTTTATTCGCATCTGGCGCAAGATTTCAGTGATTACTTGGCATTATATCACAACATAAGCCTTTTTTTTTAAGTCCACAGCTGCAACATTCGTGAAATGGCAACAAATCAAAAAATCCAAATGCCTTACATTAGTTATTGGGAGATTTGCTCTTTTTACTCACGTATTAATTGGCACTCTAGTATAATTTTAATGGGTTTGCTTATCATGAAGACCGTGAAATTTGAGATAAGCTTTATCGAATGTTTACTGCTATGGACTGGTCGCCCGAGTTTCGTTGTACGTGTTCAAACAAGGTCAGCATGGGAGAAAATGATTCAAAAATCCGCTGCTAAACACAAATAAGTGGTTTCTGCCATTCCTTGGGAGTCCACTGCCTCGACGACCTGGTACGAGATACAGGAAGTCGATCGATGGTAGATAGAAGGTAGACGATGAACTGAGTTCTGAACTGAACATTTCTGAACTGATATATGTGTAATTAAAGGACTCCTGACACAGGTTTTCTTTTAAACTTACTAGGAGGAACCAAGTACTATATTGCTTAAATTTGTAATTTTAAAGAAATAAAAGCATTATTATTATTATTATTACATATATATATATATATATATATATATATATATATATATATATATATTGTCACAAAACTATAATATTATAAATATAAATACAATCTATATAAATAATATTATTATTTCGGCTATTATCCACCGCGGCGAGGAATCCTAAGCCATCGGTGAAGTTAGGCATCCAAAGATAGGAACCTTCTTACTATTCGAGCCGTATTTGATAAGGCCGATTTTTGAATTAATCCCTTCAGCCATTTGCCCAAACTTAACTTGGACACATAATCGCCCATATTTTTACCAATGAGCCCATTGACTGATACAACTATTGGTACAATAATAGTAGAATTAACGTCCCACATAGCGACAATCTCATGAGCCAAGTCGATATATTTTATTTTTTATCATTCTCTGCTTTCACGAGATTCTCGTCATGAGGAACACTGATATCCACTATTATTGCCTTGCGTGCAGTTCGGTCTATCACTACAATGTCAAGTTTATTTGCCACTAAAAACCTGTCCTATCCGATCCCAGTACAGCGTGACACTTCTATTTTCAAGGACTGGCTTTGGTTCATACTTATAATATGGAACGTTCTGTTGAGTAAAACCAAATTTAATGGCAAGCTGCTGGTGTTTTATTCTAGCTACTTGGTTATGTCTGTGTAAATACTCGCCATTTGATAGTTGTGAACAACCGGAAATAATATGTCTGAGGGACTCTCCAGGGTGGTGACATGCGCGACATACGTCAACTGTGCCGTCCCTCAAAATGTACTTCCGGTAGTTGTTCGTTTTAATTACTTCATTTTGTATTGCATAGATAAAACCTTCAGTTTCTGCAAAAAGGTCACCAAACTGTAACCAATGTACTGATGCAACCATTTGTACACAAGAATTAGTCAATGTTTTAAAAAATCGACCATGCAGTTGTTTGTCATTCCAAACCTTTTTGCGTTCATCTATAGTCATAGTATGAGGCCTCTGCTAGTCCTTTGCCGACATATTAAGCGGGGTTTTTCATTAATCACTACGTCACTATGAATGCGTGATGTGTCTTTTTTTAAATAAAATAGTCTCTGAGGTTGTATACTTCACGGTTGTGTAGGTTTTTAATGTTTAATAAGCCCCGTCCACCATCTTTTCTTGAAAGATACAACCTCATGACAGATGATCGCGCGTGGTGCATTCTATGCGTAGTCATTAATGTACGGACTCGTCTATCTAAATCATCCAATTCCGTTTGAGACCATCTTGTAACACCAAAAGTATATAGAAGGCTAGGTATTACCCAGGAGTTATATGCTCTAATTTTGTTTTCGCCAGATAAATGACTTTTGGTAACTTTTTTTAAGCTTGACATAAATATTACTTTTGAATTTTCTTTAATATTTTTGTCATTAATTCCTAGCGCTTCTGCCATGCCCAAGTATTTATAGGTTTCTGTTTCAGAAAGAGAACTGAAATGTAAGTCATTTGTAATTGCAAAATTATTACAATCTTTAATTTTGCCCCTATTTACGTTGATGACAGCACATTTATCTATTCCAAATTCCATTCTAATATCATTGTTGAAACTATGTGTTAATTTCAACAATAGCAGTAGATCACCTTCTTTTGATGTGAATAGCTTGAGATCATCCATGTAAAGTAGATGTGAGATGGGTGAGTTTTCTTTTCGAAACCTTAATCCAGATTCCTCAATAACGGTGCTTAAAGGGTTCAGGGCTAAACAAAACCAAGTTTGGCTCAAACTATCGCCCTGGAATATACCCCGCTTAATATTTATAGAGTCTATCGAACTACTTTGCCACTCACCTGGTAGATTTAGGACAGTGTTCCACTGACCCATTAATTTACTTAAAAACTTACAAATTTTCTCATCTATTTTATATATTTCTAAAACTCTCTTTAGCCATGAATGTGGAACAGAGTCATATGCCTTTTTGTAATCCAACCAAGCAGCGGACATATTTTTGTAATTACGAAAAACTTGTCGGCAAATAGCTGTGTCAATGAGAAGAAGTTCTTTACAACCACGTGACCCTTTCCGATATCCGTTCTGTGCAGTTGAAAGAATGTTATTATTTTCCAAATGTTTATAGATCTTGTTATTTAAGATTGCAGTTATTAATTTGTACACAGTTGAAAGGCATGTTAATATAGGTCGGTAATTTTTAGGTTCCGTGGTGTTTCCATTTTTATATATTAAGTGGGTAATACCAGTTGTAAGAAGTCTCGGGAGCTCACAGCACTCAATGGCTTCTTGAATCTGTGCAGCCAAACGCACGTGGCTACTTGTTATCCATTTCAGCCAAAAGTTGTGTATACCATCTGGCCCAGGTGATTTTCAATTGTGTAATCTACGAGTAATTGAGTATACATCTTCAGCAGTAATTGAGATAGGACCCGTGTTAGCCAAATTAGAAAACTTACGTTCGGTTGCACGAATCCATTCGTCTTCATTATGAGAAACTTCGCTCGACCACATACTTTTCCAAAAATTTAGACATTCAATTAAGCTTGCGCTGCCATGAGTACAACTATTAGTTGTAGTGTTCTCCCAAGACCGATACACCCGCTTTTGGTTACTTTCGAATGTGCGATTCTGGAAGTACCATTTAGACCTTATTGAATATCGTCTAATACGGTTGGCCCATGCTTTTAATTTCTGTTTTTGCGTATCAATGTACTCAGTAATTTTATCCGGAAAATGGGGATCTAATTGGCTAGTATCATTTTCATTAGCAATTTGATTTACTAAAGTAATTATTTTTTTACGCCTGTTGCCTGTTTGGTAGCTTATTAATTTTCCTATAATTTTGCGAGTATTGTCAATTCGTTTTTGAATTCTTTGTTTCCATTTAGGTTCTGTATCATTCTTCTTAAAATTTTGTACTGAAATGACAGGAATTTTCATTATTATACATACAGCATGGGCACAACAGAATAGAAGAGACATAGTTTCCAAAATGGAATAACTTTTTTCAAAGTAATCTTTACATAAATTATTCATTGATGCTACTGTTAATATAGTTTTTTGTTGTTAGGAAGCTTAGGTAGTTTCGGTCTATTTTCTATAGGTGTATTTTTATATTCCAGAAGGGAACATTCGAAAGTCCTTCTCATATATTCGCTGTCCTGGGAACTCACATCTATATCAAAACAATTTTGCTCTACTTTTTCGTTGTTTAAGTTAGTAATATTTATATTATTACTGTTATTAACATTTAAGTTAACAGTCTCACCTGGAAGTGTTCGTTGGGAATCAGGAATTGAATTGATAGTAGATGTTGAGTACTCACTGCAAAGTTGTTCAAGTAATCTATCGTCCAAAATCTTACGACTTAGAATGACACGTACTTGATCTGAAAGTCTTTCGGCAGTTAAGTTTGTTAGGTTGGGCTGTAGTTGTTGGAATACAGACAGCATTTTAGGGCGATAAGATATAAGAATGGTTCCGCCTTTGGTAGCCTTATAGTCCTCGGTGTCCTCTTGTAGGATGGTAATTCCTGTAGGTCCCAAGCCAGCCGGTGGCGATCTTCGTCCCCTCAAAGATGGTACGGGGGTTCTTCTTGTGCCTCTAGAATTACATTCCATGGATGTGTAGTCCTCCATAGACGATGTTACGTGTGCGATTGTGGTATTGGCGGTATTTATTTGTATTTGTCGTCTCGTTCGATGCATAATGTAACGTTAAATTAAATATTTTATAAATCTGTTTGTAAAATTTTTTAGATGACAGTTGTCAATTTGAAAGAAATACATTTTTCTTGAAATTAGTTTCTTATCCACATATAAGAAACTAATTTCAAGAAAAATATTATTATTATTATATAGAAAATAATCAATCGTGGCTATTCAAATAAAAGTTTACTAAAGTACTAAATGAAATAAAGCATTGTAAGATCAAAAATATTTATTTATAATAATTAAATCAGCAAAAAATGTAATAAAAATGTAAATAGCAGATGTCTGTACATTTTATATTTTTGTAATAAAAGTGCTTGTTGAGGGGTACTAAAAATAAGCAAGTAAATACATTTCTACCATTTTTAGAATTTTCTGTCTGTCTGTCTTTGTTTGTTAACGTATTACGTATAAAGTACTAATTTATATCATAAAAATTGTTAAGGAAATTATAAAGTGTATCTTCGGGTTACATTTAGTCTTTATTTCATTAAAATCAGTTCATTCCATCAAAAGTTATGATAAATATTCTGAAGTATGGGTAGGGAAGTATAGGTACTAATTTGCTCAACGGTAGCTTTGGTTGAGTCATCAAGTGCATTTTAAACTAATATCATATCATAAATCATAATTAAATGATGTAAAATAATGTTCTATAATGATATAATTATGGATATCTAAAACATAGTAAACAAAAGTATTAAAGAACGTATAAATATATTATACAAAAATATATTAACCTTATTAATAACTAAACATAAAGTACAATAGTTAACCAATTTCATCGATAGATGGTGGTGTTGTGCAAATGTAATGTAAAAAGGCAGGTTGTGGTTTTTTCCTGTACATGAGTTTGCATATTTACTGCTAATCTTTATATTACTCGCTGCCCTACTGCGTGTTAACAAACTCAATTTATTCCTTACCGCCGAGTACGCTATGGGATAACTCAAATTTTAAAAGAGCTATTAACAATTGCTTTGGTTTTGGCGACGATCAAACTTTATTTTTTTGGATACTGTGCAGGCACTGATTTATAAGTTATTTTACGTTTTATATAATGTATCAATCGCGTCAATTAATCTCTTTTATTTTTAGAATGGATGTTAGCAGCGCCATCTCTCTTTAAATATATACATATAATAAAAGTTATGATAACATGTTGTATCTATTTCTGTACATTGTATAGTATATTTTTGTGGCTAAAATCATTATGGGGAACTGAAAATAATTAAATAAGTATTTATTTATAATTTTTAGTATTGTCTGTCTGTTTGTCAGTTTTTTTTATGAACGCATCACGTTTAAACTAAACATCTTTTTTTTTTTCAAAGAAAGCGAATCTTCGAGTTACATTTAATCCTTGTTTTATTAAAATTGGTTAATTCTATCGAAAGTAATAATTATTATTTTGAAATGTAGGTTCGAATTTGTTCAATGGCGTCATAAAATCTCAGAAATAGTAACAAAAAGATTTGTGTGTAAAAAAACGTTCCATAATAATTATTATATATACTTAAAACCATATATTTATACTTAAAACACAAAAAGAGATTTAAAAAGGATGTTTTCTCACACAAAGGACGTAATAGATGGAGTTGTACAAATTACAACCTTTTCTGAATTGCGGTGTTGAGATTCTCTGCCGGTGAATTGTATTGAGACTTACTGAAGAAATTCGTATCTACCCAAGCCATACAACGGAACCCGACCAAAAGTAACAAAATTGCAATGAAACGTCGTGATATTGTATTTATAATATACGCAAAATCAGTGCCGCCATTTTAGCGTTTTGGGAACTAAATCTAGCGCTTTTTTGGAATGTACATTGCGCATTTCAAAATTTTAGCACCTAGCGCTTAATCCAGCGCTTTTTGGTGTATTTAGCGCACATTTCAAAATTGTAGCGACTAGCGGGTTATCTAACTCTTTTATAGCAGCACTGTTAGTCCACTTTACCGATAATAATAATAATGACATTTATTATTTTTTCCCACAAATAGTACATTGCAGTTTATCTTTTTCAAACATATTTTTTTCACAAAACAAAGAGCATGGGAGACTGTAGTCCAAACTAGGATACCCTGTGCTATGGACCTCCCGGCTCCGCCTTAAGGATGATTAACTTGATTTTTTTACCGACGAATAGTCGTCGGTAAAAAAAACAAGGCGGGGTAATCCCCTTTATTAAAGTTTTCGTTCATGGTTTTGGCAACGCATTTATTTTGCTTTATTCAGTTCCAGTCAGTTGTTTAGAGCACAGCTAAGTTAAAAGTTACAGAAGTTAGTACAGAAGTCCGAGGAGTACAATTTGCCACTATGCCTGGCGTATGCGGACTATGAGAAAGCCTTTGATTCCGTCGAAATTTGGGCGGTGCCAAGTTGATTGTCGGTATATCAAAGTGCTGAAGTGCTTGTACAGTAGGGCTACGATGGCTATGAGTACAGAACCAGAGTACGAAACCTATCCAATTGCAGAGAGGTGTAAGACAGGTGACGTCGTATCCCCGAAACTCTTAACCCCTGCATTGGAAGACGTTTTCAAGCTTCTGGACTGGAAAGGATACGGTATTAACATCAATGGCGAGTACATCACTCACCTTCGATTTGCCGACGATATAGTCCTTATGGCAGAATCGCTGGAGGATCTAAGCACCATGCTCAATAACTTCAGTAGTGTCTCCCAACGGATAGATCTTAAGATGAACATGGACAAAACACAGATCACGTTCAATGTCCATGTCACACCTATACCGGTAGTTGTTGGGAGCACTAAGCTCGAAGTTGTTGACGAGTATGTTTACCTGGGACAAATAGTCCGACTAAGTAAGTCCAACTTCGACCGAGAGGTCGATCGATGGATTCAACTCGGCTGGACAGCGTTCGGGAAACTACGACACATCTTCTCGTCAGACATTCCTCAAAAACTTCAAACGAGATTATACAACCAACTATAATTGCCAGTGATGACTTACGGATCTGAGACGTGGTCCTTCACTGCTGGCCGTATGACGAAGCTCAAGGTCGCTCAGCGAGCTATGGAGAGGGCTATGCTCGGAGTTTCTCTGCGTGATAAACTTAGAAATGAGGATATCCGCAGTAGAACCAGAGTGACCGATATAGCCCAACGGATCAGTAAGCTGAAGTGGCAGTGGGCCGGCCATATAGCTCGAAGAACCGACAACCGATGGAAGAAAGGTTCTTGAGTGGCAGCCTCGTACCGGTAGGCAAAGTGTTGGGGGACCCCACACGAGATGGAGTCACGACCTGGTAAGACATGCAGGAAGTCGATTGATGCAGGTGGCTCAGGACCGTGCTTTGTGACATTCCTTGGGGGAGGCCTATGTTCAGCAGTGGACTTATGAAAGGCTGTAATGATGATGATGATGATGATGAAATCAGAAAAACATATTGTTGAATAGTCATAACATCATTTTAATCTCTATTTTATCAATCATTGTCTATTTTTTACAGGAGTTGATGTCAGGCAACGGTTTTCCACGGTATTTGTTCTTCCAACCGTTCCAGGCTTCGAAGCCGTGACGCTGGTAGATCTTCTTAGCGCAAGTAGCTGCTTTCGATATGTCGTCACTCAGAAGTTCTAAAGCGATAATAAGAAATAATGATTAATCTGCAAAAATATAACATTTAGTCTTAGTTTTATTTAAATATGTTAAACCCCCCCCCCCCCTCCCCCACACTAGGATATTCTCATGTATCGTAGAGGCAGTTTACAAACATAAATTTCACAATCACCTTATATCAAATTCAGATCTGGAACAATTATTTGTTGGTTATACAAATACTTGTTCCGTGTTGGATTCGAGCTCGATAGCTCTACCACATTGAAATTACAGACAACCTTAATAGTTTACCACATATAAAACAAAAAGTACTCCAAATAGACCAATTATAACATGTAAGCAACATGCAATTGTTGGGTTATAATTGCTTATCTCGCCAAGTCGAGCAAAAAATTAGCACGGCCGTACCATCCTTTTCTCGAAGCAGGTTAGACCATTTTCGAAACCCTATAATTTCGTTGTGGATAAAACTAGAAGCCTAAATTTTCAGTAACCAAGTAGGCATTGTATAAACTCGGTATATTTCAAATTTCATTAAATTTGAACCAGTAGTTTAGAATTATAACTAGTTAAAGTTTCTTCATTTTGTCACTCACTGACTGACCGATCATCAAACTCTAAGGCACTTCTAGCAGACATAGAAGCATCAAATTATAAATCAAGTTTCGGTCTAGTTTTCGAGATACACTAAGTGCATAAAGAACTTTGTAATCCCATATAAATATATAGGATTACAAAGTTACATTTGCAGTGAATGAATCAGTGTATAGGTACACTGATTCATTCTTATGTATAATATAATGGAATAATAGGTGTAGATAGGTACGTAGATATAAATATCTACAAAAAGAAATGAGATGCCATTAAAACATAACTTGTAAAAAAACCAAGTCTCGCAACTCAGTTCTTCTACCGTAAAAAGTTGTGAGATCCATGTAATATCAAGTCGGTTAATTTATTCAGTCCCTACTTAAGGGTCCTTCTGTCTTAAGTTATTACGTAATTAGCTAAACTAACAACATCTTATAGTGACCATATCAATATTAAAAATCTTTTATGTTTTAAATAAATAAATTGACTTGGCAATCGCACTATATGATGAATCACTATAAGATGTTTTTACAAGGTATGTTTTTAATGGCATTTGTATTGACGCATACTATGAACGCGGTAGAGTCACGCTGCGACATACTAGTTTGTGTCAAATTGTCAAAAATGCGTAGTTAAGTGTTGTTACTTACAATCTCTCATTTGGTTTTCCGGAAAGCCATGTTTTCTTAGTTCCCTCACCAGCTCACATCTTGACAACTGATTTGCTTCACACTGCAAAAGTACTCCTAGAGCGAAGATAGCTATTAACACTTTTATATTGTGTTAGCCAATTATAGATTTACGAGACTGTTGAAGTAGCTCTTCGCTTAGAAGAGTTTAAACTGAATACTGTCGATGCCTAACCAAAAGGCGTTTAATACTGAAATTTTGTATCGTCCTTTGTATAATAATCACGATTGTGTTATATTCAATAGTGTGCGCGGGAATCCCTTCTTGTAATCTGACCAAGTGGCGTCTTCTTAATAAGCCTTTTCAAATATAAGAAAGATGAAATTGCAAATTGTAAACCAAAAAGGACAGTGATTTATATTTTCCTTATATAAGTCTAGGGAGGACCATCTCCCTGTGACGAATCATCCATATTAATAGGTGACATTTTTATTGCGTTTAGCGAGATACTTCAAAATATTGAAGGCTTTATTCTTTTTTTTGTGCTACGACCCAATTTAAATGCAAGCATGCACATATATTTAAATGGAATAGAAAGGAATAGAATAGAATAGAATGGAATAGGCTAAAAAGGAATGGAATGAAATGAAATGGAATGTAATGGTATGAAACAGAATATAATGAAGTGAAATTTCACTTCACACTAGGATTTTATCTTGTATCGTAGGGGCAGTTCCCGGAACAATTATTTGTAGGCTATACAAATATGTGTTCCGTGCGGGATTCGAACCCGTGGCCCTTAGCGCAGGAACTCATTTCTATTTCACTGCCCCACAGACCCATAAAAAAAGAAATTGTTTTTAATTGTTGCGAGTTCTTCTATTTCTTTTGCTTTCTCCTCTTCATGTTTTGTAGTAAAGTGTTTAATTTCTTGTAACTCCTAATGGGAGAGGGTAACCATCTATCAGAAGCCTCGGTTAATATTATAAAGTATATTTTAAAATAAAAAGTGCGTCAGACTGATTTTTTATCGTTATGTACATACACCTAAAGTTAAAAGTTAAATAGAAACCCACAGTCAAAATAATTGCTATACGCAGTAATGAGATCATAAACCAGCCTACAACCTCATACCATTAGATTAATTGTTGACTCGTTTGCTTCGAAGGTACTGACAGGACCAGGTGGAATAATGAATTCTGTTAAGCTGTGATCACACAGCATAGGATTTCTTTTAAAACATCATGCACTCGACACGCAATTCACTAATACAAATTCACTGAAATGCAAACCGCCTATTGAATACAGTACGAGTGATGGCAAGAGGATACTGTGTACCATAGACATCTACATCAGTCGTCGATGAAGAATCAAAATGCAGATGCGTTGTCACCGCTGAGAACTAAGACGAAATGCCGCGTTTCCAGTAAAAAGGTCGTATCGTCTTAAAATACTATATCGCGTTAAGTCTGTTTTTAGTTGCATCGAACGAACGACGTTTAAAGTTACTGTACGTGTATTTCTTGTTCTCTTTAATATTTTCACCGGTGTGGAACTATTTCTCTAAATATAAAAGAGACAATTCATAAGGTATGACCTGCTTCACAAAAAAAAAATACATTAATGCCGGTGCAAAAAATGACGAAGATATCGCATAACTTACACATGCTTAAGCAATACAGTCGAATTGAAAATCTCCACTTTATTCTGCTATTTTTTGCAGAGTTTAATAAGGAGATTCTAAAAAGGGGGATAAATTGCGTCGAAGAAATAAAGTCTCTGTATTTAGAAAATATAAAATATTGTGGAAATTATATTATTGTTTTAAAAATTTTATGTCGAAATTAACTTTTTTAGTTAATGATTACTTTAATAAATCCCGCGCTGGAAACAACTATTTATTGTAATTTTCTTTCCATCCGTACATATATGAAACTCAACTGCTAAACATAAGCCTCGCCATAGATTACCACCTACAGAAGTTAGTGTTTTAGCAACAAAAGCTTGACTTGCTTTTTATTATTTTGAGAGTTATCAAGAAGATGTTGCTGCCCATCTGCATCATGCATCATCGTTTCAGTTTCCCACTGTTAGATTTTAAGATACGGGAAAATGGATATTCTTAGACCGTCATTATATAGAATGATTACACATAATAATTTAAAGGTGTGGATTTTATGACACTAAGGAAAAGATATTCTGAAGTGTTAGCCACTTTCATAATCCTTATTTTTCTTTCGCTATGAGTTCATTAGTCATAATTTATCAGTTAGATAGCATTAAGGGATTCCCATACACTGTTCGATCGTAATCAGTAGAGTTCCTTCACCTAAACCATACCTAGGATGTACGAGTATTTAAGTGCAATTAATTGCTATTGACGGCATACACAAGGAAGCTGCGAAACAGTTCGGTTTATTCTGAAGTCCTGAAGTATTCTAAAATAAACAATATGAAGTGGGTTTTACTCGTATGTGCTCTAGGATTGTTCCTTTATTGTGAAGCCAAACAGCTGTCGCGATGTGAGCTGGTGCGCGAATTAAGAAAAAACGGCTTTCCAGAGAACAAAATGGGAGATTGTAAGTAGACTTTTAAGGGCTGTGTTTAATATTATAATTCTATGAGGCTATATGTCACTCAAATAATCAAAAATTCTAGTGTTTGAACACAAATCTAGATCTTAATAAATTTATCCCTTGTAAGTAATAAGTTAAAATAGTTTAGCGTGACACTGAATGTGTCGACGTAGAAAAATATCACAAAAGATCCATTACGTAAATATCGCCTTCGTAATATTATCGTTCTAATTGACTGACAAAGAACGAACGGTTTTTGTGAGGATTAATACAGATTAAATAAATATATAAAAATATTAAATAACATATTAAGTTTAGTCCGCTTCTCTACACTCACCATACATACGAAACAAAGCAGCATATAGCTGCCATTTTACGCTGGTATTGTGTCAGAGCGTGGTCTTACCCTGGTCGAGCAAACCGAGTCACGCTACAACCATAATATAGCTGCAGCATGGCTCTATCATGTAAAAAAGTTTGAACGCGATTGGCAGCACTGCGGATATTAATCGAAATATTAAACGCTCTAATATAAACTACAATAACGCTGCGGTGGTCGAAAACATTGTCACGGCATATGAAGTGCGCCAACATACATGGCAGAGATTCCTAGCTTCAAAACCCTTTCAGAAATAAGAGAAGGTCCGTGCTCAGTTATGGGAAGTATATAGGTTATTTATTTATGTAATATCTTTAGTAATATTTGTGGATATACAAATTGTTTTGATTACTAGGGGTGTGTCTAGTGGAGAACGAAAGTTCTCGTCGCACTGACATCGTCAGCAGGCCCAACAGCGATGGCTCTCGGGATTACGGACTGTTCCAGATCAACGACAGATATTGGTGCAGCAATACTAGTCAGCCTGGCAAGGACTGCAATGTCACCTGTAAACGTGCGTATACTCCTTTAAGATATTTCTGAAAATTATCACCAAGTCATTAATTCTATGAATACTAGATATACCTAATAAACCTAATTAAACGAGTTTTCTTTTTCAAAGTCTGTAATGATGTACAGAATAGCAGAGCGAGATACCTTTAAACGAGTATTTCCTGTTATTTTCTGTAATATGAAACTGTATCAGACTTATCATCTCTTCAAGAGGTCGAATGAGATACAAATTAATGAGTCTTTTTTAATATTTTTTTTTTAGAAAACTAAACATTGCTAACACATATATTTTATGCACTTCCCCTATGAGGAAGTAGTATTTTTTTTGGATTTATCATATCGTATAATGCATTATTTAAAAGGCACCACTCGAGAACTCAGGGTTAACTAAAGTCCATTCAGGTCGACCGCTCGTAAGTGTTTGAAACAACTAACTTTAATATAGACTGTAAAGTGTTAAAATTTTATGTGTTAGTTGGCGATTTTAATAAAAGTTATCAGGAATACTTGCGGATGTATTTACTCGTTAGAAAGAATCAGATATAATCAGAACAACGGATGTTAACGTTGCCTGTTGTGCTTTGCTGACCTGGGCAAATAGTTACAAAAAAAACTTTGAACCTAAGTGTGTATTTATTTCCCTTCTATGTATGATTTACATAAAGAACAGCAGTTTCAAGAACAGTGAATGTTTCTGTTTCTTGACTACTATCCCACCCGATGCTAAGTTATGATGTAGCCAAAGATAGTACTCGTACATGGGTTAAAATGGACGAAAGCAATCCAGACGCACAGAAATGATATGAAATCTATAACAATGATCTGAATTGGAGAAGTCTTAAAAATACCCAAAACTATATTGCGAGATACCAAAATATTAACAAAGTTTTAAATGATTTTCAGAACTGCTCTCTGATAATATATCAAAGTCGGCTGCCTGTGCTAAGAAGATCTACCAGCGGCACGGCTTCGACGCCTGGTACGGCTGGAAGAACAACTGCAGGGGAAAGCCGCTGCCTGATATTATTTCATGCTAAATATAAATAAGAATTGTTCTACAAGAACAATAATATACAAAATATATGTACAAGTATAATTTGTAACATGTTCCATATAAAAAGATCGTATAAATAACAAACGTTATCTATAATATATAACATTTGGTTGTACAATATGGTTCATACTTTTTGTATTTTTTGTGATATATTTAATATATGTTTTAAAATTAGCATATTTGTTTTATGTACATATAGAAGCCCATATATAGCGTGTACAAATTAAAGGACCCATTTCGAAAACAGCGTAGGAAAATAACTGGTCTCTGTCAAGTATATAGATATATTTTTAAATATTCTAAGTCAGTGCTTGATTGCTGTATAACTTGACGCTAAGTGGTGATGCAGCAGATGATGATGAAGCGCACGGACTTAACAAAAGCCTATTCACTTTTGTCTTGCATTCACTCACCTTGTAATCCGATGGAAAGATAGATGCTGGCAACTTATTGCACTTCTTTGCTGTACGCATAACGAACGATGAAGCAAGCCGTTTGGTTCGAATGCTTGGTAGTCCATAACGAATTAGTGTAGACTGGCCGAGCGTCTGGTTATTCGATGGGGGAAGGGAGAGGGATTGCGGCAAAACCTTCACACTTGGGCGAGACCCATACCATACATTGAATAGGCTTACGTACAATTATTTGATACGGCTTTAACTTTAAGCCACTAGGCCTTTCAGCAGTCAGGTAATCTACGCCACTAATACTCACTAAGCTGTACGGTCATCGTGACATTACAATACACATGTATATTACAATGATATCATTAATAGGCTATAGAAACTTATCTAAAATTAATTGTTCCAATAAAAATCTGAATCACCTGAGGGAATAATCAACTCTCAATATTTTGCAACAACTAAGCAATTAACGAGCATTATTGAATGTTGAAAATTTATTCTCAGATCAACATAGAAAAACAGACAGAAAATTAAATACATTTCAGGTGACGCGGAAACCATACTCAATTTAATATTGTAAGTGATGGTCTGAAACACAGGTACTCAACCTAGTTCAGGCAGGTCGTTAATATTATAAACTTGACTTTTTTATTTTTCTTTTGTAGATTCTTCATTATTAAGCCACACATATGTTTATTTTTATTATAGCATGTTATTTTTGTTAGACTTATTGTTACTTTATTTAATAATAATCAAATTTGTTCCTGTATGTAAACGTGTGTAATTTTTATTATTATTATTATTATTACTATTGTAATATATTACTAGTAATTTCTTATATTGAATAAAACTAATTTTACAGATTTTATTGCGTTTGATTGTACTTATTTTTAATATCCAACCATGGTCACGGGGGACTGAGGTGATTGACGTCCCGATGTCAGTGTTAAACCGGAGTACCTTCAGCTTTTTTAATTAATATTTTTGGTCCGATCTACGCAGAACGAACTAACTGTGTCTTGAAGTCTTGCAGTGGTATGCTTGGGTTTAGTTTATGGTTTATGAATTACAGGATCCCAAGCAGGTGGTTAGTACCCAGCCTCCCTCTCTATTGAAATTAGGATGTTTTTTAATTTCAATAGCCTCACGTATCATCCTTGGCAGGAATCGATGTTCTTTCGCGAGAATTTGTGGTTTATCAAATCGAATGTAATGGCGGGGGCCGTCTAGGATATGATCACAAACTGCAGACTTCCCGGAACGTGAAACCGGAGTGGTTTAACACTGACATCGGGACGTCAATCACCTCAGTCCCCCGTGACCACGGTTGCTGGAAAGCAACCGAAACGTCGGGAATATAAAATAAGTTAATTAAACGCGATAAAATCCGTAAAAATAGGGTAAAGGTACCTAATATGAGATAGATTCCTATAATGAGATAGTTTAGTATTTGAAAGTTCATTTATTTGTCGTGAGCGACAGTGGTATTGTTTGGTCAGTCAGTATACCTAAAAACTTGAAAACAAGATTGTATAACAAGTGCGTGTTGCCAGTGATGACTTATGGATCTGAGATGTGGTACTCCACAGCAGGCTGTATGGGGAAGCTCAAGGTCGCTCAACGAGCTATAGAGAGGGCTATGCGCGGGGAATCTCTGCGTGATAAACTTAGAAATGAGGATATCCGCAGTAGCACCAGAGTAACCGACATAGCCCAACGAATTAGTAAGCTGAAGTGGCAATGGGCCGACCATATAGCTCGAAGAACCGACAACCGATGGGGTAGAAAGGTTATCGAGTGGCAGCCTCGTATCGGTTTACGAAGCGTAGGTTGTCCGCCCGCTAGATGGAGTGACAACTTGGTAAGACGTGCAGGAAGTCGATGAACGCAGGTAACTCAGGACCTTGCTTTCTGGTATTCCTTGCGGGAGGCCTATGTTCAGCTGTAGACTTGTGAAGGGCTGTAATGATGATGATATTACCGAAAAGAGCTACTGGATCAAGGGAACACACTCAAGAACTTTTTAAAGAAATTATTTTTCGAATAACTCGTATATGTTTTATAGGGTAAAGTTGTAAGTGTAGGGAGAAACATAGTCTTCTTGTCACTTTTAATACTTAATACTTAACTGTATTCCATTAATAACGTTATGGGTACATAAAATTAAACTTTGGTAGGTAGGCACTGTAAAAATGCATTTAGTTATTTGTTAAACTAATTTATATAAAAATTACTAGTTCGCCAGGCAGACGTTGTTATGCCCTCTCCGACGGCCTTTTGTCCTACAAAAAATCCTTAAATTCCTAATAAAAAATATTGAGGGTCATTTATGGGGATAAAACTATCCTATCTCTCAAGTTGGACCAAACTGAACGCAGTGTGCAAAATTTTATTGAAATCAGTTAGGTAGTTTAGGAGTCCATCGCGGACAAACAACGTGACACGTCATTTTTATATATAAAGATATTATTGGGGGTCATTGTAGAAGCGTGCTCGTCGCGACCCCTGCCAGCCCTTTTCAGGGCTGCAATTCTACTAGCTGCGCACCCATGCCAACGAGGGTTAGGGCGTCCCCCCAAGGCGACGCACACCAGCTCGTCCCCGTTGGTGTGGAATGCAGCGTGCAAAGTGGCGATGGGGACCGCCACCCGTCACGCACAGCCCGACACGGCGGAAGGTGGAGGACAGAGTGCAGAGTTGGCACGTGGAATGTTAGAGGAGGCATGAGAGATAAGACGAATGAGTTGATCGAAATAATGAAAGAAAGAGAATTAGATGTCGTGTGTATGTCGGAGACCAAACGGAAGGGCAGTGGTACTGAAGAGCTCCCTGGCGGGGCGTTAGCTCTATGGTCAGGAGTCCCGGAGAGCGAGAGCGCCTGCCAGGGAGTGGGGGTGCTGCTGTCTTCTCGGTTGGTCGATGTTATGAATGAATATAAGGTTGTGAACTCAAGACTCCTCTGGGTTCGCTTTAAATTGGGACTGACGAAGTTATTCCTTTTGGCTGTTTATGCGCCGGTAGCTTCGTCGTCCAGGGCTGAGCGGGAGGAGTTTTGGGAGAATGTAAGAGAAGTTCTAGATTTGGCTAGAGGAAACGAAAGAATTGTTGTATGTGGTGATTTGAATGGATGGGTTGGTACCGCTCGACCAGGGTACGAGTCGGTACTTGGAAAGTTTGGCGATAAAAGGGTTAATGATGCTGGCAAGCTTATACTGGCGGTGTGCAAGGAAAAGGGTCTTCTTGTGACAAACACTATGTTTAATCACAAGAAAATCCATATGTATACTAGAGAACGAAAGAATGAGAGAAGTATGATTGATTTGTTCCTGGTGGATGACCGACTGCGAAAACAGGTGATGGATACGCGAGTGTTCAGGGGTGCTGACCTGGGAACGGATCACTATCTAGTGATTACTAGATTTAGGGGTCTGTTCGCGGGTTGGCGCTACCGGACGGCAGTAACAGAACCACAGTCGGTCTGTCGCATCCGAAGCTGGAAGCTTCAGGAAGCGGATACTAGGGACAAATATCATGCGAGGGTAGTCGAAAAGCTTGACACCATCGATGGCAGAAAAGAATGTGTAGAAAGAACTTGGCAGAACCTTAGGGATGGAATGGTAAGTGCAGCGGAAGAAGTGTGTGGAACAATAAAAAGAGGCAGTAGTAAAAGAAGAGATGCATGGTGGAATGATGAAGTGAAAGAAGCTGTAAAGAAGAAGAAGAAAGCATGGTTAGACTACTTGGCCTCTAGTAATGATAAGGATATGAGAGAGAAGATGAAAGAAAGATATAGGCTGCAGAAAGTTCACACGAAAGCACTGATTGAGGAAGTGCGTGAAAGGTGTAGAATGGAAGTGGACGAAAGGTTGTCGCACAACTTTAAGGAGAACTCCAAACTCTTCTGGAAAGAGGTTGGAAGGACCCGAAGTGGTGCGACGACCTTAAGAATGAACAAAGTGCTTTCGAGAACTAATGACGTCCTCTCAGAAAAATCGGACGTCATGCAGCGATGGAGCGAATTTTATAGAGAAATGTATGCGTGTGATGACCTTAGTGAGGGATCCGGGGATGACGCCGTGACTGGTACGCCAGACCCGGACCTCGATGACACTGAGGTCATCAGTATGAAAGAGATTGAACGTGCGATTCGAAGTTTGAAATGTGGTAAGGCTGCGGGACTAGACAGAGTTACTGCTGAAATGGTCAAGTATGGTGGGCCTCGCGTCTGGGACAGCTTTCATCTGCTGTGCAATTTGTGCTGGCAGACGGGGGATGTCCCGGATGATTGGCGATCCGCAGTCATTGTGCCTTTATATAAAGGTAAAGGTTCACATTTTGACTGCGGGTGCTATCGGGCGATCAGCTTGACCAGTTTAGCAAGTAAAGTTTACTCGAAGGTTTTGACACGCAGGATGCAAGAGAAATCGGAAAGATTTCTATGGGAGGCACAATGCGGATTTAGACCTGGAAGAGGATGCACGGATCAAATGTTTTCTCTCCGCATGATCACGGAGAAGCTTCTGGCTGCTAACCAGAAGATTTTCTGTGCTTTTGTGGATCTTGAGAAAGCATTTGATAAGGTTGTAAGGAAGAAAATGTGGGAACTGTTGCCGGGGTATGGTGTGGATGGTCGATTGCTAAGGGCTGTGCAGTCTCTTTACTGTGACTGTAAAGCCTGTGTGCGGGTAGGACATGACCTGTCACCCATGTTTGACGTCCAAACGGGCGTAAAGCAGGGTTGTGTCATGTCTTCCTGGCTGTTCATACTGTATCTCGACAGCTGTTTACAGAAGCTGAAAGATAGCTGTTTGGGTGTGAAATTGGGTGACATTAAAGTAAATTGTCTGTTGTATGCTGATGATGCAGTACTTATAGCACCATCAGAGGCAGAACTGCAGGCATTAGTCACGTGTATGAAAGAGGAATGTGAAACTAAAGGTCTCCGTTTGAATGCTAATAAAACTAAGGTTCTGGTATTTGAAAGGGACGAAGAGAGAACGAAGTGTGAAATATGGGTAAATCAGGAATGTCTAGAACAGGTAAATGAAATTGTATACTTGGGGAGTGCTTTTAGCCGGGATGGAAGATGTGATTTAGATGTGTGGACAGGCGTGTCGCTGCCGGGAACAAAGTCAATGGTGCCCTGACTGCGTTAGTCAAAAGGCAAGGCGTAGCGAAGAGTACACGCCTTGCAATACATAACGCAGTGTTGGTACCGACTTTGTTATATGGCAGCGAAACCTGGGTATGCCAGAAGAAGCATAAAAGTAAGTTGAATGCAGTGGAGATGCGATCTCTTCGTAAAATGTGCGGCGTTACCATGGCCGACCGAAAGCGAAACGAAGAGATTCGCAATATGGCAGGTTTGAAAGATGACCTTATCACAAAAATTGATAAGGGCGTGCTTCGGTGGTTTGGGCACGTTGAGCGAATGAGTGAAGACCGAATGGTGAAGAAAATATATAGCGCGAAAGTTAATATTAAAAGGTGTCGAGGTAGACCGAGACTAACTTTCGAAGACCATGTGAGCAAATTGCTCGAAGAGGGTAGGGTCAAAAGTACTCGGATACCTAGACGTGCATGCATGAAGAAGATAATGAATCTGAAAGAAGCGAAAGAGGTTTGTAAGGATCGTGACACTTGGCGATCTGTTCTCTCTGGCTACCCCGTCAGGGATTGTGCGTGAAGATAAGTAAGTAAGTAAGTAAGTAAAGATAATAACCTTTCTTACCGCTCTTTCTTAAAAGGTCTCCGATAGCGTAGATTTCAAAAAGTGCTTCGTGAAATCCGATTTTGAATACAAATATTATGACTTTGACTTGACTATCTAAATAAACAACTAGACTTAGTTCGGAAGAAATAAATATATAAGATTTAGTCTGGCAATATATTTATGACTATCTGTTCTCAGCGACTTTGACCGCGTGTAATTTAGGGTTTTACATTTACTTTTTTGAACCCTAATTATTTTTCTAAAATAAAAGTAACCGTTAGTAGTAGTTACTCCTTATAACATCAGCTATCTGCCAGTAAAAGTCCCGTCAAAATCGGTCCAGCCATTTTGGATATTAGCCGGTATAAACAGACAGACAGACAAAAATTTTAAAAATTGTGTTTTTGTTATAAGTAACGTATACACTTTCATATGCATGTAATAAAAAGAGTTTATTTTGACATTACAAACAGACAGTTCATTTTTATTTATTTGTATAGAAAATGTAATACATGAAAAAAATAAAAATAGCTTTGATATGACCAAAGATATTTTGTATTAAATACTAGGAACAAAAACAAGCTTGTAATGCCAGTTTTTAGATTTACAAAATTATTAATACATTTATGGAGCAATACTAACAATAATAATTTTCCCCCTGACCCTGGGCCGTTTGGTCTCCCCTGCCGAGGCCTTCCATCTGTTTGGGCTTTTATTTATTTATGTATTATTTGTTTATTTACCTATGTTCTGTTGTTCTGCCTAACCAAATGAGAATACACACATAAACACCCCACTAAAATAATAATATTGTCTTTTTTTGTAATAATAATATTGTTCGATGTGTTACGCAGCCCTAATCCAGGCAATCTGCTGCGTTGCATCGGCTTACGACGATCACGAGGCGCCGTGTCAGCATAACGTGTCTACTGTCTTATATTACCTGGATCTAATATTTTACCGTGTGAATCCATTCTACATTCAAACATCGAATTAGAGTCACCTCACTTAGTTATAAGAATTAATTGTAATAATTACTTTAAATTAAATATATATTAAATAAAGATTGCTTTTTTTTGCAACCTCTGGCTGGAGCCCACATAATTGGCGCAGTCGGTAGGATCTTCTAAAGTAGAGTCAGTGAATCAAGAGTGACCAAGAAGATACAGAACCTACGGGAGCACCAGTCCAGAGGCGAATCCAGGCATTGATTCCGCAAGAAGAAGTAATGCTGTAAGTGCTTGAATCTTTCAATCCTTACCCTTCCTAGTTCCGTAATTAATTTTTTACTCTATCCTAATTTTATATACACCTTTTTTTTCTATTGTATTTTATTGCATTTTAACTGTGTTAGTATAAAGCTTCCAAAATTTTCCATCCAAGGGGAACACGGAACGTTAGGTTAGATAGTAGTAGGATTTCTAAGCTTAGTATTATAGACGAGAACAGAGGTTTAGAGACCGATAGTATGGCCCAATCAAATGAAATAGACCTAATTTATAAGTCACTTAGAGTTTTGCCCGAATTTGACGGTAACCCGTACATCCTTACGCGCTTTATTAACCTGTGCGATCAACTTGTGTTAGCCCACGTAAGAAATGAGCCCGGATACGAACTAGCCAATCTTTCTCTTATTAACGGGATTTTAAATAAAATAACGGGATCCGCGGCTAGGCTAATAAATTCGAATGGAATACCCGAAACCTGGGCCGGCATCAAAAGCGCTCTTATAAATAACTTCGCCGACCATCGCGACGAAACCGCATTATACAGTGATTTATCACTACAAACCCAAGGGTCTAGTACCCCGCAAGAATTTTACGAGCGAGTCCAAAGTTTATTTAGTACAATAATGACCTATGTCACTTTACATGAAACCATTAGTACGACAATTGAAGCTAAGCGCGCACTCTATAAAAAACTGACCTTGCAAGCTTATTTACGCGGATTAAAAGACCCCCTAGGGTCTAGAATAAGATGTATGCGTCCCGAAAGTATGGAGAAAGCACTTGAATTCGTACAGGAGGAATTAAACACCCTTTACCTCCAACAACGAAATGAAGGCAGCCAGAACAGGAAAGAATGGACTCAATCTACCCCTAGCTCTAATCTACCATTAAATCATTTCGTTCCAAAACCTACCACATTTAACATGCCGTCACTACCTAGACCACAGGGTAATAATATACTGAACTCGTTTAGACAGCCACCTATGCAACCGCATGCTGCACAGGGTTGGAGGCCCAATCTACCACCCCAGATGCATGTACCACGCGGACCCACTCGTACGCAACAGATGATGCGTGCTCCTCCACCAAATTATAACCCCCAGAGTAATGTGTTTAAGCTTCCTAACAGACCTCAGCAACCACAGGGCTTCAATTTAAATAATAATTCGCGCCCTTCTCCTATGAGCGGTGTCACTCCCTTTGTTCCGAAACCCTTACCACCGACTGGACATGACTGGAGACGAGTTGGCAACCCACCGCCGAGCAATTACTTTAAAACACGGGAGGTAAACTTTAACGAGACGGATTTTGACTACGACTATAGCACCGACGCGTACTATGAATACGACTATCCTGACTATAACTATAATCAAGAGTACTGTACTTACGAACAATATCCTAACTATGGATACGAGCCACCGTATAACCACGCGGAAGCTCCTATCGTAGAGGAAGTAGAGACTAATTTCACCCCGACTAATGATGAGGATTTTCGGAAGTGCCCCAAACCAGAAAAACAAAAATAGAAATAAATTTCCACATACAAAGGCAACTCGGTTACATTCAGACAAGTAATCCCCCACTGAAATTCTTAATAGACACCGGCGCAAACCAATCGTTTATTAGTCCCGAAGCTGTAAGAAAATATTTTAGCCATATTCCACTGAATTATGACCCATTCGAAGTCACCAATGTTCACGCGACAAGTAAAAACGATTATTCTATAACTCTCCCATGCCCTTTAGAATTTAATGAACGAGATAATATAACCTTGTTCATTTATAGATTTCATAATTACTTCGACGGACTGATAGGGTTTGATTTACTAGACATATGGGGTTCTAATATCGATCTTAGAAATAAATTACTTATTACTCATAACGCAAAAATCCCCATCGAAATGTATGACTCACGTAACGCAAATTTATATGAAGAAATTATACCCGCGCAGTCATCAAAATTAGTTAGGTTGCCTATAAACTCAAAGGACGGTGACGTAGTAGTTGAAAATCAAATAATTTGCAACTGCATAATCTCTGATTGTATAACAAAAGTAATTAATAATCGTGGTTGGGTCGAAATTACCAATAATAGCTCAAATGATGTAATTTTTTCAATGGACCGTCCGGTAGAAGCCGAAATATATAATGTCGAGTGCCAGTTTACTGAAACGTTATCGGATCGCGCTAAAAATGTTCTATCCCGTCTTCGCACCGATCATCTTAATCCTGAAGAGCTAGCAAACCTACAACGGTTATGTGCCTCGTATGCCGACGTGTTTTACCTTGATGGTGAACCTTTAACATTCACCAACAAGATCAAACATAGAATTAAAACACATGATGAAATCCCCGTACATACTAAGAGCTACAGATACCCGTATGTCCACCGACAGGAAGTCCGAGACCAGATCAATAAGATGCTCGAGCAAAATATAATTAGACCATCGGACTCTGCTTGGAGCTCTCCTATTTGGATTGTACCCAAAAAGGCGGACGCTTCCGGCAAAATAAAATGGCGTCTAGTTGTGGACTTCAGGAAGGTGAATGAAAAGACAGTCGATGACAAATATCCTATTCCTAATATAACCGATGTTCTAGACAAACTGGGCAAATGTCAGTACTTTACCACGCTCGATTTAGCCAGTGGATTTTATCAGGTAGAAATGGATCCCGCGGACATTCACAAAACTGCTTTTAATGTAGAGAATGGGCATTACGAATTTCTTAGGATGCCAATGGGCCTGAAAAATAGTCCATCGACCTTCCAAAGGGTGATGGACAACGTATTAAAGAACTTACAGAACGAAATTTGCTTAGTGTATCTAGATGACATAATTGTCTTCAGTACATCCTTACAAGAACATATGACAAATCTGGAAAAAGTATTCAAAAGGCTACGGGAATCCAACTTCAAAATTCAGATGGATAAATCAGAGTTTTTGAAGCTGGAAACCGAGTTTCTAGGTCATGTTATTTGTAAAAACGGGGTTAAACCCAACCCAGACAAAATTAAAGCCATCGAAAAGTACCCACTGCCAAAAACTACAACCGAAATTAAGCGTTTTCTAGGACTTCTAGGATATTATAGAAAATTTATACCAGACTTCGCACGTCTCACAAAACCACTCACTCAATGTCTTAAAAAGGGATCAAAGATAACATTAGATCAAAATTATATTAACTGCTTTGAACACTGTAAAACTCTCTTAACAAATGACCCAATCTTACAGTATCCAGACTTCAGTAGAGATTTTATTTTGACAACCGATGCCTCAAACGTGGCGATTGGTGCAGTTTTATCACAGGGAACAGTCGGTTCAGATAAACCCATTGCATATGCTTCTCGTACACTTAACTCCAGCGAAAGTAACTATAGCACGATAGAAAAGGAACTTTTAGCTATCGTATGGGCGACTAAGTATTTCCGTCCCTATTTATTCGGCCGTAAGTTCAAAATTATTACAGACCATAAACCCTTACAATGGATTATGAGCTTAAAAGAACCCAATTCGCGTCTAACCAGATGGCGCCTTAAGTTAAGTGAATATGACTTTAGTGTCGTATATAAGCAAGGCAAGTGCAACACGAATGCCGATGCACTATCGCGCATCGAACTTCACAATGACGAGCTAAGACCCATAATAGATGAATTGCTTTCCATTTTACCTAACCCTTCCGAAGGGGTACACACTTTAGATGACTCTAGGACTATAACGGCTACCGAAGCCGCAGACGATTCCAGAACCATCACCGTTCATACAGATAAAGAAAACCCCATCCTGGAAGTTCCCATTTCTGACGAACCGCTAAATAAGTTTACTAAACAGATAATCTTAAATATAGTAGGCGACATAAAAGCTAGACCAGTCATCACTAAACCATTCGAAACACACACACGCATTACGATACAAATAGCTCAATCAAACATAGAAGAGGATGTCATTAATGCTATAAAAGAATACGTCCATCCGAAAATTAGGACAGGATTACTCATTAATCCAAACTCTGCAATGTACACTGTCATACCAATCATACAAAAGTCTTTTAAAAGTTCATCTCTTAACCTTTTTCTAACAAAAACTGAATTGGAAAATGTTAGGGAGTATTTAAGACAGCAAGAAATCATTCATAAATATCACGATGGAAAGACGAACCATCGAGGCATTAACGAGTGTTTCTCGGCTTTGTCCCGCAAATATTACTGGCCGAAAATGAGAGAGCATATCACTAAATTTATTAATGACTGTACAGTATGCGGACAAGCTAAATACGACCGCAATCCAGTTAAACAGAAATTTAAAATTGTACCACCAGCTTCTAAGCCTTTTGAACTAGTTCACGTAGATCTATTAACAATTCAAGGGGAAAAGTATTTGACAATAGTAGATAGTTTTTCTAAATATGCTCAGGCGTATTATTTGCGAGACGGCACTGCTGTCAGTGTAGTACAAGCTTTACTAATTTTCTGCACACATCATGGAATTCCAATTACCATAGTTTCCGATAACGGCCCTGAGTTTACCAACCAACTTATTGCAGAATTCGTTAGACTTCATAAAATTCAGCACCATAGAGTAGCCCCACATGCACCCAACGAAAATGGTATCGTTGAACGATTTCACGCCACCATATTAGAACATCTCCGTATTTTAAAGATAAATCAAAAGAATGAATCCGCTATTAACCTTATGCCCTATGCCCTATTAGCTTACAACCATAGTATACATAGCTTCACAAAATGCAAACCAATAGAAGTAATTACAGGACATTTTGACCCTCGCGATCCTTTTGACATAGATCTGTCCGCCCACTTACTTCAACAGTACGTCGTAAACCACAAAGACAGAATGACTGAGACCTATAAAACTATTCACGATCTATGTAACGACATGCGTAAAGACTTGACTAATACTCGCAATAAAAACCGAGAACAGGAAGCTGAATATTCCCCGGAACAACAAATCTTTATAAAAAATCCATTCGCATCCCGTCAGAAATTAGCTCCTCGATACACACACGACACAGTTATGGCAAACCTCCCAATTCACATTTATACAAAGAAAAAACGAGGCCCCGTAGCAAAAACTCGATTGAAGAGAATACCTAAAACGAACCAATTGTTACAGGACTCTCCTGGTACTTCATCTCCTTCTGGGACCAGCTCTAATGCAGGAGATAAGACTTGAAAGTCTTAGCGATGGACCTGGTATATTACCCTTCAAATTAGGCCCCGCTCGAATCCTATCCCACTACCATGCATTTCTGCAATATGTAAATCTCCAGGAATTAGGAGATAAAGTAAATTCAGTTAAAACACAGTTAATCAGTATTAGCCCTAACCTTAACAACATAACCAATTCGTTATTTCAGCCTCATATTGATTATCTTAAAAATAAGCTTGAAAGTGTCACCATACAGTTGAGTAGCTTTAAAACGAACCGTGAGAAAAGAGGACTTGTAGATGGTCTCGGTTCCATCATAAAAAGTATAACTGGTAACCTTGATTATACAGATGCAGATCATTTTAATCGTGCTATAAAATCCATCCACGAAGACGAAAATAAAATCGTTACGGAATTTAATAATCATGTAAGCCTAACTAAAGATTTATCAAATCAATACTCCAGAATAATAGATAGCATTGTAGATAATCAAAATAAATTAGAAATACTAATAGGTAAAATAAATCAATCCGAGGCTACCAGAGACTATGACCTAATTAAATATGCCCATTTTGGACAAGTACTAATGATCCTTAGTGATAACGTTGATTCCATTTCACAGGAATTAATTAAGTTACAGAACAACTTAGCATTTATAAGAGCTAACACTATGCACCACTCTATAGTTAATTTAAAATCTATCCGAATAATGATTAACAGAGCAACCGAACTTTATGGAAATAAAAAGGTAGGAGATTTAGATATTAGGGAATATTATGATATTATTAGATTAGGTTCATATTATGTAGGAAATGAAATAGTAATAGTATTTAAGTTCCCAATTCTATTACCCCATATATATGATATGTATAAGTTATCTATTGTTCCTAACAAGAGACACGAAATCCTCACACCACCCTTTCCATTCCTAGCCATTTATCAGAAAGATTTTCAGTACATAGAGGCAGAATGCCCGAAGACCAGTAAATGGTACATCTGTAAAGAAAAGCGGAGCCTGAGAGGTCAAACATCCCCTGATTGCATCCATCACCTCATCACTAAACAACAGACGAATGCAGTATGTAACCCGTATACAGTCACCCTAGATAAACCAGCTTACGAAGAACTGGACGACAAGCATTACACCATCACTTTCCCCACACCAACGAAAGTACATCTATCCTGTGGACAAGATCTCTACAAAATACTTCAAGGTAGTTATCTCGTTATTGTCCCTCTGAAATGCTACATAGAAACGCCACTATTCTCGATCTCAAATACTAAAGATCGATTGAAGGGACAAGCCTTAAAGATAATGGACATACCTGAGGAACACACCAGCATCCCATCTTCTGCATCGGCATATAAACTAAATTCAATAAACCTCCAACATCTTCATGCAACGAACACTAAAATATCCCAGCAATCGCCATTGAATTTAAGAAGAAACGATGACTACAGTCTATATCATACTACAATACCATTTTACGCATTAATAATAAGTGCAGGTGCACTGATTCTATGCATACTCTATAGAAGATACAAGCCGAAGCTAACTGGAGGTACGCAAAGGAACTCAGAAGAGGACCATCCTAAATCATTAAGGGTATACGCTGTTCCAGACACTGAGAAGATTGATCCCGATCAACTCCCAGCTCAATTCACGACCAAGGTCTTCCATAGTCGCTGTTCTTCGGGGGGAGGTGTTACGCAGCCCTAATCCAGGCAATCTGCTGCGTTGCATCGGCTTACGACGATCACGAGGCGCCGTGTCAGCATAACGTGTCTACTGTCTTATATTACCTGGATCTAATATTTTACCGTGTGAATCCATTCTACATTCAAACATCGAATTAGAGTCACCTCACTTAGTTATAAGAATTAATTGTAATAATTACTTTAAATTAAATATATATTAAATAAAGATTGCTTTTTTTTGCAACCTCTGGCTGGAGCCCACATAATTGATGTATTATTTGTTTATTTACGTTAGTATATCTAATATATTATGTATATTTATTTTGTCCTTTTATATGTTTGTTCTGCCTAACTAGATGAGAATACTCTATAAACACCCCACTAAAATAATAATGTTTATTTTGGATAAAGATGCATACACATTTGTTAGTAATTTACATAAACTATGTTAGTAAAAAAAAATATAAGAATAAATTAAATTAAATAATCTTATGTACCAGGACGAGAGTGTGGGTGGATTTTATTTCATTAGGATCCATCCAATGCCTCTGAATGTGATACTCAAGCCTATCTTGAAATACCCTCAAAACATCATTTGAGCTCTCCCGTAGTCTGCATTTAAACATTCACGCAACTCGCTTCCTTATGATGCCATAAAAATCATCAACACCAGGAAGAACTCATTAGCGTCCTGTAGGCATTATTATACTGAATTCGAAACGCATCGTTGGTCCTCTGTGTATAGTCTCACCACAGGCTGCAGGTGTCACCAAAGGTTGACAGTACGCCCGAACAGGGTGATTTTGATGTTATTTGTACACCTAACAAACCTGCGGGCAAGCATATTGCATCGGACCGCCAACGCAAGTCGCTCTCTCTCTCTCTCTCTATACAGGGTTATTTTTCAAAGAGTAATAAAATTTTAAACTTTAGTTTTGACAAACATCCAGTCCCGGAACAATTATTTGTAGGTTATACAAATATGTGTTCCGTGCGGGATTCGAACCCGCGGCCCTTAGCGCAGCAACTCATTTGTATTTCACTGCCCCACAGAGCCATAAAAAAAAAGAATTGATGTATGTATTGCAATTTCCAAGTTGAAGTTGTTTTTAATTGTTGTGAGTTCTTATATTCCTTTTGCTTTCTCCTCTTCATGTTTTGTAGTAAAGTGTTTGATTTCTTGCAAATCCTAATGGGAGAGGGGGGGGGGGGGGGGTTATATAGCCATCTATCAGAAACCTCGTCTAATATTGTAAAGTATACTTTATAGTAAAAAGTCCGTCAGAATGATCTTTTATCGTTATGAACATACACCTAATGTTAAAAGTTAAATAGAAACCCACAGTCAAAATAATTGGTATACGCGGTAATGAGATCATAAACCAGCCTACATACCATTAGATTAATTGTTGACTCGTTTGCTTCGAAGGTACTGACAAGACCAGGTGGAATAATGGATTCTGTTACGCTGTCATCACACAGCATATGATTTCTTTTAATACATCATGCACTGGACACGCAATTCACTAATACAAATTCACGGAAACGCAAACCGCCTATTAAATACTGTACGAGTGATGGCAAGAGGATACTGTGGACCATAGACATCTACATCAGTCCTCAATGAAGAATCAAAATGCAGATACGTTGTCACCCCTGAGAACTAAGACGGAATGCCGCGTTTCCAGTAAAAAGGTTGTATCGCGTTAAGTCTGTTTTTAGTTGCATCGAACAAACATCGTTTAAAGTTACTGTACGTGTATTTCTTGTTCTCTTTAATATTTTCACCGGTGTGGAACTATTTCTCTAAATATAAAAGAGACAACTCATAAGGTATGACCTGCTTAATAAAAAAAAAATACATTAAAGCCGGTGCAAAAAATGACGAAGATATCGCATAACATATGCTTATGCAATACAGTCGAATTAAAAATCTCCACTTTATCCTGCTATTTTTTTGCAGATTTAAAAAAGGAGAAGATTCTAAGAAGGAGGACAGAGTGCGTTAAAAAAAATAAAGTCTCCGAATTTAGAAAATATAAAATATTGTGCGAATTATATAATTCTTTTAATTTTTTTATGTCGAAATTTATTTTTTATATAATGATTACTTTAATATATCCCGCGCTGGAAGCAACTATTTATTGTAATTTTCTTTCCATTCCGTACAGATATGAAACTCAACTGCTAAACACAAGCCTACCCATAGATTACCTCATAGAAAAGTAAGGCGAAGTAAGCAACAAAAGCTTGACTTGTTTTTTATTATTTTGAGAGTTATCAAGAAGATGTTGCTGCCCATCTCCGTTTCAGTTTCCCACTGTTAGATTTAAAGATACGGGAAAATGGATATTCTTAAACCGTCATTACATAGAACGTCTACACATAATAATTTAAAGGTGTGAATATTATGACACTAAGGAAAAGATATTCTGAAGTGTTAGCCACTTTCATAATCCTTATTTTTCTTTCGCTATGAGTTCATTAGTCATCATTTATCAGTTAGATAGTATTAAGGGATTCCCATACACTGTTCGATCGTAATCAGTAGAGGTTGTTTACCTAAACCATACCTAGGATGTACGAGTATTTAAGTGTAATTAATTGCTATTGACGGCATACACAAGTAAGCTGCGAAACAGTTCGGTTTACTCTGAAGTCTTGAAGTATTCTAAAATAATCAATATGAAGTGGGTTTTACTCCTATGTGCTCTAGGGTTGTTCGTTTATTGTGAAGCCAAACAGCTGTCGCGATGTGAGCTGGTGCGCGAATTAAGAAAAAACGGCTTCCCAGAGAACAAAATGGGAGATTGTAAGTAGACTTTTAAGGTCTGTGTTTAATATTATAATTCTATGAGGCTATATGTAACTCAAATAATCAAAAATTCTAGTGTTTGAACACAAATCTAGATCTTAATAATTTATCTCTTGTAAGTAATAAGTAAAAATAGTTTAGCGTGACACCGAATGTGTCGACGTAGAAAAATATCACAAAAGATCCATTACGTAAATACCGCCTTCGTAATATTGTCGTCCTAATTGAATAACAAAGAACGTACTGTTTTTGTGAGGATTAATATAGATTAAATAAATATATAAAAATATTAAATAACATATTAAGTTTAGTCCGGTTCTCTACACTCACCATACATACGAAACAAAGCAGCATATAGCTGCTATTTTACGCTGGTATTGTGTCAGAGCGTGGTCTTAACCTGGTCGAGCAAACCCAGTCGCGCTGCAACCACAATATAGCTGCAGCATGGCTCTATCATGTAAAAAAGTTTGAACGCCGCTCGCAGCACTGCGGATATTAATCGAAATATTAAACGCTGTAATATAAACTACAATAACGCTGCGGTGGTCGAAAACATTATCACGGCATGTGAAGTCCGCCAACATACATGGCAGAGATTTCCTAGCTTCAAAACCCTTTCAGAAATAAGAGAAGGTCCGTGCTCAGTTGTAGAAGTATACAGGTTATTTATTTATGATTATCTTTAGTAATATTTGTGGATTTACAAATTGTTTTGATTACTAGGGGTGTGTCTAGTGGAGAACGAAAGTTCTCGTCGCACTGACATCGTCAGCAGGCCCAACAGCGACGGCTCTCGGGATTACGGACTGTTCCAGATCAACGACAGATATTGGTGCAGCACCACTAGCCAGCCTGGCAAGGATTGCAATGTCACCTGTAAACGTGCGTATATTCCTTTAAGATATTTCTGAAAATTATCACCAAGTCATTAATTCTATGAATACTAGATATACCTAATAAACCTAATTAAACGAGTTTTCTTTTTCAAAGTCTGTAATGATGTACAGAATAGCAGAGCGAGATACCTTTAAACGAGTATTTCCTGTTATTTTCTGTAATATGAAACTGTATCAGACTTATCATCTCTTCAAGAGGACGAATGAGATACAAATTTATGAGTCCTTTTTAATATTTTTTTTTAGAAAACTAAACATTGCTAACACATATATTTTATGCACTTCCCCTATGAGGAAGTAGTATTTTTTTTTGGATTTATCATATCGTATAACGCATTATTTAAAAGGCACCACTCGAGAACTCAGGGTTAAATAAAGTCCATTCAGGTCGACCGCTCGTAAGTGTTTGAAACAACTAACTTTAATATAGACTGTAAAGTGTTAAAAATTTATGTGTTAGTTGGCGATTTTAATAAAAGTTATCAGGAATAGTTGTGGATGTATTTACTCGTTAGAAAGAATCAGATATAATCAGAACAACGGATGTTTACGTTGCCTGTTGTGCTTTGCTTACCTGGGCAAATAGTTACAAAAAAAAAAAACTTTCATTTTGACATCTAGTGTGTATTTATTTCCCTTCTATGTATGATTTACATAAAGAACAGCAGTTTCAAGAACAGTGAATGTTTCTGTTTCTTGACTACTATCCCACCCGATGCTAAGTTATGATGTAGCCAAAGATAGTACTCGTACATGGGTTAAAATGGACGAAAGCAATCCAGACGCACAGAAATGATATGAAATCTATAACAATGATCTGAATTGGAGAAGTCTTAAAAATACCCAAAATGATATTGCGAGCTTCCAAAATATTAAAAAAGTGTTAAATGATTTTTCAGAACTGCTCTCTGATAATATATCAAAGTCGGCTGCCTGTGCTAAGAAGATCTACCAGCGCCACGGCTTCGACGCCTGGTACGGCTGGAAGAACAACTGCAGGGGAAAGCCGCTGCCTGATATTAGTTCATGCTAAATATATATAAGAATTGTTCTACAAGAACCATAATATACAAAATATATGTACAAGTGTAATTTGTAACATGTTCCCTATAAAAATATCGTATAAATAACAAACGTTGCCTATAATATTAGATTACATTTGATTGTACAATATTAATACTTTTTGGATTTTTTTGCAATATATTTAATATATGTTTTAAAATTAGCATATTTGTTTTATTTACATATAAAAGTCAAAAGTGTACAAATTAAAGGACCAATTTCGAAAACAGCGTAGGAAATAAATAACTGGTCCTGTCAAGTATGTAGATTTATTTTTAAATATTCTAAGCCAGTGCTTGATTGCTATACCACCTGATGGTGATTATGATATTACTGAAAAGAGCTACTGGACCAAGGGAACACACACAAGAACTTTTTAAAGAAATTATTATCTGAAAAACTCGTATATGTTTTATAGAGTAAATATGTAAGTGTTAAGAAACAAAGTCTTCTTGTCACTTTTTCTACCGACTTCAAAAAGCAGCCGATATTCAATTCGACTGTATGTTTTTTTTTATTTAAAAGCTCTTGCACGTGGTCCCATATAAATTTGATCAAGCTCTGACCAATAGTTTTTGAGTTATTCTCAATAATTTATATTGAAGTCGGTTGACCAAATTTATATTTTAAATTATAATATTTAATACTTAACTGCATTCCATTAATAACGTTATAAATGAAATTAAACTTTGTAGGTAGGTACAGTAACAATACATTTAGTTATTTGTTAAACTAATTTATATAAAAATTATAATAACCAGTCTTGCCGCTATTTATTAAAAACTCTCAGAAGAAACTAATTTTGAATATAAATATTATGACCTTGACAGAAGTCTCTCAGAGAATAGGTTAAAGAAATAAATATAGGTCTAAACTTTAGCCTTGCAATATATTTATGAAAATAATTATAATGTATATACATAAAAACATAAATAACTTTGATATGAACAAAGATCTTTTGTACTATAAATACTAGAAACAAAAACAAGATTGTAATGGCAGTTATTAGATTTTAATTATTTAAAAATTTTATTAGAAAACTGTATAAAAAGATTTATTATAACATTAAGGAATACATGAATAAAAATAACTCCTAGGAATGAGGCGATAGTTACCCCGATGGTTCTATTACCATTCATATAATTGCAATAGAACCATCGTGATAACGATTCGTTCGTTCGTTCTATTACCAGTCATATAATTACAGGCTGGTCCAAATAATGACGCCCAAAAAGAAAAATTTAAGTTCTTTACATCTAGGGATATCCGATATAGGGATACCTCATGTATATTATCCGATTTTTGGTAGTTTTCGATTTATAATTTGTTTTGTATTTATTTTGTGTTTTCTGCCAGTGGGGCTTCAAAAATTCATATGTTTTTTGTAGTATAGTTATTTTTCAGACTTTTTTATTTTGACATGATTGTTTTAAATTATAATTGTACACATAAAATAATAAATTTCCTAACATTCCTGCAAGTTACTCAAAAAAGTATCGAAAGTAAGAATTTTGGTTTTTAGTGGGGTAGACTCAAATTTTCAACTTCAATTTAAAAATACAAAAAGGAGTTTCCATAGGTTCTAACTGACTTTAAAAATTTTGCAAGTGCCTAAGCTATTTAAAACATTAAAAAAAAATTGGTACTCAATAGGCTATTATTCCCTGTAATCAGCCTTCAAAAGTGGATAGGCTAAAAATCAATGTGGAGTGGCTCCTTGGTTCCACGACCACCGCCCTGACATCCATTTGGAGCACGCGACATCACCTGATTTGAGTTCAGGTGACGAAAATGATTGAAAATGGATGTTAGTGTCTTGTATATGGTATGTAGACATGTTATGGGGCGGTATTTGCTTGGGTCTGTGGTATTTTGGTCTTTGGGAACCAAATGAGTGAACTTAGTAGTGAAGAGGCTCGGGAGCGAGTTCTGGTCCAGAATCTCGTGAAACTTTCGAGCGGGTACACAGTGTGACACACCATGAACCCCTTCAGCTAGTGGTCATGCAGTCTCGGAGCCCCGGACTTTTCCAGTTCCGGGCCCTTCGGACCACCTCAGCTACGTCGTCCGGCATTATAACGACGGGGTCCATGGCCGTAACATTCGCACACTGACTCGCTACAACTTCCGTCCAAGGGCCCTCGCTATGCTTTACAGGCCTTGACCATAGACCGAGTTAGAATGCGACAGTGTCGGCATGACTCGTTGCTGGGCCCATTCCACTTAATATGGGCCGCTTCAATGATTTATAGAGCCTCTTCTGATCACTCTGGAGGAGACGATTCTGGTTGAGCCCTGTCGAACTATCGGTATATCGACGAATCCTCTTCCCCCAACCAGCGACTCTCTGCTTCAGGTCGTCTATGAGCTCCATCAGTTTTTGCATTATGTCCGGCTGGGACAAACTGATATTTGTCTTAGCAAACGCCATCTTGACGGTGCGCACAATTCTCGGCCTATTATTGCCCGACCTGAAACTTATCAGTCTGCTGATAAGGGCCTTTGTCTTTGCGATACGGTCCTTAATCCTTTTTCTTCACGCTGGGATAGCGCTGCTTTGCGCAGTAGCACGTCCAGACGTGGTAAGTTTGGTACCAACAATGCGACAAACTGCCAAAGCGGCACCAAAGTGTATTGAGCCCGTATCGAAAAAGTCCCGGCTGGTTTCCAAGTAGGTTGTCAGCAATGGATTCAGGGCCATCACGACATCCGGATTCCGCTTGTTTAGTGTTATGCGCTGGAGTCGCGGTCGATTTTCATAAGGCGATTTTCGTAAAACACGTTTCCATAATCGCCTTCTCCATTTAATCTGTTCTAGTTCGTGGGTGACCGTTCCATCATCGCCTGATTAACCAGAGCGGGAAGATCCATCGTGGCTTCCACATGTGGCTGCCTGGTTTGTGGCCTGAGGAGCCGCTTCTCCAGCTATAGTCAGTTCATTCGAATAACCTCACGCCGTAGTCTTTCGGCATTATCAAATATTTTCGAGCGCAAGATGTACCGAACTCGGTCTGCCAGGTTTTGCTCTGTGACGGGAACAGACGGCTCCAGTTCAGCAAAAAAGCGACGCATCCGGGCCCGATACGCTATCCCTCCAGTTTCTTGCCCTTTCGCCGTATAGTATGCCCGCAATGAGTTTGTGTTCTCATATCTTTATTCCAATGCATGCGGCGTTCTCCACTAGCGGCGAGTGCCACTTGCCGAATCCGAGAGGACTCTGATGCTAGGTGCTCGTGCAGCACCTCGCACTCGGCTGGCGGCCCACATGCTGTCCCATCTAGCACCAGTTCCAGACGCGCCCCGGCGACCCCCAGGCAGCGGCCCTATGCGCGTTCTATTTTTTTCCATCATCCATAAAGTGGGCGTCAATTAACGGGAAACGCCCAGGCCTGGCACTGTTTCGTGATGTGGCCGCAAGTACAAACGAGCCTTTGCACCCTCAAACCTGTCAAGGCATGGTGCTCACACATCTTGGCAAGGTGCTGACTGACTGCGCCGACGTAACAGTTTTGTCACTTACGTCAGCGGGTGATAGGTTCGTCAATTCCTTACGCCTTATTTCTTATATATTATTGTTATTTTTAATGTAAATATAATGTTTAAAAAATTATCCCTCTGGTTTATTTTCTAGTTCTTTCAAGATAGATGTATTGTTATGAACTGTTGAAACCCTCTCAAAAATTTTAAATGCATTTTGAGACAGTTTTTCAAATTGTGGTGATAAACAAACATACAGTCCGTCTGATACCTGCAACCACCTTCAAATAAAGAAGACTGTAAATACGTTGTTACTTCAGAGGACCAAGATAAAACGCGTCACAATTGTTATCTATTGCCTGTAATTATTATCTACTTTCTATACCTATCGTTCAGACTGAAAATTCGGGGGCAGAAATAGGTAAGAGGATGGTACTTAATCAGACAGACTCCTAGGCAGAAAATGGGCTAAGACCTAGTAAATAAATTATTAGCGTTTGATTGAACAGAAGTTTCCGCCGCGCTGCCACATTGCGTGACGGCGAGCTAAGTAGAGAAAGAAAACTACGCACTGAAAAGTACGTCACAAGAATAATAATTAGTTTTTAATTCATATACGATAAGCAAACACCAGCAACAACGTTTTTACTAATTGAATAAATTTGAAACAAATTGACTTTAATTAGTATAATTGATTTTATCACTTTATTGATTGGCGAGAACATTTAGTAAAGACACGGTTAATTTTTTTTTTATAGTATAGTGTGACAAACGAGCACACAGTCCACCTGATAGTAAGTGGTTGCTGTGACCCATAGACATCTACATCTATCCTCAATAAAGAATCATTATGCGTTGTCACCCGTGAGGACTAAGATGGAATGCGTCTTTTCCAGTAAAAAGGGTACCGGTTCTCTACACTCACCATACGAAACATAGCAGTGTTAAGCTGCAATTTTACGCTGGTATTCTGTGAGAGCGTGGTCCTTCCCCGGTCGAGCCGACCCATTCGTGCTACAACTATACTAATAATATAGCTTCAGCATGATTCTACCACGTATAATGGCAATAGAACTTCCTTGTTTGAAGTCGGCTGCAGCTGCAGGTGTCCGTGGTCTGAAGCAGTGTTTGCAGAACGGGGTGGATCATAGCAGACCGATTTGCAAATACTACACGATCCTATAGTTTCTTCGACCTGTCTATCAATATTTGGTCACCACATACGTGATCTCGCTTCATTTTTTGTCTTTACACTGACCGTGCTTTGTGGCATTCCTTGGGGGAGGCCTATGTTCAGCAGTGGACTTGTGAAGGGCTGTAATGATGATGAATGATGACTGCCAAAATGGGGCTTATACAATTCTTTAAGTAGACTTTCCTTAAAAAAACTGTTGGTATAACTACTTTATGTACTTTTAATAAACACCCATTTTCATAATCATAATCATAGTCATTTATTTCGTGGATCATAGGTATTACATAGATGTTAGATATATTATTATATAATCAAGTTCAACTATGTCCTACTCTGTGGGCATACGAAATACAATATTTTTGGAAATCATTTAAAGTAAATAAAATAACAAAAAAATGGAACGTATACAAAACATTAGTGGATATAGAATTTGAGAAAAGAGTTAAGTATGTTAGAAATCTAATTATGACATAAATATATTGAATAATAACTATGTTTTATTATGTACATTTTTAAATAATGACCTAACAATATTTCAAAGAAATAAATAGTGACACATTTCATTGTTTTTTATTCACATAAATTTTAAAATTAATCGATATATAGTTTAAAATATAATGTAATTACTTTTATATTTATGTTAACATAATTATGTAAAGCAAATTATTCATCCAATGGTTGAACCTGTGACTTTTTTTTTAATAATTTTAACTATTGGGTATCAAAAAAATCATCACTAAAGAAATCATTTAATGTATAATGGGCTTTGTCTATTAGGACACTGACAAAAAAAAAACGGTTCGACCGGGGAAGGACCACGCTCTCACAGAAAACCAGCGTAAAATAGCAGCTTAACGCTGCTGTGTTTCGTATGGTGAGTGTAGAGAACCGGATACCCTTTTTACTGGCAAAGAGGCATTCCATCTTAGTCCTCACGGGTGACAACGTATTTGCATCTTGAGTCTTTATTGAGGATAGATGTAGATGTCTATGGGTCACAGTAACCACTTACCATCAGGTGGACTGTGTGCTCGTTTGTCACCCTATCCTATAAAAAAAACGATTTTTAAAAGATTTAACATTTTTTATATCTTTGATTTTTTTGGGTATTTTGTTATATATTTTTGGCAAAACACTCTTTTGTTAAATAACGCTGTTCTACTTGCAACAGAGCAGAGTTTATCTGTGTGTCGCAGACTAACATGATGTTTATAAAGATGAATGTTCCTTTTTACGAACATGGTGACCTCTAAAATATATAATGAAGTAAGAGTTAATACTTTCAACTTTTTAAAAGATGGTTTACATGATTCAGTTTGCTTTAGATTGCACATAGCTCGTATGCACCTCTTTTGTGCTTTAAAAACATTTTCCTTATTAACGGAGTTGCCCTAAAATAAAATACCATATCTTAGTATATAAACTACGTAACCGTTATATGCTGTAATCCGTGTAGACATATTGGTAGTTTTAGAAAGTTGTCGAAGTGCATAAGAAAACTTATTAAGTTTCGTACACACTATATCAAATTTGTGTTATTAGTTTTACCAATATTTGTATCAGAGTGATGTAATATCTGAACGGATCGCCTTCCTTGAAAAGTCATGTATTTAGTCTTATTTAAATTTATTTTAAGATTATTAAGATTCAACCAATCATTTTGTTAAATGTCATTTCATTATTTAAGGCAGTCAAATCTGTAGTCATGAAAAGGACAGTACAATCATCTGCAAAAAGTGTCATGGGAAAGTTTGTGACTAGAGGTAAGTCGTTAATATAAACAAGAAAAAAGAACGGACCAAGAACACTTCCCTGGGGAACACCACAACTCACAGTTCTGGATTCGGAATAATGTGGGGTTTCCATATTTGTTTTTTTGTCTATGCCTTTTATTACAGTAATTTGTTTTCTATTAATTAAATAAGATTTTATTAGATTTAAAATGTTTCCTCTCACTCCATATGAGTGCAGCTTATCCAAAAGAGTTTCGTGTTTTATATGGTCAAAAGCTTTTGTTAAATCCATAAAAAGAACAACACAGGGGGATTTATTGCTTACATTTGTCATTACTTTAAAAAGAAAATTATATATTGTCATGTTAATTGTCTTATTTTTTTTGAACCCGTATTGTTCTTTTGTAAAAATATTATTTATTTCAAAATACATATATAAAGCATTATGTATTACCCTCTAAAAGATTTTTGAAATAATAGGCAAAAGGGCTATAGGACGGTAGTATTTAATAATTTCTCGGTTACCTATTTTAAATAGAGGTTTGACTATTGTAGTTTTTAATTTATCTGGAAAAACGCCGCTAGTGATACACAGGTTGATAATGTGGCTTATGGGTTGAGATATTGTGTGACTTACATCTTTTATCACATTCGTTATAAAGCCGTCAATACCTGCACATTTAGTATTTTTAACGTAATAATAATTTTAAATATGTCATACGTAATAGTATGTTTCATGAATATCGAATCAGGATTATTAAATGTCAATTTATAAGATTTAGTCACCTTACTCTGTGGTGAAAGACTGTCAATAAAATGTTTATTAAGGGCATTAGCTATTTCAGTGGGATCAGTCAAGATATTTCCATTATCATTTATTTTCGAGATAATATCGTGGGGATAGTTAGCCTTAGCTTTTGCATTTTTATAATATTCCATGTGGCTTTAGATTTATTAGTGGATGATGTAATATAATAATTATTTTGTGCTTTGCGTGTTAAGTTAATAATTCTTTTGTATCTCTTAGCATAAGTTTGAAATATATTGTTATTTTTAACCGTGGAAGCTCATCTATATTTTCACAGTAACTCTGTCTTTCGCTTGCTACATATTTTAAGACCACGTGTAATCCATTTAGGCTTCTTTAGAGTGGACAGTTTAACTTTCATTACTGGAAAACACAAATCATAGAAGAGTTTGAGTAAATCGTGAAACTTATTATAAGCATCATTAGGGTCATTTGCTCCATAAACTTCTTGGAACGATAGAGATTTTATGAAATTTATAAATTTATTTTTATTTTCCAAGCAATAGTTTCTCCTTTTTGCAAACCAGTACTTAATATCATAGGTTCTCTCAATAGGACATTGTAGGATTTGAGCGGTATGGTCTGAGAGAGATAACTTTACAACTTTTTTTGACAATTGTAGAGATTGTGGATTATATTATCTATACAAGTCAAGGATTTAAGCCTTAATAAGATTTAATAGTTCAGAAATTCCCATATTCAAGTTAAAACTCTGTATTATACTTTTAAAGGTCACAGATTGCTTTGTTGTCTGGAGAATATCTATATTAAAGTCACCACATATAATAACTTTATTGTTTCTTATACACACCTTCAACAATATGTCATGTAGTTTGTTAAAAAAAGCGTTGTACGCATTATTTGTGTTATGAGGAGGCCGATATATGCAGATTATTTTTATTTTATGATCAGAGAGGTCTATAGCAGAACATTCTTTAACATTTTCTAGTGACATGCGATTAATTTCAATAAGATTTATAAATTTAACATAATTTTTTACTAGTATGCAGGCTCCTCCGCGTCTGTTTTGTCTTTTGAAACTTGAGGCTAATTTAAAATTAGGCATTGTCAAACTATCTTCATCTCCATCTACCATATTATGTTCGGTGATACAAATAACTTCAATTATTTGACCTTTATCCATTAATTCATCTAAAGATATCGTTCAGATGTCAGATTTATTTATTAGTCCACTAATGTTTTGATGCATTACACACAAACTCTTAGGCTTGAAAAAACTGAGAATTACAGTTTGTGTTTACAGGGATGTTAGTTGTCGCAACAGAACTAGTCATTTTGTCGGAAATAATTCTAACACTATCAGGACAAATTTTACATTTCTCACATATTTTACATTCAGTTTGAGTACAAGCATCGTTATACGATTTAACAATATGATTGCGTTCGTTAAATGAATCTAGTTTATTTTGAGAGTACTGTATATTTTTTAAAATCACTTAGATAGTTAAGGCGTAATAACTCTCGCAATAATGACCTACATAAAAATAAGCAAAAACGGTTCCTTGCTGGTATAAAACTACTGTAATTCATATCGAGATATGTAGAGTTAACGAACTTATTACAAAGAAATTTAATTCCATAATTAATTTTCTGTTTATTTAAACACTTATTGTTCGGAATTTCGCTCACAATAGAATTAGTGTGTTTAACAGAAGGTAACCAAACGTGTAAATGTGATTTTAATTCAAAGGGATTATTATCGTTTGTTCCACCTAATAATATTACAAAGTCATCTTTTGTCAAACGACAAATGTCTTCTTTTAAAGATTTTGTGACCTCTCCTAGTTTGGCGCCATCTTTCCACATACATGTTATCTGGAATTCAGATCCTATTAAACGCTGAAGCTTTGTACGTACTCCTCTTCCCTGTTGATCAGCAATGATAATTATTTTCTTTTTGTGTTCATATGACTGGATTACTTGCTGTTTAGTAAAATTTTTAGTAGTTACGTCCGTGTATAAATTTGGTGTATTTTTATTATCTTGGGGTTCAACAATATCCCTGGTATTTGAAGACGGATATGTGTTTATTTGTTTACATAGTGTAAGAGGTATAGAGCTTAATTCCTCTGAGCGTAGGGATTCAAAAGTAGTTGTTCTTTATTAAATGTTGTCATTTGTACTGCCTCTTGTTTTTTTTAATTTATTTCTTTGTGCTGTGAATAAACCTGCTTGAAATTATCAGAAGGTATTGATTTTGCTTCACTTCGTAGCAGTGATTTTTGTCGTTTCACTTTTTTGGTTGAGAGTGACAACTTAGGACTTTCAGTATACCCAATTCTTTTCTACATGTCTACTATTTTTATGTATTTTTCTAATTGTATATTGAGACTATTATTCTCTAATAGTAAATTATCTATTTCGCTGTGAGCTGTTGCTAAATTTTCATTTGCTTTTTCAAGTTGCCTATACAAATCTAATGTGTTATCTGAGTTTACTCGTATCATCATGCTATCATTGAGTGACGTTTCATCAGGTAAACTCATCATCGTACTGTCTAGTATAGTGCCACCAACTTATCTGTGAACTGACAGCTTGGCGCTTCTGTGCTGAAGTGTTGCCAGTTCGGGAATATTCCCATCTAAGGGTCTTATATTCCTACATAGAGTCCACATACTAGGGGTAATAAATTAGTCACGGAATAAAAAGACTAGAACACAGATTTAACATATATATGGCCAAGAACAAGAAGAAACAAAAATATCATAATTGAACAATTTAAACTTTAATTAAATGATATGCCTTTATTATTTTTACCGGGCGTTGTAATTTGCGTTCCTGTGGTTTATGCGGTTTCCGGTTCTATAACTATTTTGAAAATGAATCCTTGACTAACATCTGAAAAAGAAATGAATTGCATTAATCAATCCATTTATCGGAAATACGAAAGGAAGGAACAAAACATAGCAATACTGGTCAGTATTGCTATGCTTTGTTCCTTCTTGTAGTAGCTGATACTCTTTTATAGACCTGATTGAAAGACATTATCGGTGCTTACCTTCGAGCTTCTTGTTCACAGAAGTTTAATACTTATAAGATAATGTTTCGGCCATCACTTTTAATGGTTTTCGGCATTTTTTATTTTTCTATAAACTCTCAAAACAATGACGTATCGAGTGACATTTGATTAAATGGCGGCTGTAGTTCACAATTTTGCCGCAGCTGTCAGTTCACAGATAAGTTGGTGGGACTATAGCATAGTATTTGCAGTTGTCGTAAATACGCTAAGATCAGACAAAGAATTTGATTTCTGAGGTCTACGGAGTGTAATATTTTAAGATTCCATTACGTTTATTTGTTTATTTCTCACTTATACTTTATCTAAATTGAATAAAAACTTTCAAGTAAAATTAGAAAAATATCTTCGAATGACTAGGTTTAGAACTCTGGTGCTTATACTTTATACTTGGTAGGCAGTGACAATGAGCCCATCAGTTGTGTTGCGACAGCGTTTAAATTTTAATCCTGTTTGTTACATTTTAAATTATAACCTTCACAGTAACTTACTTATTACACTTAATATAAATACTAATTGAAGAAAGTTTTAATTCTTAAATGAATTCTACTCAAAAGAAGATATTATTTTTATATAAAGTTATGAATTATTTTCAACTTTATTATTGATTTAACACTGCTAATCATTATCACCGTAGAATAATAACCATTTACTTTGCATAATTTTTTGCTGTTTTAAAAAAAAATATATATATAGATATAACAATCTCACATTATCTTTATCGCACATTTAAACCACTGACACGCACATTGTATGATAGTTCACTTGATTACTTAATTTAACACCTTGTTTACGCGGCACCTGTCCAACTACCCTTTGACACTTAAATTATTTTTATATTTAAAATATGGCTTAAATTCCATGTTGTGCATTTTCAATAGCCATTTATAACAAAATTAATAATTTTACAGAGTATTTTATCTTGCATAATTTATATTCTAATATCTTTTACCGTAACATGTTATCGTTACTAAAATTAATAATTAAATTAGTTTGATCTGGACTACATTTAATATTTTTAGAACAATTATTTACTGAACATTGTGATCAAATATCGGCAGCATCATTTTCACTTTTAACGTACTCTATTGTAAAATTGTGTGCGGACTAAAATATAGCATATTGTTGAAGTCTATAAGCTAACATTTCAGGTATACATTTTTTACCGCCAAAAATCGACGTCAAGGGTTTGTACTCGGCCGTATAAATAGTGGTGTAACCTTTTTATAGCAAAAATGATAGCAGTCGTTTTTTTTTAAAATTTGTGCGTAACTTCGTTCGGCATTTATGAGTGAGCGCAATGCGTACGTCACTACTCGCTCAACGCCGTCAAGCTGTAGCTGCGCGAGCACTAATTCATATTTGATTTTAATACCCTTTATGTTTATCTATGATAAAACCTAAATACTCAATAGAGTCTTTAAATAAATCGCATTTATCTTCCTTTAATCTAAACACTGCTTCCTGTAATTTCCTAAGTACTTGTATCGTTTTTGGTGTTCCTCTTTTGTTGGGGCCGTTAATAAAATATCGTCTAAAAATTGGAATATAGTTAAGTATTAAGTATTAAAAGTGACAAGAATACCATTTTTTTCTCGCAAAACTTACAACTTTACCTCATAGAACATGCATATTATACAAGATTGTAAGATAATAATTTATTTAAAAAGGTTTGACTGTGAATAATTTTGGCAATATAACGTCACCCTGTTTTACACTACACTGCACTTGGATAGGTTTCATATTCTGATTCTATACTTGGATAGCCTTACATAGATATATAGGTAGGTAGACTTACAGTACTAACACATTAGCACTTACACTTCGTGTTCTCAAAATAAATTGAGCATGGTTTCCGCGTTACCTTAAATGTACATATTGAATGTTCTGTCTGTTTTTCTACGTTTGTCTGAGAATAAATTTTCAACATTCTACGATGCGCGTCAATTGCTTAGTTGTTGCAAAATACTGAGAGTCGATTATTCCCTCAAGTAATTCAGATTCTCTTTAGACCAATTTATTTTTTATTAGTTTCTATAGACCATTAGTCTATTGATATCATTGCAATATACAGAGTTATTTGCAATATACGGTCAAATTTGCAGAGAAGGTTCAGAATAAGTAATATAGGTACGAGACGCACATTGAAATGATCGGGAATAGAATATTTCGGATTGAGTTACAATAAAACCTTTTTTAGAATTTGAATACCGGCTGGCCTCTTAGAATCTTAATGACATTCAAACAACTAAACAATGTTTAAAAACAAAAACTATGTTGGTTTAAAGTTGACACGTCGTTAACAGAAATGGAGCTCACGCGTGAACATTTCCGTGCCATAATTTATCACAATTTTCGCCTCGGCTTATCTCAAGATAAATGTCTCAGCGAACTTGTTTCGATTTATGATGTTGAAGCACCAAGTCAAACGACAATATACCGCTGGTATGCCGATTTATACGCGGTGGTGTGTCGCTCAGCACTGTTTCTTCTGCAGGTCGACCAAGAACAGCGGTCACGCCTGAAAACATCGCAGCTGTGCGAACTATTATATTAGATGACCGTCATGTGACATATGAGCAGATTCGAGCTGTTATCAGTATCAGAATGACTGCGATTCAGTCAATAATACATAATGAGCTGTGTGTAAGAAAGCTACTTTCCCGCTGGGTTCCCCACAATTTGTCCGAAGTGCAAAAGGATGCTCGTGTAGATTAGTGCCGGAATACTCTGCAACGCTTCAACGGAGGGAAGTCAAATGCTGTTTATATTATCGTCTTAGGTGACGAATCGTGGATTTATTCATACGAACCTGAAAGAAAACATCAGTCAGCAGTTTGGGTCTTCGAAGACGAGGTCAAACCAACGAAAGTGGTTCGCTCCCGCAGCGTGTCAAAGAAAATAGTCGCTACATTTGTCTCGAAAAAGGGGCATGTTGCTACAATTCCTTTACAGGAACGCAGAATGGTTACCGCTGAGTGGTATATCACGTTTGCCAGAAATGATAGCCGAACTTCGAAAAAATAACCCGAAACGTCTCATCATCTTACATCACGATAATGCGAGCTTCCATACGGCTCGTAAGACAAATGATTTTTTGAAGCAGGAAAACGTTGAGCTGATGAGCCATCCTCCGTACAGTCCTGACCGGAGCCAAAACGATTTCTTTGCATTCCTTAGAATGAAAGATTTATTACGTGGTCAACGGTTTAAAGACCCCGAAGTAGCTGTGGAAGCGTACAAATCAGCCATTTTGTCAACATCAACTTCAGACTGGAATTACTGTTTTAATCATTGGTTTGCACGTATGGAAAAGTGCATTAAGTTGAACGAAGATTACTTCGAAAAACAATAAAATACAATTTAGCTATACCGTGCATGTGGTTTTTCTTATTCCCGATCATTTCAGTGTGCCCCCGTAAATGGTGAAGAAAAATTTATTAAAAAAAATTTCAAGCATTCTGTCCTTTAAATTCAAATTGCGTTGTAATGCATTATTTTAACTGATTTTACTGCGCACGCACACATTCGCAAGGGTCGATTGCTAAGCAAAAACGTTGTTGACCATAAACACATTCAAATTGGGATATATTCAAACGTATTTACTGGTAGGCAGAGACTATGGACTTCCATTTGCAATGATCCTGACACACTCTCGCTTCCTCCACATCAATATACCTACGCATACACGCTCGTAATTTGGCCTATTTTCAATATATCGCCAATTTGGTCGATAAACATTCGCCTAGGGCGTCTCTTCCCGACTTTGCCGTTGTTGTAAGTAAGCCCATAAATCTTCATTACCACTTACCATTAGGTGGTATAGCAATTAAGCACTGGCTTAGAATATTTAATATTAAATCGCCATACTTTACAGAGGGCCTAGTAGCCTTAGCACCTACCAGCTATTTTCTGACGTTGTTTTCGTAATGGGTGCTTTAACTTGTACACGCTATGTTGACTTTTTATATCTAAATAACACAAATATACTAATTTTAAAACATATATTAAAAATATCACAAAAAATATAAAACATATTGAACGTTCGAATGTTAAAATAGGCAATGTTTGTTATTTATACGATATTTATATAGGGAACATGTTCAAACTATATTTGTACATATATTCAGTGTATTATGGTTCTTGAAATACAATTCTCATTTATTTTTAGCATGAATTAATATCAGGCAGCGGTTTTCCTCTGCAGTTGTTCTTCCAGCCGTACCAGGCGTCGAAGCCGTGCCGCTGGTAGATCTTCTTAGCACAGGCAGCCGACTTTGATATATTATCAGAGAGCAGTTCTGAAAAATCATTTAAAACTATGTTAATATTTGGAATCTTGCAATATCAACATGTGTATTTTTAAGACTTCTGCAATTCAGATCATAGTTATAGTTTTCGTATCATTATTGTGCGTCTGGATTGTTTTCGTCCATTTTAACCCATGTACGAGTACTATCTTTGGCTACATCATAACTTACCATAGTAGTCAAGAAACAGAAACATTCACTGTTCTTGAAACTGCTGTTCTTTATGTAAATCATACATAGAAGGGAAATAAATACACACTACATGTCAAAATGAAAGTTTTTTTTGTAACTATTTGCCCAGGTAAGCAAAGCACAACAGGCAACGTAAACATCCGTTGTTCTGATTATGTTTGATACTTTCTAACGATTAAACACATCTGCAGGTATTCTTGATAACTTTCATTGAAATTGCCAACTTACACATAAATTCAAGTTTATATAATTTTTTGACACATTGCAGTCTATCTTAACGTTTGTTGTTTCAAACACTTACGAGCGGTCGACCTGAATTGACCTGAGTTCTCGAGTGGTACCTGTTAAATAATACATTATACGATATGAAAAATCCAAAAAAAATACTACCTCGTCATAGGGGAAGTACATAAAATATATGTGTTAGCAATGTTTAGTTATCTAAAAATTGATAAAAAGGATTTTACTCTTGAATTTATATCTCATTCCATCAAAATTCTAGAAGTTATGATAAGCCTGATACATTGTCTCATTAGAGAAAATAACTGGAAATACAAGTTTGAAGGTATCTCGCTCTGATATTCTGTACATTGTTACCAGTCTATTGAATTACACCACAGGTGGAATTAATACAGAGATTTAAAAAAAGATAACCCATTTAATTAGGTTTGATATGTATATGTAAGTATTCATCTTGGTGATAATTTTCAGAAATATCTTAAAGGAGTATACGCACGTTTACAGGTGACATTACAGTCCTTGCCAGGCTGGCTAGTGTTGCTGCACCAATATCTGTCGTTGATCTGGAAAAGTCCATAGTCCCGGGAGCCGTCGCTATTCGGCCTGCTGACGATGTCAGTGCGACGAGAACTTTCGTTCTCCACTAGACACACCCCTAGTAATCAAAACAATTTGTAAATCCACAAATATTACTGAAGATAATCATAAATAAATAACCTATATACTTCCCATAACTGGGCACGACACTTCTCTCATTTCTGAAAGGGTTTGAAGCAAGGGAATCTCTGCCAAGTATGTTGGCGGACTTCACATCTCGTGACAATGTTTCCGACCACCACAGCGTTATTTTAGTTTATATTACAGCGTTTAATATTTCGATTAATATCCGCAGTGGTGCTAGCCACGTTCAAACTTTTTTACGTGATAGAGCCATGCTGCAGCTATATTATGGTTGTAGCACGACTGGGTTGGTTCGACCGTGGTAAGACCAACCTCTCACACAATACCTGCGTAAAATAGCAGCTATATGCTGCTGTGTGTAGAGAATCGGAGCGAACTTAATATGTTATTTAATATTTTTTATATATTTATTTTATCTATATTGAACCTCACAAAGGCAGTATGTTCTTTGTCAGTCAATTAGGACAATGATGACACTACGAAGGAATGTTATTACGTAATGGATTTTTGTGATGTTTTTCTACATCGAGACATTCGTGTCACACTTACAGGACATACTATTATATATATTTATACTAGTTGTTACTTACAGGAGATAAGTTTATCAAGATCTAGATTTGTGTTCACCACTAGAACACTAGAATTTTTGATTAGATAAGTTACACATAGCCTCATAGAGTTATAATACTAAGCATTGTCCTTAAATTCTACTTACTATCTCTCATTTTGTTCTCTGGGAAGCCATTTCTTCTTAATTCTTGCACCAGCTGACATCGCGACAGCTGTTTGGCTTCACAATGAAGGAGCAACCCTAGAGCACATAGAAGTAAAACCCACTTCATATTGATTATTTTAGAATACTTCAGGACTTCAGAATAAACTGAACTGTTTCGTAGTCTGCTTGTGTATGCTGTCAATAGCAATTAATTACACTTAAATACTCGTACATCCTAGGTATGGTTTAGGTGAAGTAACTCTACTGATTACGACCAAACAGTGTCTGGGAATCCCTTATTGTTTTCGAACGAATAAGCTATGACTAATGGCCTACAATGCAGATGAATGATAAAAATTACGAAAATGGTTGACACTTGTGAACAATACACACACTTGTGGCATAATATTTATACCTCTAAACTACAATCAATAGTTGTTGTCGTACGTATTAATTAAAAACTGACTTTCAAAAACTACAAAGAATTAAATTATGTCCAAATAATTTAGTAGCTTCTGAACCTGTTTTTGTTATAGGTACGTAGCCGCATTCAAAATGAAAGGAAGTTTTTTTTGTTTTTATAAAACCCTGTGTAGGGGCGGGCAAGAATACCCAATACCCCATGTCTTACCGTAGGTGTAGTAAGATGCGACAAAGGAAAACTGAGGCAAAAGATGGGCAGCAGCCTCATTCTTATAACAGCAAAAAGCAATAAAAAACTCAGGTTGCCAATCCGCTTGCCAAGCGTAGCAACTATGGCAGTATAACCCCCATTAACAACAGCACAAATGAACGGCCCCCAGTCCCCGGTAGCCCCACTTTTCCTGGCTACGATGATGATCACGGTAACGGCGGAGCAGGGGGTGCTAAGAACTTCGGTGGAAGTTCGGTTGCCACCTACGACGAATCAACCAAAACTTTTTCATCCAAAAGCGGCCCCATAGAAATTGGACCTGGTCGGGCCCCGACGGTTCATAAAAAATAAGATTGACTTCATTATGATGACCAGACGACAACAGACTGTTCAGTGATGTCTCAGTGATCGCGAGGGAGAAAACTGGCACCGATCATCGAATGGTGTTAGGCACACTGAACCTAAACGTTTAGGTGGAGAGGTCACGTCTAATGAAGTCAACGCTCCGTCCCCCTTGTGCTCTAATTCAAAGCCCCGAGTTAGCTTCAGCTACAAAATAATTTTCAGTGCCTAGAAGATTGAAATGAAGTGGATAATACGAATGACAAGCTTGTGGAAACTGTCCATGCGGCCGGAGCTAAGTTCTGTAACATCCGTCGCAGAAGAACATAAAAACTCTCCGATCACACTCTTAATCTCATGGCTGTTGGACGGTAAATGAAGCTGCAGTCTTTAGCAGATTTGAAAGCATACAGGCAACTGAATAGACAGATCATGCATGCAGTGGAGCTTGCGCAATTTCAATACAGCTCGTATTGAAAAAGCGATCGAGCGGAACCAGGCCTCCAAAGTCTTTGCCACAGATCTGTCTGTCAGAAAGAGCCAACTGTCGAAGCTGAAGAACCGAATGTGGCAGCATCGTTTCCAGGACACATGAGAATTTGAGTGAGATTGAGAGGTTCTATGGGCAGCTGTACACGTCATCATTGGAGCCACACAAAAGTGTGAGTTACGATCCAAGCGAGCAAGTCTTATCCGACTATTCCGATGATATCCTGGACGTCAGTCTAAGCAAGATTAGAATGGCTATCCAGCACCTTAAAAACGGCAAGGAATTACAGCGGAGCTTCTGAAAGCGGGTGGCAAACCGGTACTCAAAGTGCTACAGAAGGTCTTTAATTCCGTCCTCCATGGTGACACTACTCCAGTGACGTGGAGCAGAAGTGCGGTGGTCTTGTTCTTCAAGAAAAGCGACAACGCTCTCTTGAAGAACTACAGACCGATTTCCCTTCTGAGCCGCGTCTACGTGCTGTTTTCGAGAGTCATTATGAATCGTCTCGCTCGCAGACTTGACGACTTACATCCTCCCGAAAAAGCCTTTAAGCACCATAGACCTTATATATACCCTTCGGCAAATTGTACAGAAGATCGAAGAGTACAATCTGCTTTGTCTTGCGTATGTGGACTATGAGAAAGCCTTTGATCAACTGCATAGTATTGGGCTGGTTGTGTGGAATATATACCCTTTGGAGATGTTCTGTTTCGCAAAAATGATGTCTGATAAGTTTTTGGCTTTTTTTTTTTTACGGATGGAATATCATCAAATGACGCCTTTCGCTCTGGGTGGAGCGGAAGGGAGTGTCAGACTTTTACTGACTAAAAACCATCCGTGTTCCTTCAGTGCCCTTACGTTCCGGAGCCGCGGTATCTCTTTCGAACAGCCCGCAGCCCCGGCAGGCGTCGGCCCTTGCGGGCCCCTTCACGCTGCTGACAGCTCTTTGAGGCGCGCGTGGAACAAAACGCGCCGTCGACACGGCCTGTCGTCGTTAGACGGACGGACGGCGAGCTACCCATTGCTCGCCGTCCACAGGCCCGCGCCTACGGTGGCCACGACGTAGCCCCCGACGCCCGGGGCGTCTCCCGCGGCGGCCGGGAAGGAAAGCTGCTGCTCTCTCCTTCTCCCGCTCCGCCACCTCCTTCGCTAGCATCACTGCTTCGCAGAAGGTGGTGACGGCATCCCATTCCGTCTCGCTCCGGACCATGGCTTCGACCAGGGCCGGACGCGAGAGGTCGCCGCCGCCTATCGCCGCTACGAGGACACGGCGGTGCTCCGCCCAGGCAGGGCACACCTCCACGGTGTGCTCCACCGTGTCCTCCGGTCGATCCTCGCAGTGGGAGCACCCGGGCGTTTCCTCCCGCCCGATTCGGTGCAGGAACCTCCCGAACACACCGTGTCCGGTGAGGACCTGCGTCAGGCGGAAGGTGAGGACGCCGTGGCGTCTCTCAAGCCACTCCTCAAAGAGGGGTCTTATCGCCGCTATAGTGGCGTGCCCAGCACGGGGTTGCGACAGTCGCTCTCTCCATGTCGCCATGAGATCATGATAAGTTTTTGGCTATAGTCTTATTTATGCATGTTAATTTAAAAAAGAAACAGTAGTTATGAACTTTATTTTAATTTATTTATTTATTTAATCTATCATGCACAAAGTTGTTCATATGGAGGACTTAATGCCATAGGGCATTCTCTCTCAGTCAACCATTAGGCTAAACAGAGATATACAAACAAGAGTCGGTGCAGAACTAGAGACCGATTTCCCTTCTGAGCCTCGTCTACGTGCTGTTTTCGAGAGTCATTATGAATCGTCTCGCACGCAGACTTGACGACTTACAGCCTCCTGAAAAATCCTTTAAGCCCCATAGACCACATATATACCCTTCGGCAAATTGTACAGAAGACCGAAGAGTACAATCTGCCACTTTGTCTTGCGTATGTGGACTATGAGAAAGCCTTTGATCGACTGCATAGTATTGGGCTGGTTGTATGGAATATATACCCATTGGAGATGTTCTGTTTCGCAAAAATGATGTCTGATAGGTTTTTGGCTATAGTCTTATTTATGCATGTTAATTAAAAAAAAAACAGTAGTTATGGACTCTCTTTTTATTTATTTATTTATTTAACCTATTACGCACAAAGTTGTACATATGGAGGACTTAATGCCATAGGGCAGTCTCTCTCAGTCAACCATTAGGCTAAACAGAGATATACAAACAAGAGTCGGTGCAGCAGTAATCAAAATAGAAAGCGCTAAAAAAATGTTGTATATACATATAAATATACAATACCTGGAGATTTCCAGTTATGTAATCATTCTGTAATATTTCGGATCTCATCTTCTGTAATGTCAGTTAACTCCATTTCTTCTATTGTACTCCATAGCACAATAGAAGAACAATAGTAGCAAAGTCATAAACAGATCTACCCGCATGATCGGTTAAACGTGAACCGAGCCATTCGGCATGGTGGGCGTTAAAATCGCCAAGTATCACGATCTGTCACGCGCAGCCAAATGATGAACAGGTTCGTACCTTCAAGACTGCCGAGGCGGCGAGAACAGATATCTTCTCTGACGTATACGTAAACTCCAGCCCGGGGCACAAAGAAGTGTTCTAATTTGTACCCCGGGTAGGACAGGTACGAAGTATCAGCCGGAGAGGATATCTGCGTCTCGGTTAAAAAGAGGAAGGCCGGTTTCGCCGTCTCTGGATGGTACTGAACGGCGTTAAGGTTGGAGTGAAGTCCTCTGACATTGCAGAAGTCCACGGATAGCGTAGCAGGGCTCGCCATGGTTTTATCGCTCTGTTTACCCCGTGCAGTGTTAGTATAGGACGGGATTTTGATCCCCCCCCCTCTCAGAATATGCGGAACAGCCTGAGCACCTACTCTCTCTCAGGAAGAAGAGGGTAGCTTGGATGTTCAGTCAAGGGTTTCTCTTTTACTAGGGGTGCCGGTACCCTTCTGGAGTAATCTTTCTTTTTGAATTCCGCTACCATGTTATGAGGGGGGGGGGGGAGGGTTGGGTCTGCAGCCATCTGCACTAACCAAGCGAAATGCAGAAGCAAAGCTTCTTCTTTACGTTGGTATTCTGGTATTCTGAGGTCGTGGTACTTCTTCGTGGTATAGCAGAAGCTGCAGCGAAAGGCAATAATTTTTTGCTGCATATATGGGATATATGGGATTATGTGACTTTTACTCCATACATGTGCCAATAAACTTTCTGTATCAAATTGTACAACAGTAATATAAAAGTATTACAACAAACATCCATAAGAGGTGGTAAGAAACCTCTTAAAAAAGCCTAATCTAACCTAACTTCATTCATTTTCTCAGTTCTGCCTAGGTCTAACTAGTTTTAGCTAAGCCTAAAGTATTTAGGCCCAACTAGATTGTCCTGGGCTAAAATAGTATACGCGTAGAATAAACCGATTTGGCCTAGGGCAAACTAGTTTGGCCTGAAATCGGGTTTGGCCGGTAATATACATAAAAATAGCTTTGATATGAACAAAGATACTAGGAACAAAAACAAGCTTGTAATGCCAGTTATTACATTTTACAAAATTATTAATACAATTATGGGATAATGCCGTATACTTTGCCCTATAAATATGTCAAAATTTTTAACTGCAACAATATATCCGAAAATGTTCAATGTTTTCAATTCAATAATTTACAAATTTCATTAAAAATTGTATAAAAAGATTTATTATAACATTAAGGAATACATGAATTAAAATAACTCCTAGAAATGAGGCGATAGTTACCCCGATGGTTCTATTACCATTCATATAATTGCAATAGAACCATCGTGGTAACGATTCGTTCGTTTGTTATATTACCAGTCAGTATAATTATATATATAATATAATTGTTATTATTAATGTAAACTAATGTTTAAAAAATTATCCCGCTGGTTTATTTGCTAGTTTTTTCAAGACAGAGGTATAGTCCTCACTAGTCACAACAAATCTGTAGCTTTCTTTGTTTGAAGTCGGCAGCAGGTGTCCGTGGGCTGGAGTAGTCACTTACCGTCAGTTGGACTGTAGGTTAGTCATAAAAACAAAAAAACTTCCTTCATTCATTTTGAATGCGACTAAATATAACAAAAACAGGTTCAGAAGCTACTAAATTATTTGGACATTATTTAATTATTTTTATTTTTTGGAAGCCAGTTTTTAAGTAATACGTATCCCGCGTTGACAACAACTATTGATTGTACGAGTAGTTTAGAGGTGTAAATATTATGCCATTAAGGAAAAGATGTTCACAAGTGTCAGCCATTTTCCTAATTTTTATCATTCTTTTGCACTGTAGGCCATTAGTCATAGCTTATTAGTTTAAAAACAATAAGGGATTCCCAGACACAGTTTGGTCGCAATCAGCAGAGTTCCTTCACCTAAACCATACCTAGGATGTACGAGTATTTAAGTGTAATTAATTGCTATTGACAGCATACACAAGTAAGCTGCGAAACAGTTCGGTTTATTCTGAAGTCTTGAAGTATTCTAAAATAAACAATATGAAGTGGGCTTTACTTCTATGTGCTCTAGGGTTGTTCCTTTATTGTGAAGCCAAACAGTTGTCGCGATGTCAACTGGTGCACGAATTAAGAAGAAATGGCTTCCCGGAGAACAAAATGAGAGATTGTAAGTAGACTTTCAGAACAATGCCTAGTATTATAATTCTATGAGGCTATGTGTAACTCACCTAACCAAACATTCCGGTGTTTGAACACAAATATAAATCCTTCATAAACTTATCCCATGTAATTAAACTAAACCAGCCGCTAAGTCAGCCACCGCAGTGCCTACACCACCTGAAGATGCCACGTGTAGAGGCGAAACACGTGTCGTATTATCGTCAGTGGTGTGTCTTTCCTAGTATAGTGGTGTTGGGAGTAGTGGTGCTGGGATTAGTGGTGACGGGAATAGTGCACGCAATTGAGGAAGGGCGGGAGGTGCTCTTCAAACTAGGTAAGACACATAATTTTATTTTATCGAGTGGATGTACGCGAGGTAATTTTTTACCAACTTTAATTATCCCATGTAAGTAACAAGTTAACAACACTTTTGTGTGACACTGACACGAATGTGGCGGTGTATAAAAATAACACAAAAGATACTACGAATGCGGTATTTACATACTGATATGTAAATATCGCAATCTGTCTTGAGGTTAAATCAATGAGACTCGCTGATTTTGGCATTAAGTTCGCTTTTTAATCGTGAACTGTTTTTGTAAGGTTCAACAAATTAATTATTAGATAACAAAAAAATTTTAACAACTCCCGAAATAAAAAGAGATGATGATCTTCAAACGGCTGAACAGATTTTCTTGGAACATATCTAAGAACACTCTCGATTAACACATCTTTTAAATGAAATAAACTTAATCAAAATCGGTTCATCTGGTCAGGAGCTACAATGCCATAGACATACACACTACAAACACATCACTCCTCTGTTTTCGTTGAGGGTTAAGAAATAAGTAAATATTTGTATTTTGTGTGATCGATTCTCAGCTTTATTTATATAAAAAGTTCTTACAATGGCGCAATGCTATATGTGTCTGTCTGTGTGGTTAGATCTTCCTAAATTGGTAATTTGAGTAGTGGCAGCTCAGAGACAATTACGTGTTCAACATACATCGAACAGATCGCGACTGGTCTGAGATTATAAATCAACGGAATCAATAGAATTTAAATAAAACTAATTTTTACGGATTTAACTTTTTAATTACCGACGTTTCGGGTGCTTTACTGCACCCATGGTCACGGGGGGGACTGACGTGTTTGAAGTCCCGATGTCATAGCCCGGCTACCTTTAGTTTTTGAATATTAATTTTTGGTCCGATCTACGCAGAATAAGCTTACAGTATCTTAAGGATAAAATCCGTAAAATTAGTTCCATTTAATGTGTAGTCTTCGCGTAAATTTTAATTTCTGAGATACCTCGACTTCAAGGCACAAATAAATTCAGCCAATTATCTAGAAAGATGTAAGAGATATCATTTTTTACCGTTGGAATATAGACGTAAAGTCAATGATATTTGTTTCTTAGTTAATATTGTAAATGGATCTATTGATTCTTCTGAGCTACTTACTCACATAATGATTCGAACCGATTTAATGAGATTTAGACAGCGACCCCTGCTATATATACCTCTTGCTTCAACGAATTATAGAAGAAATTCCTTCTTTCTGCGTAGCGCAATGGAATTTAATAAACTTTCATCTGTAGTAGATATTGACCTATTTTCTACTAGTTCTAAATTTGTAAAAAAAGTGATGAACAGAGAATTTTTCACTCACAGCCGCGACTAGCATGACTCATGTTGCAACCTCTTTGGTCTCACGGAAAGTTGAACTATGCGGTTTTTTTGTAATTGTTTTTGCCTATTTTTTGCTTATGTTATTTTTTTTTTGTAAGTAGTTTAAGTAATCCCTAGAGTATTTTAAATTTGTATAAAGTTGGATGAAAGTAATGTGTGGAGGCTTGTAATTAGCAATTCTTATCACCACTTTGTTACTACCGAAGATATTAGTCTGTAAGCCTTCCTAAAATAAATAAATAAATAAATAAATAAATAAATAAATAAATATAAGGAATCTGTAATCAGTGCTCGAAAAAATTATAAGGGTAAAATCTGTCAACATGAATGGAGGCAGCATGGCGGATTTTTTTTTGCTCCGTAACCCTTTCAGCAATAAGTAGATAGGAAGTATATAAGCTGTTCATGTTTGATTAACTTCAGAATATATGTTGCTTCAGAAATATTTGAGGATTTACAAAATTCTTTGATTACTAGGGGTGTGTCTAGTGGAGAACGAAAGTTCTCGTCGCACTGACATCGTCAGCAGGCCCAACACCGACGGCTCCCGGGACTACGGACTATTCCAGATCAACGACAGATATTGGTGCAGCAACACTGGCCAGCCTGGCAAGGACTGCAACGTCACCTGTAAAGGTACGTAAACTCCTTTAAGATATTTTCTAGAAATTATAACTGAATGTATAAAGTGTATTTGTTCATCAAGTATACTTGATGTATAAATACACTTACATAACCAACTTATGGACGGACTTTAAGGTGTTCTTTTTACATCAGAAACAGAAACAGAAATAGAAACTTTTTTATTCAATATAGATTATAAATAATTCTTATCTCATTTAATCTCAGGATTTATTTCACCTGTGATGGAATTCAATAGACTGGCAATGATGTACACAATAAGAGACCGAGATAAATTCGAAAAAGTATGTCCAGATCATTTCCTTTTTACTGTTAACTAAAGAAAAAATTGGTTTTGGTTGGTTATTAGGGTTATACTATAAAAACGGCTCCGTGGCGCAGTGGCTTAACAATGAGATCCAATGCTGGAGACCGCGGGTTCGAATCCTGCACGGAACAAGAATTTGTATGGCCTACAAATGATTGTTCCGGGTCTGGATGTTTGTCCTTGTGCAATTTACGTTTGTAAACTGTCTCCACTAGTAAAATTAAGTGAAACTAAAACTAATTAAAATCTAAGTAAAATTACAATATGAAAACAATAACGACGATCCGAATGGCAAAAATTTCATGCTGCTATAGAAAAATTTTCCTAAATGTTAACAAAGTTTTAATTGATTTTTCAGAATTGCTCTCTGATAATATATCAAAGTCGGCTGCATGTGCTAAGAAGATCTACCAGCGGCACGGCTTCGACGCCTGGTACGGCTGGAAGAACAACTGCAGGGGAAAGCCGCTGCCTAATATTAGTTCATGCAAAAAATAAATAAGAATTGTACTACAAAAACAATAATATCTAAATATACCTACGAATATAATATATTACATGATCACTTTGTAAAATATCGTGTAAATAACATTTGTACAAAGAATATTAAACATTTTTTGAATAATATTTTTATATACCTATTTGTGATACTTTTAAAAATATTTGTATGTTTTAAAAATTAGTACTTTTGTTTTATTTACTTACCTATGTGAAAAAAGTCCATATGTCATGCATTTCTTAATACGACGTGTACAAATTAAAGCATCCATTTTGATAACAGCGCAGGAAAAGTCTCTCGTGGGTACCTACTGCGATTTTCAGTTCCTCTGTCAAGTGGGCGATTACGACACAATCTTAACACTTGGGCGAGACAGTCAGCTGATGACTTTTTATGAACTTTTGTACAATTATTAGCTTCGGCATTAATTTACAGCGAGGACCTCACACGGCTGGAAGAACAACTGTAAGGGAAAGCCGTTCCCTAAATAAATGGAGACTAATAAAATATTATATGAATGTTGTACACGAACAATAATAAATTACATGATCCCTATATAAAATATCGTTTTACACGTTCATACACACACTTCAATATAGTAGCTCTATGTGATAATGTACATAATTTTTTCATATAAACTAAAGCGACGTCTAATGACGCTGTGCAAATATCTGATAATATTAGTATTGAAATATATTGCGATGACGTCCTAAGACGTCACTACATTTTCGTTTATGAGAGTCAAAAATGCTTTCATAACTAGAATACTCTGCATTGTCTGTGGTGCTATAAGAATTTTCTGATGCGCAATCCGATGTAGATCTAACATCAGAAGCAGATCGTAAATTGGAAAAAGTACTCTTTTTGACATCCAATAATGACTTTTTGCGCTGTTTGCCCCGCTCCAACTACGAAATGCCTATGTCACAGGAGCTGTCGTCATCATTATCATCAATTGGGTAGTAATCAGCATCTGATCCAAACTCTCCATCGTTAACAAAAGGGACTGGCGTGGTTTCCCGGGATGAAGAAAGCTCATAGATTTTCATTGAAGATTCCTTCTTTTTTGGCTCATTTTATATATCTAAAACAAACAAAAGAAAATACAAATTATGTATTTTGAACATATTCAGACTTATTACAATGAAGAATAAATGAATAATATATATATATATATCGTAGTAAGATAATAAAATACTTACGTTTAGCGTCAATATTCCATGTGAACATAAAATTGGCGCACGCAATAGCCCCGCGACGCGCACAAGTCGACTGATGTAATGAAAATTCTTTTGCGAAACGACGTATAGTGACGTTGTGCGCTAGCAAAGTGGGTACTTAATACCAGGGAGGGACGCCATCTAAGTAGCCAAAAAAAATCGGTGCGATGTGGCACTACAATTTTGAGAATTCGATATGTTGTGGCACAGTAACCCAACTTTAAAACATTAGTATGGCCAGACACCGTACCATAACGTTGTGCTCAATAAATCGAGTTATTGCTGAACGTAATAATACGTTGTGCTATATCATATCTACAAATATGTGACGTACATATACGTTGTTCGCATGAACGTGTTAAATGTTATTAATAAAATAATCTACTTATAATAGTAAACATTTATTTTATAATATTTTATACATTTGTAATATGAATAAAACTAAATTTACAGATTATGTCGCATTCAAATTTACACTTTTTTTTTAAATTAAATGCGATACAAACCATAAAATTAATTTTATTTAATGTGTAGTATTCGTGTGAATACAAGGAATCATCATTTTGTGATATTTTTAAAAATTATTTGGTTCAAAATCAGCACTTTTGTTTAGTATTGTACAATGTAAATCTTTATACGGCGTGTACAAATTAAATTATCCATTAAAAAAACAGCGCACGAAAAGTCTCTTGTGAGTACTAAAATTGCCAGCCCATCTGCCAAGTATAGTCAGCTGATGGCTTTTTATGAACTTACGTACAATTATTAGCTTCGGCATTAATTTACAGCCAGGACCTCATTTCAGCAGCAGCAGGTAATCGAACCACATCACCAACTCTCGAAGTGTTGTATCTTGTAATGATATTGATAATAGGAATATAAATTATTCAAAAATAAATTGGTCTAATGAGAATCTGAGGCTACATAATTTTGCTACAACTATGTCACTAAGCAATTAATACGCGTAACCGTACACTCAAAGCAACAAACGAATAAAGACAGAATATTAAGTACATATTAAATGATGCTGAAACTAAAAACTAAAACCATATGTTATTGGTTGCAAATAGTTTCAGGTACATATTGCGTATTATTTCCGCGTTACTCGAAATGTATGCAATGTTCTGTTCTCTTTCTTTCAACTTTCTTCTCATCTTTCTTTGTTGGTCTCAGATCTTACAAAATCACTTTCATATCACTGCGGCGCGTGAGTTGCGGCAATAGTACCTATTTGTATAAAGCAGTTTTATATATAGACATTAATCTTTGTAGTTTGCTGATTAAGAAGAATATAAACACAACATTATATCACCATTTTTGTGATATATATTGTATTTGTATTCTTTCTTATATAGGAACGCCATAAAGATTTTTTAATTTAAAAAAATTAGAACAAGGACTCACTCAAAATCCTTTTAAAAGCAAGCAATTAATACATTATCTGTTACATCATAATTTATTTTGGACAATATTATTTATGGAAAGAACTGTTTTAATACGTTTAATAAAATTAGTTATGTCCATAATTTTAACACAGGTAATAAATCATAAATCATTAGGATAATAAATTTAAACTTGCTGTTAATTTAGCATAATGTTTTATGGAATGTTGCTATGGGAAAACGCGATTCATATTGAAACTATACTTATTTTGTAAAAGAGGGCCGTAAGGGCAATTTATAACTAAAATTGTTAAATTGTAGTGTAAAGAAAACGTAAAATAAATATATGAATTTTAGCCTCGCAATGTAATTATGAAAATTTAATGTAAACATAAAATACATAAAAAATAAATAGGTTTGGTATTAACAAAGATTATTTTTATACTTTTTATACTTTCAATCATCATCATCATCATCATTACAGAACTTCAAAAGTCCACTGCTGAATATAAGCCTCCCCCAAGAAACGCTACAAAGCACGGTCCTGAGCCACATGCATCCATCGACTTCCTGTATGTCTTACCAGGTCGTCACTCCATCTAGTGGGGGGTTGCCCTACAATTTTACCTACTGGTATGAGGCTGCCATTCGAGAACCCTTTTTCCCCATCGGTTGTCGGTTATTCAAGCTATATGGCCGGTCCATTGGCATTTCAGCTTACTAATCCGTTGGGCCATGTCGGTCACTCTGGTTCTACTGCGGATATCCTCAGTTCTAAATATATCACGCAGGGAAACCCCGAGCATAGCTCTCTCCATAGCTCCTTGAGCTCATTCGCCCGGCAGTGAAGGACCACGTCTCAGATTCATAAGGCATCACTGGTACAAATGGGCGTGCCTCAAGGCTCAATTCTCGGCCCCTTTCTGTTTCTTGTGTACATTCTTATCTTACATAGTAAGGGATAGCCATGTTATGGTGTTATTTGCAGATGATACATATTTAATTTTCAAATTAAGTCGACTATTACAAAAATATGACGAAGTAAATAATGCTATATCTAAATTAGTAAATTGGTTCAATGTTAATAATTTGCATTTAAATGGGACTAAAACGAAATGTATGAAGTTAATGACTCCAAATGTCAAACAATTAAATACTAATGTAATTTTAAATAGGGAGAAACTGAGTCTTGTAGTTACCACCATTTTCCTTGGAATCACACTAGACGCGAAGCTTCAATGGAGCCCCCATATATCAAAACACATCGAAGCCTAAATCGCACTAACAAAGTTCCGAAGTTATAGCAGCATATATATAGAATAGCTCCGAACTATCAATCGGAGCGTTGGACGCTCCCCGGGCAGAACACCTTGCCCGGCGGGAGATCTCCCCTTTTCCTTCCACCGGCCACAGTGGTGACCACCCGACGTGATATGAACACGGAACCAACAACCTTTGGAAATTCACCAACAAATTTCAAAACCTTCGTCATCATCCTCAAGTACCCCATTCATTCGCTCCCGAGAAGATATTGTCTGCAGTCTTCACATTCTGCAAGCCATCTAGCTTTACAAAGGTACATCACAGCACTGGAATAATAATGCTTCCTGTTCCTTCAAGCTACTCTCTGCGCTACAGTGTTCGGCACGGCTCTGAGCCTTACTGCTGGCCTGTGCTTCACGGCACTCTCGCAGATTCCTTGCCTTCCTCTCGACTCACCGCAGACTTACAAGGCAATTCCCTGGCACTTGCAAATTCGTCGACATCTAGACACTATCGACCTCCGGTCTGAGCAGGGGGTGATGTGGCGGCGCTGTCGTCGCGCCACAAGCGAAACACATCGAAGCCTAAATCGAATTAACAAAGTTCCGAAGTTATAGCATAGTTTTTTTATCTGGTAGAGCCATGCTGCAGCTATATTAGTAGTATAGTTGTAGCACGAATGGGTCGGCTCGACCGGGGAAGGACCACGCTCTCTCAGAAAACCAGCGTAAAATAGCAGCTTAACGCTGCTGTGTTTCGTATGGTGAGTGTAGAGAACCGAAGACCCTTTTTACTGGCAAAGAGGCATTCCATTTTAGTCCTCACGGGTGACAACGCATCTGCATCTTGAGTCTTTATTGAGGATAGATGTAGATGGATCACAGTAACCACTTATCATCAGATGGACTGTGTGCTCGTTTGTCACCCCATTCTATAAAAAAGCATATATATAGAATAGCTCCGAACTATCAATCGGAGCGTTGGACGCTCCCCGGGCAGAACACCTTGCCCGGCGGGAGATCTCCCGTTTTCCTTCCACCCGCCACACTAGCAAGCAGACTTCTGTTGTTCTCAGCATATGCTGTAAAAAAGATTAGAAGTCTTACCAGTGTTGAAACAGCTAGACTAGTTTAATTTAGCTACTTCCATAGCATAATGTCGTATGGCATTTTACTATGGGGACACGCAGCTGACACTGAAATTATATTTGTTTTACCGAAGAGGGCCATAAGAGCAACTTATGATTTAAAGCCTAAAGAGTCGCTGCGACAAAAATTTAAGAAAATTTATATATTTACCTTGGCCTCTCAATACATTTATGAAAATGTAATGAACGTACACAAAAATAAAAGTAGTTTTACAAAAATAAGTGATGTTCACTCTGTAAATACTAGGAACAGACACAAGATAGTAGTACCAGCTACTCGACTCCATCGAGTCAGTAATTCATTCTTGGGGCGATGTATACGCTTTTACAATTAAATTCCAGAAAATATACAAAATTTGACCTGCTCAAAGTTCAAAAACTTTATTAAACTAAGTTTGTATAAGAAGGTTATAAAATTAGTAGTTAGTATATTAAAGAATTTATAGATGATAATAACCCCTGGAAATAAGGTGATCGCTACCAAGCTATTTCTAATTTGATGTGTTGTTAATTCGTTAAAATACATGATTGTAAGCTGTTATTTTAAAAAAAAGTCCCGCTGGGTTTCTTGCTGGTTCTTCCCAGGACAGAGGTTTTTTTCGAACCAGTGGTAATTATACCATAGTGCTTACGTCCTCCAGCGATTCTGCCATAAGGACTATACCGTCGGCAAATCGAAGGTGAATGATGTACAACGTATCCTTTGCATTCCAGTAGCTTGAAAACGTCTTCCGATGCAGCGGTGAAGAGTATCGGGGATATAACGTCACCCTGTCTTACACCTTTCTGCAGTTACCAGTCTGCAGTACTCTGGTTCTGTGCTTGGATAGCCATCGTATTCCTAATGTGCAAACATTTCATCATTTCGATATACCGACAGTCAACTTAGCTGCGCTGAAGAGACTACAGCACCACCCAATTTTCGACGGAATCAAAGGCTTTCACATTGTCCACATACGCAAGATATAGTGGAAGATTGTACTCCTTAGTCTTCTGTACAATTTGCCGAAAGGTATGTATGTGGTCTATGGTGCTAAAGTATTCTTTATACAATAATGCGGCTCACCTGATGGTAAGTGACTACAGCCACCCATGAACAACTGCAACACCAGGTGAATTGCAGATGCATTGCCGGCTTTTTAAAAAGGAATAGGGTCTTTTTTTGAAGGTCTCTAAATAATATCGGTCCGGAAAAATCGCTGGTGGTAATCGATTCCACAAGGAAGTTGTGCAAGGAAGAAAACTCCTTCTAAATCGCACAATGGTGGATCGCCAATCATCCAGACGATACGGATGGTTTCTCGAGTTTTGTCGTGATGTGGCATGGTGAAATTGAGCGGCTGGAATTATTCCGAACAATTCCTCAGAGCCCTCCCCGTGGTAAATGCGATAAAATACGCAATGAGATGCAACATATCTTTGCGTAACTTCGAGTTAACCAGAATATAATGAATACAACTTTTACTCCTTGCTATAGGATATAGAATGATTCCAAAAGTAGTGATAGAAATGAATATCATTAGTAAAATTCTGCAATAATTGCAAGAATTTCGGTTTGAGATGAACCTTAAAGTAGATGAGCAAATAAGGGAGTACAATTCGCTCAAGGACAGATTTGTCGACACCGAAAAAAAACTTCATAAATTGCGAGATACTATGAAGGTAGTACAGAAAATGGCGAGTAAAGTCGATGAATTAGAAGCGCAGATAAAAACATTGGTGCAAAAAAATGAGCAATTACAGAATTCTCTGAACAAAAATCAGCCTACAAAAGAAAAAAATGAGGCGGCGAAGGAAATCAGAAAAGAAGCTAAATCATTTTCAAATGTACTCACACAAAACGCAAAGCAGGTAATAAGTAAAAATCAGTCTGTGAACAAAGATAAGAGTGTAGTGGCTGGCTTATGTGGCCACGAAACCGGTATGTATTATAGAAACCAATACGGAATATTTTGATAAAGAACAATTGCCGACAGATACTACAGAACTTTAGATGGAAACTAGCAAAAAGGAAGAATAATGGATTACAGTAGAGAAAACGAAAAAGAAATATCCTGGGAAGCAAGTCATAAGAGGAGGAAATACTAGTACAAGAAATATTCTAGGTAAGGAAATTGTTTTTTCATGTTTGGCGCCTAAAAAAGGATACCACAGTAGAAAGTTTAGAAGAGCATGTAAAGAGTATAATATGTGGAAAAGAGACGGAAATAATAGTAGAAAAAAATTAATTTATTAATTTTTTTCTACTATTATTTCCGTCGTAAATAATACATTAAAACATAAAATGGAAAGAGACTCTGTGTCATTTATGATAGGAATTCCAGAGAGTTTATATGAGATACTATGTAAACCAGAATGTTAACAAGGTTTCGTAAACCACTCAACAAGTAATAAGAAATCACTCAATTCTATGGAGATATACTATCAGAACGTGAGAAGATTGAGAACAAAATTACACGATTTTTCGTTGGAGTTTCTTCCCATAGTTATGATTTTTTTTGCAATAACGGAAACAGGATGCAACAATTCTATCTAGGATTCAGAACACATCTCACCTGGATAAAATATACTAACAATACAAGAGCTAGGATACAAGATTCGTATAATAGAAATTTATCATGATGACTACAATGACTTAATAGTGATAGGCGATTTTAATTTATTTTCTAGCTCAACAAATGTACGCAATTATTTTGAGTACTTTAGCACATATTGTGAATTCAGCCAGTACAAAGAAATAGAAACTTGCAATGAACCTCAATTGGATCTTGTTTTGAGTACGCGTTCAGTGGGAGACGAGTTGGAGGTGCGCGCGGCTGAGCCGATCGTGCCGCCCGACCCACATCATCCGCCGCTCGCTACTGTAGTGCACCACGGCGAGCAGCCCGCGCCAAAACTTTTCGTTAATGTATTCGTTAATAGCGGCTATAGACTGGACGCCAATGTATAAGTTAGATCATTTTTAAGAGGTTTTAAACAAGGTTATGTATGAATGACTGCATTCCAAGAAAAAAAAAAACAAAGACGTGTAAACTCTGGATACAGTTACCTCGAGTGGTACACGATAGACATTATTCGGAACATACAATTAAAGGCTAGGCTTCATAGACAGTTTAAGGGTAGCAAATCAGGGGCCGAAAAACATTTACAAATGTAGGGCTTTCATAAACTCCGCGTACATAAATTATATAGACGGGATGCAGAGTGAGTTCCAGGAAAATCCAAAGGCGTTTTGGACTTACGTTAACTCAAAAAAAGACAGCAGAAATCCACGCAAGATTTTAAAAGATGATTGCAATATCTTGGGATTTAAATAAAAGATATCTTCCTCGTAACGGCTTTAATGGCGGACTGAACGGTGACGTTACAATAATTAACAAATACCTTACACCTCCAGCCTTAAATATCTACACAATTATATTGAAATGAACTTTATAACTAATATTAAACTTATAATTTAACTATACCATATAAACTAACATTGGAATTTAATTACGGGTTTTGGGATTCGCCTGGAACGGGTCACTGGCCGCGACGGTGGTGGTGGTTGTGGAGGAGTGGCGGGGTCTGGTACAGTCTCGCTGGGATATTGCATATCTGCTACGTGCTCGGTACCCACGTCATCTTTCCCGCAGAAACCGCCACTTCCGTTTGCAACTCTGAAGACGCATCTGCAAACTCATCCTCAAGCCCATTTCGATCCTTTTCATCGACCTCATTAGTGATATCTGGACAGGTAACATCGGATAGGCGCGACTTAGATCTTATTTGATCGATGTGTCTTTTAATAAGTCGACCATCACCATTGTCGGAAACGTATCTTCGAGAACCTTCTTTCTGGGCTACCGTGCCCTTGACCCATTTATCCCGGGTGCCGTAGTCCCTAATCCAGACGGTGTCTCCCAAAGAGAAATTACGCGGAACACCACCCGCATATTCGACTTGACGCTGCTGAGCATTGAGCACACGCGCTTGCACCACGTACCCACCGCGAAGTAAATCTAACCGTGAACGCAAGGAACGTCGCTGCAGCATCATCGCTGGGCTCTCACCCGTGGTGCTTTGCTTACTGTTGCGATAGCTTAGTAAAAAGGTTTGTAAGGCGGTATCAATATCTACGTCATCCCTATAAACTTTTTTTATTGCCCTCTTACACAGCTTAACGGCATTTTCCGCTGCCCCATTATATGCAGGGTGGTACGCCGGTGAAAACCTTTGCTGAATGCCACTATTTTTCAAAAAACTTTTAAATTCAATTCTTGTGAAAGGCGGTCCCTGGTCAGACACTAGTTCTAAGGGCAAACCGAACCTTGCAAATATTGACCTCAGCACCTAAATAATGGAAGTCGCATTCGTTCGCGCTACTTCTATAATTTAAGCTTCAGCATAGCGCTTCTACATCCGCATCGATGTTCGGCCACCACACATAACTCCGTGCCAGCCCCTTAGTTTTCACGATGCCCATGTGGCTGCTGTGTAGTTGTTTTAAAATAATTGGACGTAAATATGAAGTTATTACTATTCTATACCCCCACACAATCGATCCGTTATCTAAATATAGTTCATTGCGCCTAACAAAATAAGGTTAATCTCTTCACTAGGGCAAACTGTCGGCCAACCCGATTTGATATAGGCGAAAATTCTACTTAGAATAATATCCTTTGAAGTCGCCTTCATTAGTAACCGGTAAAATTTTTTCCACGAATTTAATATAAGTAATTTCTCTATTTATCGTTTTTTTATTATTACTACTTATACTAGAAGAAATTGGTAATCTTGATAAACCGTCGGCACAATTTTTATTAGACGTTACGTATTCGATATTGTAGTCGTAACTAGATAAAAGTATGGCCCAACGTTGGATACGCGAAGCGGCCATATATTATTCGGTATTCCCGTTTTTTTTTTTACCAAATGTGTGTGTTAACGGTTTATGGTCTGTACGCAATATGAATTTTCGCGTATAAAGATACTGATGATATTTTCTTACACCGAACACAATAGCGATCGCCTCTCGATCGATCTGCGAGTAGGCTCGCTCTGCAGCCGTGAGCGAGCGCGACGCATACGCCACCGGCCGCTCGCCCTCCGGCGTCAGGTGCGAGATGACTACACCTACCGTTACATATTCTGATATACTTTCACCGTCCCTTTGTTTCCTTTGTCGGAATTTAAATCTTTCAGCCAGCTCGCTGGGTTTGGGTTGAAGGTGATTTTCCAAAATTTTTGTTAGCTGTAAAAACGTTTTTGATGTAGAGTTTTCCGGGGTACACAATCTCACGAGTAGTTCATAACTCTCCGCCCCCATAACCATGATAAATGTAGGTACATGTAGCTCACTTCGAATTTTGTTCACACAAAAGTCAGCATCGAACGTGGACCAAAACAGCTCGGTTGCTGTACTTTCGACACCAGCTAAAGTACTGGAGGCTGCAGTACACAAGAATATACTCTCGCAGGTTAAATATACAGCTTTCAGATGAGCAACACGATTTCAGGCCCACCAGGAGCACCACCAGCAACCTAGTTAATTACATGAGTTATATTGTACCTGAAGTTGATGCTGGAGGTGTAGCTTTTTTGACTACAAAAAAGCTTTCGACCTGGTGGATAATGATACACTGCTCACAAAATTGGCAGGTTTAGGTTTTACTCCCCATTTACTAAACGTTTTTGCTAGCTACATACAGGACAGACAACAGTATGTAGAATATGCGGGGTATATATCAGAAAATTATTTTACTAGGTCCGGAGTGATTCAGGGCAGCAACCTTGGTCCGTAGGAATTCATTTTAATAATAAATGACCTTTCGACGGTTGTTCAAGATGCTCATTGCATTCTATTTGCAGATGATCTGAAACTGTATCTTGCTGTTAGGAACAGAGAGGATTGCCAAAAGTTACAACAATATATAGAGATAGGGTGGTAACCTGGAGCAAACATAATAATTTATAATTTAACATCTTGAAGTGCATAACTACGACTTTCAACCGTGCACTATCTCGAGTTACGTATCAATACCAAATTAACGGGGTACCAATAGCAAAAGTGTCAGAAGTCAGAGGTCTAGGGGTTAATCTCTCCTCTAACCTAGAATTTCGGGAGTATGTAACTGAAATCTTTAAAAAAACATTCAGAAATTTAGGATTCGTACTTCGGGTAGCTAGGGGCTTTACTAATATCAAGGCAATTGCTGCATTGTATAACTCTTTAGTGAGGAGCCAATTAGCGTTCAACGCAGTCATCTGGTCTCCACATGAAACTAAATATAGTATCATTTTGGGGAGAGTGCAGAATATATTTATGAGGTATTTATATAAAAAATATATGGAGTGTACTCATTTTACTCAAATACCTTATACATCTTAGGTAAGATAGGACAAAATGAGCTAAAAGTTAGAAGGAATTTAGCGCTAGTCTTATAAGGTGATGACGGGAAAGATTCATAATCCAGGCGTATTTTAACAAGTGTGCATGTGCGTTCTGAACAGATACGTGTGGCGGCGGCGGCGGTCGGATGGTCCTACTGTGACATAGATATGGTGTTTATCGTAGAAATAAGTATATATGACCAATAATTATTAATTAGATTGTAGCTGTGCAATTGTAATTGTAGATTGTAAAAATGGATGTCTGTAATGATAATTGTATAATGGGAAATAAATAAATAAAATCCCTTCGCAATGACAGTTGACTCAGTCAAGCCGATCGGAAAGAACTCGGCCGTCGACGATTCTAACCGCTCTGCGCTGAATGCGGTCAAGTGAAAGGAGCTGGCATTGGGGAGCCTCTGCCCAGAGATGGGAACAGTATTCTATATTGTAAAGTTGCAAGCGGTGTGCCGGCATGAAATACTGTCCCGTTCTGCTGAGCACGCCAAGCTTTTTAGAGGCCAATTTGGCCTTCTCTTCCAAGTGACCACGAAATTTCACAACACTCGATATGTCGATATCAAAGATTCCGATACTGGCTGAGGCAACAAGGAGTGTGCCTTGAAACTGAGGAGATAAGACAAAGGGGTTCCTTTTCGCGGTAAATACGCAAACTTATATCTTCTGGAGATTGACCTTGACTAGATTTAGTCCTCTTTCTTCAACAAAGTCTCGACTTTAGACACAAATTTGTTGTGTTGTTGTTGTGTGTAGACTTTTCGGAAACCATCTTGTTCGGGAGGCTGGAAGTCTTCAAGTCTGCGCGCGAGACGATTCGTAATGACTCTCGATAACAGCACGTAGACGTGACTCAGAAGGCAAATCGGTCTGTAGTTCCTCAAGAGATCGTTGTCGCCTTTCTTGTAGAACAAGACCACCGCACTTCTGCTCTACGCCTCCGGTGCAGTGCCACTATGGAGGAAGGAATTAAAGAGTCTCTGAAGGACTGCAAGTACCAGGTTTCCGCCCGCTTACAGTATACAGATACTTTCAATACTGGGAACAAAAACAAGCTTGTAATGCTAGTTACTAGATTTCACACACATACACTGTAAATCGTTTAAATTTTAAGGACAATAAAATTCCACGAAATGTTCAATATTTTTCATTTAAAAAGTTTAAAATTTCAATATATTATATATAGCCCATTAATTGATGTTGTATATACGGACTGTTTTTTCTGCATTTGACGCAGTGTAGTAAACGCAATTTTAAGACTCTGTTGCCCCCTGGAAGTTAATATTTGTGACGTAACAACCACGTAAGTTGAAGAACCCCGTGAAATATCACATTATAGCATGAGAATTCAAATCTTAGTTCAGAAATTATGTCACTTGTTGAGAACTCCTTAGACATTTATGTTTGACAACAAGCGACGAATTTTCATATTCCACAGAAAAGCAGCAATTACGGAATGTTTACGAGTGTAAACTATGTTTGCAATTTTTATTACTCTTTTGCATTATTGTTCATTAGTTATAGTTTATCAGTTAAATAGTATAAATTCCTAGATACTGTTCGACTGTAATTTCCAGGATTCCTTCACCTAAAAGCATACTTAGGATGTACGAGTATTTAAATGTAATGATTTGCTATTGACAGCATTCACAAGCAGACTACGAAACAAATCGGTTTCTTCTGGAGTCTTGAAGTATTCTAAAATAAACAATATGAAGTGGGTTTTACTTCTATGTGCTCTAGGGTTGTTCCTTTATTGTGAAGCCAAACAGTTGTCGAGATGTGAGCTGGTGCGCGAATTGAGAAGAAATGGTTTCCCGGAGAGCACAATAAGAGATTGTAAGTAGATGAGCCGTGCCTAGTATTTTAATTTCATACAGCTTTGTATAACTTTCTAATCAAACATCCGAATTTGAACTGAAATACAGAACCTTCTCTGATTTATCTCTTGCAAGCAATAAGTTAACTACAGTTTTGTGTGATCCTGACACGAACGCGGTGAAAACATTGTCAGGACATGTGAAATCCGCCAACATTCATTGAGGCAGCGTGGTGGGTAGTGTTTTCCTTGCTTCAAAACCCTTTCAGATATAAGAGAAGGGTTAAGCCCAACTATGGGAAGTATGTAAGTTATTCATTTTTGATTAACTTCAGAATTGGACGTTGCTTCTGAAATATTTGTGGATTTACAACTTGCTTTGATTACTAGGGGTGTGTCTAGTGGAAAAGGAAAGTTCTCGTCGCACTGACATCGTCAGCAAACCAAACTTCAACGGCTCCCGGGACTACGGACTGTTCCAGATCAACGACCGATATTGGTGCAGCAACACTAACAGGCCCGGCAAGGACTGCAATGTCACCTGTAAAGGTGCGTAAACTCCTTTAAGATATTTTGTAGAAATTATAACTGAGTAATATTTTTGTTAAATAAATACACGTACATAACAAATCTCAGTGTCAATTGAGGTGCAATTCAACTGTAGAGAAATGTCCTGGTGATGATGTACCATCTGTGTATACCACATCGAGATATCTTCAAATGAGTATATCCAGTTCATTTCTTCTTTACTATTAATTGAAGAAAAAAAGGATCAACTGCTGGTTATTAGGGTTACTCTGTCATGTAAAAAATTAGGCCCGTGGCAGCTTTTGCTATTTGAGCATCAACGACCAAGCTACTACACTACTGAGCGTTGGTGCTCAGGCTGCGCCACGTCTTCTGGAGGATGATGGGGGGGGGGGAATTGCACTTAAGACAAAAAATGCTCGGGGCAGGCTAAGAGCTGAACAAGACCAAGGCGACCCCTGCCTCGCTATCCATGAATTTCTGCAATATCAAGAGACTTCACGCCGTCCACTACCTTGTTGTTTCTAAATGAGACGCAAGTGTCCTCTCCGGCTGATACTTCGTGTCTCACCTACTCGGGGTACTAATTGAAACATTCATTGAAAACAGTGACGACCATCCGCACGTCTATGGGGCCTCTATAGGTCCCATAGCGGTAATGCCGACACAGACCGACTCATCAACTACGTCCAAATGCTTACAGATTCCTCGCTATAGCAGATCCCATCCGCAAAGATCGTGATCCTTGGCGATTTTAACGCCCGCCACGCCGAATGGCTCAGTTCCCGCGTAACCAACCATGAGGAGAGATCTTTTTATAACTACCTTGGCATATGGTCTGACACAACCGGTTACTTCGTCTACGTGGACTCCAGATGTGTAGGATCATGCACTTTCCCATGCTGATATCAGATCTCCGTCGAAGTATCTTTTCGGTCCTCGGATCATTGTCTAGTCCAGAGTGTAGTGCCATTCACGCTAACATCGTGGATGCATTCTGCAGGCTGCCGTCGCGTTTGGTTTTATAGGTCGACGGATTGGGATAGGAAGCGGTCTTTTTTTGCATCCTACCCTTGGGGGCGGGTTTGCTTCTCATCGGACGATCTCAACGTTGGTGCTGATTCTGTCGCTGATGTGGTACTTCAGGTATGTAAATTTTAATTACATCTTCTGTGGTGCTCTTCTGAGGCAGTTCCAAGCCATGGTTTGGTTGTTCCTGTAAAATAGCATTAAGCAGAAGTGCTACCGGTCATAGGCTGACGCATCAACGTCCCGGGATGTAAATACCAGCGCTCTAAAAATAAGTATGATTCTGCCCCCAGGCCCTTAAAAGCAATCATTGCCAAGGCAAGGTCAGAGCATATCGGCAGAATTGGCAAGAAAATTGGCTATCCAAGGTAGCTTCTGTCAGGTATCGCTCCCATATCTGCACAAGGAGGACGACTTAGTGGCCCATGCCACAAAGGAAAAAGCCGATCTGTTAAGCTCTCTTTTTGCGTTCAACTCAACTCTCGATGACGGGGAGGGCACACCGCCGACCATCCCGCGATGTGAGTGCTCCATGCCGGATGTGCGATTGACACAACCCTCGGTTCGCAAAACACTCGTCTCCTTGAACGTCAACAAGTCGAGTGGGCCTGATAGAGTTCCTCCCGTGTGCTCTCGAATTAGCACCGGTATTAATGTGTATTTTCCAATAATTCGGGAATACTTCCAAGGCGTAGTCCCGAATTCATGAACCTAGACGTGAATCAAGACAGCTTTGATTCACCCGGTTCCTAAAAAGGGAGACCGCTCAGACCTCCTTGTTCTCCAAAATAATAGAATCCATTATAAACTGCCAGATCATAAGGTACCACCTTAAGGACCACTAGCTGATTAGTGACCGCCATTACGGTTTCCGTCGGGGTCGGTCAGTGATCTTCTGGTCTACCTGACTCACACAGATGGACAGGGGCAGTAGATTGCAAGAGGGAGGCATTGACCGTTAGTTTGGGCATAGCGAATGCTTTCGATAGGGTTCGGCACAAAGCGCTTCTTTCGAAACTTCCTTTCTATGGGCTTCCCGAGAAATTGTGTAATTAGTTCACCAATTTCTTTGCTGATCGCAGCGTCAAGGTCGTACTAGACGGTGCATGCTCCGATTACAAGTCTATCAATGTTGGTCTTATCCCCTATGCTCTTCCTTCTGTATATCAATGATATGTTGCAAACCAGTAGCTTTCATCGCTATGCGGGCGACAGCACAGGTGAAGTGTTTTTACACCAGCCATGCCAATATGTCTCGGGATCACGTCATCCAGTACCAGAACAAACTTATGTCTTTATTCGAGTCGTTGTTAAACAAAGTGTCATATTGGGGACGACTATATCTAGTCCAGTTTAACCCTCAGAAGTCACAGGTTTGCGCGTTTACCACTAAAAAGAACCCTTTTATTGTATCTCCTCAGTTTCAAGGCACTTCCCTTGTTGCCTCAGCCAGTATGGGAATTCTCGGCGTTGACATATCGAATGATGTGCAGTTTCGTAGTCACTTATAAGAGAAGGCCAAATTGACCTCTAAAGTGCTTGGCGTGCTCAGCAGAGTGGGATAGTATTTCATGCCGCCACACCACCTGCAACTTTACAACGCACAGGTTCGGCCTCGCATGGAATACTGTGCTCACCAGAGATGAGAACATGCCGGGGCACTCCAGTGCCTGCTTCTTCCACTTGACTGCATCCACCACGGGGAGTGCTCTGAGGAATTGTTCGAATTAATTCCAGCCGCCAAATTTCACGAACGCATATCATGAAAAAACTCACGATACCATCCACACCATCTGGAAGCTTGGCAATCCACTGTGCGTTTTAACTAGAAATTTTCTTCCTCGCACAACCTCTATGTGGAATCGTTTACCACCGGCGATTTTTCCGGACCGATACGACTTAGAGACTTCCAAGAAAAGAACGTACTCCTTTCTAAAAGACCGGCAACGTACCTGCTATTCCTCTGATGTTGCAGTTGTTCATGGGCGACGCTAGTCACTTACTATCAGCTGAGTCACATGCTCGTTGCCCCTCTTCTATAACAACAAAAACACTGGAGAATCATGACGAGTGAATGTTTCTATTTTCCAAAAATATTTTTTTATCCATTTTAAGCTAGATCTATACTACTATTCCACCTGATAGTAAGTGGCGATGATGTAGCCAAAGATGATATATGAGTTAAACAGACCAATCTATCCAGACGAAAAATTACGATAGGAAAGTTATAGTTTTTCTTCCTTTCTTTCTTTTATGATCCGAATGACAAAATTCCTAAATATCAACAAACTTTTAATTGATTTTTCAGAACTGCTCTCTGATAATATATCAAAGTCGGCTACTTGTGCTAAGAAGATCTACCAGCGGCACGGCTTCGACGCCTGGTACGGCTGGAAGAACAACTGCAGGGGAAAGCCGCTGCCTGATATTAGATCATGCTAAAATGAATAAAATTATAAAAATGTATCTAAATATAATACGAGTGTATTATATCACAGGATTCCTAAATAATATCAATATTTATTATTATACTGCTTTGAATTGAAAAATTGGTAATATATATTTGACATATCTCTCGGCTATATATTCTTTCAAAGATACTCTACATTAGGTAATTTAGCTTCAGTTTTTTTCTCTCTATATCTATTAATGAACATTAAATTTTAATTTTAATACTTATGTACACTCACCCTATAGTAAAATGTGGATGACGGTGTTGATTGTATGAAAATGAAGCATTTATATAGTACTACGTTTAATTATATGATTATATTGCACAATTGTTTGTTATCCCTAATAAAGACAAAAATATTCTTCATAATTTCTTGTAGAATATTTTTTATATATTTGTGATATTATAAAAATATATGGTTAAAGTATCAGCACTTTTCTTAATTGATATGTATAAATTCCATATACCATGTATTTATTGATACAGAGTGTACAAATTAAAGCACCTATTTCAAAAACAAATCTTCACACTTGACACATGAGACATTTCTAGCTGACGGTTTTTTTTGAGCTTGCGAACAATTATTAGGTACGGTTTTATTTTATTTTATTTGTCGCCAGGACCTCATTTCAGCAGTCAGGTAATCTAACCATGCTTCTAACTTTCGCTAGGTCAAGCGGTCTTTGTAGTTTTGTATATTGTAATTATATCAATAACAGGAATAGAAACTGATCAAAATAACTAAAGAAAATTGAATCACATGAGGGAATAGCAATTAAGACACATAATAAATTGTTGTACTCAGACCAATACATTAAGTAAGTATCAAGTACCACGGAAACCATGCTCACTTTATTTAAAGAACAAAACATGCACTCATGCAAACGTGTGCACCTAAAACCACAGAATAAATAATAGTACTACGTACAGAAAATGCACTCTTTTAATGTTGACTGCTTGCCAACGTTTTAATAGCCTATATAATTATTATTAATTCGATAAATCATTAATTAGCTAAATAAAACTTTATTGCTGTGCGCGAGTGTCCGTATTACTTTGTATTTTTTCCTCTTCCTACGTCACGGCGGACTTTCCGTAGTTACTAAGGGCTGTCAAAAAAAAAAGAGTAAAAAACTACATTGCGAAATGGTAAGTTACTTAGGTAAGGTAACTATTCTGGTATATTCCACTCTTTCCCACCAAATGTCTCACTGGTGGAACAAAGTGGACTCTTTAATATTTGTTCGTCTACATTTCCCCACTAACTGTTTCTTGGTGGGACAAGTTACACTGTTATAATAAACCTCGTCCACTTTTCCCCACTAGGGCTGGCATAAAAATTATAAGTTGTTGAAGTGTTGTTCAAGCAAAAAAAAAAACAAATAATCAAAATTAAGTAATTGTAATCAATATAAGTCATAGATTTACATATTAACGTTAATAAAACATTTACTAACCAGATGTTATAACTATATATATATTATACGACTTCTTCGCATAGAGCTAAAATAGGTACGAATGCTAGGGACACCATTATAAATAAAATGTCAAGGTCACCATCGTTCCTACATGTTTAAAAATAAATATTGGATCAACATCAATCGGAAATATATTATTCATCCAAAAGTTTAACTGCTTTTTCGAAAAGCCAAAATCACATACTATTTTCACACGCAATGAAAAGTTAAGAAATTATTTGAGAAACAGGATATAGTTAATTGTGTTAAAATTGGTTACTAAATGCGGCTACAAAAATGTTGGATTGTTGTGTTCATTAAAATGTTCCAGTTGTCAAGACCAATCGTGCTCCAATGTTGAATCGCTATTAGAGGAAGATTCTTATGATATCAGAGAGGAGACATCTGATGCATCGCTCTTAGAACAATTCACATGTATCCAACAGGAAGAAAAAGAAAAAGAAGAAGAAAAAACAGATATAACACTTGAATTTCCATTAGATAATTATCAATCAGACGGATAGTTTTCCCCAATTACTCATAATTTATATTTTTTTTATTTGATAATATATTTTTTAATTAAACAGGACCGCAATAGATCATGGAATAGGTGTACTGGGGAAACCACGTTGAAAAAAAAAACGAATCTCACAGGTAGCGTCGAAACTTTGTCCGTAAAACTTTTTAAACTTATTAACCGTATAGAATAACGATGAATACAGATAAAATATAATGTTACGATATTATTATCTAGTTTTTGTGACAACCTTTACATATTTTTAACGACTAGACGTCGAGACAGCCTTGCAGATATTTTGCGGTATAACAAAGGAGTTGACACACTATTAGTATTTATTACACATATGCAACAATTTTGTAATTCAGATTGCAATTCAAAGGTATGCCATTAAGAAAAAATATTTACAAGTGTTAGCAATTTTCGTAATTCTTATTATTCTTTTGCGAAGAAGGCCATTAGTAATCGTTTACCAGTTTAATAGCATCAATTCCAGATATTGTTCGACTGCAATCAGCAGAGTTCCTTCGCCTAAATAATACCAAGGATGTACGAGTATTTAAGTGTAATTTATTGCCATTGACATTTTTTGCGACGGCTCCGTGGCGCAGTGGCTTAGCAATCAGTTGTTGCGCTGGGGGCCGCGGGTTCGAATCCCGCACGGAACAAGAATTTGTATGGCCTAAAAATTTTACATTAAAAATGCCTGCCCATAATACCAAATTTTTGGACAGGTCGTTTACTATCCAAGCAGTCCATCTATAGAATGCCCTACCTCTGTGAGTGAGACGCGCCCAATCTTTATCTGTTTTGCAGAAGCTTGTACACAACCACTATCTTAACCTTTGAATTTGTGCCATCTATATATGTATGCATTCGTATTTTATGTCTTTATTTGTTATTTATTTCTATATATTATAATTAAATCTTTATAAATATTGTCTCTGCATCACCAAACCACACAATTTTCTGCTTTTTGTAATCCTGTCCATCCAAAGGTTGTCTGGAAGAAATCGCTTTTAGCGATAAGACCGCCCATTGTGTCACTATTTTTTTTTCTCTTTTTCTTTCGTTTATGTATTGATTTGGTGTACAATAAAGAATTATCTATCTATCTATCTATCTATCTAAAAATAATTGTTCCGGGTCTGGATGTTTGTCCTTGTGCAATTTATGTTTGTAAACTGCCTCCACGACATAGGAGAAAATCCTAGTGTGGGGGTGATGTTTTTTAAAAGAAACAAAAAAAAATTGACTGCATACACAAGCAGGCTACGAAGCAGATCGGTTTATTCTGAAGTCTTGAAGTATTCGAAAATAAACGATATGAAGTGGGTTTTACTTCTATGTGCTCTAGGGTTGTTCCTTCATTGTGAAGCCAGGCGGTTGTCGAGATGTGAGTTTGTGCACGAATTAAGAAGAAATGGCTTCCCGGAGAACAAAATGAGAGATTGTAAGTAGACGGGCTGTGCTATTATAATTCTATAAAGCTTTATAACTTTCTAATCAAACATCAGAATTTGAACTTTAATCTAGAACCTTCGATAATTAATCCCTTGTATGTAACAAGTTAACAAATGTTTTGTATCACCTTGACACGAACGTGGCGAAAACATTGTCAGGACATGTGAAGTCCGCCAACATGTATTCAGGCAGCGTGATGGGTAGTGTTTAAAAACCCTTTCAGATGTTAGAGAAGAGTTGGTCCAAGTTATGGGAAGTACGTAGGTTATTTATTAAAAAAGGTTATTAATTTTTGATTAACTTTAGAATTGGTAGTTGCTTCAGAAATATTTGTGGATTTACAAATTGTTTTTATTACAAGGGGTATGTCTAGTGGAGAAGGAGAGTTCTCGTCGCACTGACATCATCAGCAGGCCCAACAGCGACGGCTCCCGGGACTACGGACTGTTCCAGATCAACGACAGATATTGGTGCAGCAACACTAGCCAGCCTGGCAAGGACTGCAATGTCACCTGTAAAGGTACGTTTACTCAATTGAGATATTTTTTAATTATCATCTAATCATTAACTCGATGAATACATACACTTACATAACAAATATGTGGGAGGAATTAAATGTGTACTTTCTTTTTAAATCTCGGTAGTAATTTCACCTGTGTCTGTTGTGAAATTCAATAAACTAGTAGGATGTACACAATATCAAAGCGTAGATAGATATATTAGTATATCATATTTTTTTACTATTCACTGAAGAGAAAAGGGATTACCATATGAGTAACTCAAATCACTTCATATAACTGTCATAATAAAAAAAAAACTTTTATAGGATTTTCGCTACTCAGTTTCGCTCTGTCTATTGTAATGTGACACAGTATCCTAACGTCTAGAGTTTTGATCCAATGAGATACAAATTTAAGAAGAAATTTTCCTTCATCAAATTTTAGATAAAATTGAAAATATATTATGTATTTCATTCACTTCCCATGAGTACCTAAAGAGGGGGTTATTTTTTTCGGAATAGTCATATCGAATAATGTATTATTTTAAAGGCATCACTCGATATCTCAAATCTCAGCAACGCAATTCAGGTCGACCACTCTTAATTATTGAAACAACAAGCTTAAAAATGGACTACAAACTATCAATAAATTGAAATGAACTTGAATTTGGGTCTTATTGGATGTTTTTTATTAAAATTAAAATGATGTATTTAATCTTTAGAAAGAAGCAGAGATAATGTAAACAACGGAACGGGACTTTTATACGTGATAGAGCCACGCTGCAGCTATATTATGGTTGTAGCATGAATGCCTAGGCTCGACCGGTGTGAGACCACGCTCTTACAGAATACCAGCGTAAAATAGCAGCTTAATGCTGCTGTGTTTCGTATGGTGAGTGTAAAGAACCGGAGACCCTATTTACTGGAAACGACCGATTCCATCTTAGTCCTCAAGGGTGACAACGCATCTGCATTTTGATTCTCAATTGAATATAAATGTAGATATCTATGTATCCACAGCATTCACTTACCATCAGGTGGACTGTGTGCTCGTTTGTCAAGCTTATTTTATATAAAAAAAAAACTTTACTATGCCTGTGTCTCATTATTTACTTGGGATGTTTTATGTGAAAAACTTTTGTCTTTGACATATTTGTGTGTGTATTTATTTCCCTACCATATACGATTAACATAAAGCAGAGGAGTATCATGACGAGTGATTTTTTTTGTTTTTCAACGAACATTTTTTTATTCTAATTTTTTCTTGACTTTTATCGCACCTCGACCTGGTAAGTGGTGATGTAGCCAAAGTAAGTATATCATTATCATCATCATTATAGCCCCTCACAAGTCCACTGCTGAACATATCCAATGAATGTCAAGGAATGTCCCAAAGCACCTGAATCCATCGACTACCTGCATATCTTACCAGGTCGTCACTCCATCTAGTGCGAGGTCGCCCTACACTTCTCCTAACGATACGAGGCTGAGAACCTTTTTTTCCCAGTCGAGAACATTTTTCAAAGTTGGTATATGAGTTAAGCGGATTTAAGAATCCAGATGCACAATTACGATATGAAAATTGTAACGATGACTCGAATAACAGAAATCTTAAAAATACCTATAAGTACTAGTGTTGCAAGATTTAGAATATTAACAAAGATTTAAATGATTTTTCAGAATTTCTCTCTGATAATATATCAAAGTCGGCTGCATGTGCTAAGAAGATCTACCGGCGGCACGGCTTCGATGCCTGGTACGGCTGGAAGAACAACTGTAAGGGAAAGCCGTTGCCTGATATTAGTTCATGCTAAAAATAAATGAAAACTGTTCTACACGAACAATAATAAATTATATGATCCCTATGTAAAATATCGTTTAAACGTTATTAATAAAATAATCTACTTATAATAGTAAACATTTATTTTACAATATTTTTATACATTTGTAATATGAATAAAACTAAACAACGATTAACGATTTACCACGGCAATTACAACATCCTATGGTATTATTTGCAGATGATAGTACGGTCATAATAAAATGTAATGATATAACCGATTATGAAGGTGAGATTAATTAAATGGCTTGACATTAATAACTTAGTTATTAATCTCAAAAAAAAAACAAAAGTAATGCACTTTTACCAACGGACCCCCCCCCCCCCCCGCCTAGCGTAATTATAAGTTATAATGGACAAAATGTGGACTCAACTAATGTTGCAAAATTCCTAGGTATATTAGTCGACAGTAAGCTCACTTAGAAACCTCATTCCGAAGGCGTTTGTAACAAACTGAGCAAGTTAGCGTATGTGCTGTATTACCTAACACATAAAGTAAGCAAAAGTACACTCCTGACAGCTTATCATGGACTTGTTGCGCCAATTTTAAGATTCGGAGTAATATTTTGGAGCAATTGTAGTGAAAGGGAGGAGATATTCAAGGCCCAAAAACACTGCATAAGATCTATGTCAAATCTAACATCTACAGACAGCTGTGAGTCTGTGTTTAGGTCACTAAAAATACTTACCTTCCCGTGTTTGTATATTTTGGAAGTTGCAATTTTTGTTAAAACGAATTTAAATTTATTTCCGTCACAAGCCGAGATTAGAACTCGTTCGGGTCCCATGAGAACACAGTATAAAAACTTATTACATACTGGTAATTACAAAACAGCACTAATTAGAAAAAATATTATGTCAATGGGGCCTATAATATACAATAAAATTCCGGACACTTATAAAGAACATCCTATAAGAATATTTAAATTTAGTCAGAGGTCTAGTTCAGAGGGATTTCTGTATCTATTTTGAGACTACAACGTCTCCGGCGCTGCGAGAAGAGCAGCCTCTACGCCTTTGCGTAACAAATCGCAGGCATCGGACGAGTTACAGTTACAGCAGGCGGAGGCTGATCCCCCTACGCGCCTCCGACTCTATATAACCACTCTAGGGGTAGGACAGACTTGTACCAGGTGGAGTCGGGGCAATCAATTTCTTTGACATAAGTAGAACCTAACCTATTTTATTTATTATCTGTCCTAATAGGTACTGTTAAAATAAAACAAATCAAATATAATTAATAATTTATAAATCAATTTTATAAACATATTGTATAGCCTTAATTAATTCTTCGAAGACATTTTTATGTGCTATTTTCATTTATTTTTTCTTCGATCTAAGATCGATTTTTGGTATTTCTTTAGTAAACTGCGGCATGAAAATATGGTCGCCGAGTAGGTGAGGGAGGGGAGGAGGGAGTTGTAGAGTCACCCCCACTTCCATTTCCTGCCGGACGTGTTTAGTTTTTATTTTTATAAATTTTAAAAAATCTCATTTTGAGGTTATGTTTTCGTAATGTTTTTGACAATATAAACCTGATTTGTGGAGGGAGAGAGTTGGGGGAGGGTTGCCCAACGCTACTCAACGTGGCGCAGCCTAGGGAAGCTCGGTCGACGGAGCCCCGCGAAGCGGGGCTCCTATTTCTGCGTGGTTTATAAAAAAATAACCACGAAGAGGATGGAGGGCTCTGTTCGCTCGCTGCGCTCGCTCACTCGACCCCGCCCTTCTAACCTAACCTATCCGAGTCGGGGTGCCCCAAGTTCCAAGCTTGCTTCGCTCGCTCTTGCACCAAATAAAACACCAAAATGTTAACTTTTATAATTACTTTAAATAAACATATTTTATTACTTCCACTATTTCCAAAAACGTCGTAAAATAGCAAGCAATCGGTCTCCAGAGGGGTAGCGAAGTCGTCGAAAAACAGGAGGCAGATAATAACAATAAGGAGCACATTCACGTAAACTCGGAAGTAACGCTATGACGCTTATGACTCGAGTCGCGCAGTCGAAAATAAACGTAAAACGTAGTGATTATATTCTCTTTGGTCGAGTATATCTGTAACTGTCAATGTCAAAAGTTCAGTTTCAGGTATTAATTAGTGATTTGTGAATATTTTTAGAAAATAATTTTAAATATTTTGACGCAGCTCTGGCAGCTAAAATTGAATGTTATTTTTTAAAACAGATACAGACATGCTGTATTGCTATCTCTTTCTAATAATTAGTTTTCGTATCATTTTTAAATGGATATAACCTCAAAACTATAATTATCGATATCTCGAAAACTAAAGATTTCCGGCATAAAAAGCAGCTAGATGGTAATCAATAGCATCATTGCTTATCACCTAAAGCTGATCTGAAAAATGATCACTTAAATCGTGCCGCAGATTACTAAAGCCTACCCCGATTTTTAGGCCCAAAATATCTTTTTTTTAAATCGGTATGCAGTACAGAATCGATTCAATGAATCGATATTTCACCCTTGAAAATCGCCATTAAAACTGATTTTACTGATAAGAGATCATTTATTGTGGTATCTTATAAATGCAAATAGGAAAATATATCTATATTTTAGAAATCGATTTTTTATGAATCGATACAGCTTACGATTCGAATCGATTTAAAAATCTTTTTCGGAAAGAATCGACATCCCTACTGACCACGACAATGACATTACAAAATGGCGCTAGTTTTACGGTAGGAATTAAACATAAACATTGCAAGAATAATTAATTTTCAAATAATTTTTTTTCTCAAAATGTACGCGTTTCCGTAATGTTAAAACTTTGTGTGTGTGCTTATAACAATGTAACCTTTCTGTAAAAATACGTATCCACACCCAACTCGACGGATGTCAATGGAAAGCTAAGCCTAAATCTTTATACGGCGAGTTCAAATTAAATTTTCCATTAAAAAAACAGCGCACGAAAAGTCTCTTGTGAGTACTAAAATTGCCAGCCCATCTGCCAAGTATGGCGATTACAACAAAATCTTGACACTTGATCTCATCTCATCAGACTCATGTCCATTTGTAGGTTCTGATGGCCTGACGCACAATTAATTCGAAGTTTGGACGTTATTTAAGCAGTCAGGCAATCTAACCACGCCACTAACTCTCACTAAGCAAAGCGGTTGTAGTTATATAGTATCTTGTAGTGATGTTAATAATAGGGTATAGAAACTAATCACAAGAAAATCTGAATATCTTAAGAGATTAATCGAGTCTTAATAAATTTGCTATGTAACTAAGGAATTAATGCAAACTATGTAACTAAGGAATTAATATGCATAATAGAATGTTGAAGCCCTAACATTCAGACCAACATAGAAAGACAGAACAATAAGTGCATTTCTAGTAACGCGAAAACCATGCTCAATTTGTTGTAAAATGACGTAACGCGTATAAGAAACCAGTCTGTTCACTTGGAGACGCTCGCTTTTGTGTCACGCCCGCTCAGCACATGCCGCATCTTAGTAAAGACACCACCGCGACATCAAAGGTCGTCACGTACGGCGTACAAGCGCAGGAAAGTTTGACATTTTAAAACGAAACGCCGCGTCGTAGTGAAAGGTTGTTTTTGTTGACTCTTCTACATATACAGAAAATATTTTTTCGTCCTTGATAGGACAGTGAAGTGCCTCAATATGAAATTTTAAGTGAACCAATAACAAACATTATTTTAACTATTTTAGTATGGATTCAGAACGTGATGACGTTGAATGCCTTATTATGAATACCGGTGGCAATGACTCGGACACATCGAGTGATGAACAATAGTGTCTATTTTATTTTCGTTTATGTTTACCTACCTACACATATTTTTCATTTAAATTCTCTTTGCTACCTAACTTGTGTTTATTATTTATATTCGTATTTTATTACAATAAACATAAGAACAAAATAGTATTCTATTTTATTCTTAGAATAGAAAAACATTTATTTAACAAACACAGTAAAATATAATTAAAAAAAAAAAACATGCGTGAGTATCGTGGAACACTCAGTTGGAACGAAGTTCCTTATTATTGATAAACGTATTAAATCATTGATTAACATATACACATAAATGTATTACTAGCGTATATTAAAATGAAGCGTCATTTCAAATAAAATACACTATGACACAAGGGGTAGTGACGAAAACATCTTACACTTTTTGTCGCCTAGCTCCCATTCGCCAAACCCGTACCGTCCGATAAGGAACTTCGTTCCAATAAAAGCAAACTAATAACCTCCGGGTGTACCGGAATTATCTTAGTGAACAGACTATGTTTTCCCGTGAGTGTCGTAAAAGGCGACAGAAGGAAATAAAATTAGGAGATGAGCGTCAGAATCGTCATGATAACAATTTTGAATAATAAAAATCTGTGTTTGCCAACCCGCATGCCAAGAAACTGATTCGTCCATGAAAATACTAATACGTCCTTATTCCATACTTACTAATGTCCTTCAGATGCAATTTCGGTCACCGTAGCCAGTCTCAACGGAGACTAGCCTTATGCATATGTCGGATCATATTAACCGAGTGTAAACCAACCACAGGTACACTAGAGAGGGAGGGAGAGGGAACAGAGGTACCTTCACTCTTTCTCGGAGAGAGATCAGGCGCAAGACTGATCATGAGGTCCCGGATTCGAATGCCGAATTTAGCCAAATCAGTTGTTGGGTTTCTTGCCAAATAATTTTCAGTAGCAACCAGGAGTCAGGAGGTTGCCAGCCAGTAGTTTCACCCCTGTGCATTCCCAACGGAGATTAGCATATACATATGGCTAGTCTCCGTTTGTACTGGCTGCCGTGACCAATATTCGGTCTGGAGGACAAAGTAAGTACGGAGTAAGGTCGTATCAGTATTTTTTTTTACCTAAAAAGAATAAGTTTTATTGACTTCGATCTTCTTCTTCGCATAAGGACGCACAGCCAACCAGACAAAACACTGTTAACAATTATATTATAATATTCACTAATTTCATTCATTCATTACAGACGTTCACAAGTCCACTGCTGAACATAGGTCT